>OX465373.1:5544149-5990957 GCA_950004255.1 Mesopsocus fuscifrons
TATAACTCTCTCCAACTCATTAGTACAAGGGAAAGGCATTCATCCTGCTCCATACATTTGAGTTTTGCTGACTCAGGCTCGGAACTAGGCTAAAGAGGTATAGGAAGTTGTGGAACAGTACTGGGCGGAGGTGGAGGTGACAATATTTTCTGAAATAAAGCTATAGAAGTTGGCCGAAAAAAATGCTCCACTAGCTAACTGATACACGATTCTTTGTGGTGGGCCGAAAAACTACATACTTTTTCAACTACGCAAACTGGCTGTCAAGTACTTACTAGGATAGGAAATCTGTTTTTGTCAGCAGCATAAATACCGATATTCAGGTACCTACTTATACCTGCGTAAATTTCAGAAATTTCCAAAAATAGGGCGTAGGTACTTCAACTATTTTTTAGTCCTACCCTGAAGTGGGATCAAGGATAAGGTAAACAATTGCAGTGGAAGCGAAAACTCGGAGTATGTTGCTATCAGAAGTAGACACGCAATAGTGCCATCCCACGTAGTGAACTTCAGGAAGACGGAAGTTGCCATCGCCAACATATCAGCCCCAGGGCCAACTTAGGAACTATCTCGGATAATAGGAAAAGGTTTAGGACAGAGGGTGTTGTAGGTTTTTGGGATTCCAGTGCTTACTTCGCACCTCTCACCAGTCACCGCAGATTCATTGAAAAACGCGAAACATTGAAGACGCAAAACACCGTACAAGTAAATCGCTGAAAATCTATACCGGACAAGTTTGATTGTTTTTACAGTTTTCTGGAGATCTACAACGAGAAGGTACGGGACCTGCTGATTGACGAAGACCCCAACCAAACTTCCAGTTTTTCCCTCCGAGTGCGAGAACATCCTAAACTGGGGCCTTACGTGCAAGGTACTTATGAGTTATTTTTCAACCACACAATCGACTAAAGTTTTTTTGTCCTACACATGTGACGATACCTTAGAATTCACAGATCAAAGAAGCCTATATACTCGTGGTTTTGTAGATGGCTTTCAAAGCTTTCAGACTTGCGAAAAAAACTGCAGATTTTTCAGTAAGCACACTGGCACACAACCGTCTCGAATAAGAGACACAATGGAAGTTCAAAGAAGTTGCTTATTATCCTCGTTTTTCAGATCTGAGCGAACATGTGATTGAGTTAGAAGAAGAGCTGCTGGCGTTGCTGAGCCTCGGCTACAGCAGACGCAGCACAGCTGCCACAGAAAGCAACGTCCATTCCAGCAGGAGCCACGCTGTCTTCACCATCAGGTTTAAACAGGTGGGCGCCAACGCCGCCAAATCAAGCAAAGTCCACCTTGTTGACCTAGCTGGCAGGTACGTCTCATGAAATTTTGTTTTTATGAAACAAGCAACTTTTAAATAGATGGTTACTACACACTTGAACAGAGTTAAAAAATTTCTTTTGCCCATGCTTTGCGGATAAGCTTACAAGATGAACAGGAGATCAGAGGAAATCAAAGGTAAATATTCTTATGAGCAGTTTATTTCCCATCTTCTCTTCCTCTAAATTACCACCACATCACAAGTCCAACCTCGTTAAACAGATATATGTATAGGTATTCGCGAGGGGGTAACCACTCCAGAGATTCCTTGAGATTCCCTGAGATTCCATAAAGATTTCCAAAGATTCCCAATGATATTCCCAACGAGTGGTTAACCCTCGGGTATTCGTTATGACATGACCTATTAGAACCTGGGGTTCGCATTCAAAAACCCCTATTACGAACCCAATTGAAGTTTCCTTTCACGAAATGCGAGTAACGACATTTTTATACTTTTGTAGTGAACGGGCAGGTGGGATCCAGAGTCGAGCACGACTGAAAGAGGGCGCGAACATCAACAAATCGCTCGTCACGTTGGGAAACGTTATCTCCGCATTAGGTAATTCCAAATCTTGCCCAAAGAACTAACAAAAAACTTCCCTTGTATACTCAACTTCTCAAGAATCCAACGATTCTCTTGAAAAAATGTAATTAAGAAACTTAGACCAGAGTGGAGACCCTGGAAGCCGTCAGCTGATAGAGAACCACTAAAAAATTACGACAGAAAATAGTCGTCAAAAATCATCATAAATAAGGTGTCCGAATTTATAGGTGCCTATAATGACCTTTATTCTTATAGCGGAGAGTTGCGAACCAGCCTGGGGAAAAGGATGGCAGCCTTTTGTTCCTTACCGAGACTCAGTGCTGACATGGCTGCTGAAAGACACTCTGGGAGGAAACTCCAACACCATCATGATAGCGAGTAAGTATCTACAAAATCATTATACAACTACCCCCTCCACTCATGATATCAGCAGCAGTGTCTGAGCGGCCTCACTAAGAGGGCTGACTAAGCAAGTTTTTCGGATAGTAACACTCCTCAGCCATCGGCCAAATGAAGAAAACACCTGTGGCAATATGCCTCACTCAAATTTCACCAAGTGCTGATTTGAAACCAGCATTGCCTTTTCTCTTCTAGCAATCTCCCCAGCAAGTAGCTGCTACTCTGACACAATAAACACTCTGAGGTACGCTAAAAGGACGAAAAGAATCGTTAATCAACCAACGGTGAACGAAGATCCGAAAGTGCGGACTATTCGGGAACTACGGGACGAGGTGTCTCGACTGAAAGCAATGCTTCTCTCATTCACATCGGTAAGAGGCTTCGTAAACTGCGGCTTGTTTACAAGCGGAAATACGTAAAGGATCATAAATACTTCGAACTAGGACACCCTTTACTATATTTCAAACCAAATAAATATCTAGCCGTCTCCCAGAAAAGTGTCAATAATTCAGGAGCGTAGTCTTATCAATTTTTTTATTTTTATTCTGTGTTGCAGCATCAAACAGAGTTAGCAGAGATGGAGACTCCTCCAGAGGCGGCCAGTTCCAGTAAGTGGCAGGAAGGGCGAGCCACACTGTGCGCAGTAGGTCCACCCGCCACTGGCATGCCCAATAACCCAATAACCAATCTAATTTAACATTATAGGGACGTCAATCATTTTTACACACCAGCAGCACGAACCTTGTTTTCAAAAAGTCAGCTTGCTTATACCGCGGGCTAACATTCTAATTAGCTCACGACCCCATTAGATTGTAAAGTCTTTACAAGAAGGCTATTAGGAGCAGTCGACATAATGGGGATATTTGACGCAACTAACTGCTAGTGCTGATACTGCTGCACGGGCGCATGGAAGTAGTCTTGGATGTACCTAAAACAGATCAGTTTTGGAACTACTCAAAATTTACGGTCGAAACTGTTAGCAAAGGTTAGCAAATTTACAACAGCTGTTTCCGAAAAAGTATAAAAAAATCGAAAACATTTTCTGGACAAGTGCGAGAAAGTCAAACCTCTATAATTCTTCTACTTCTAAATTATTCTCAAAACTATTTTCTAAGTTTAGTGATACGATCAATTAAGACAACAGGTAAAGCGGAGAGAGCACGTGGCATGTAAGTAAATGGCTTATCAGAACGTCCGCAGTACCTCGTGACAACAACAGTCAGCAGTAAGCGTTCTAGTGGTCGGATTGTTCCCTCTAAGTTCCCAAAAAGTACAATAATCATGTTATTGTCGCAGGTGGGGCTACAGACCGAGGATGTGGACTACCCACCCATAAGGTGAGTAAGATAACATAGGTATGTATTAGGTACATTTATGTATATGGGAAATACATGGACTGGATGGTCAAAGAAGGCCTTGATATGATGTTAGGTACTTATGTTTCAATAAGGGTTGAATCAGCGTTGTGAGCAGCAAATACGGTGCAAAGGCCGTAAAAAAAAAAAAAAAAAAAAAAAAAAAAATGCTAACATACGAGGGCGGTTTGACAACTACCCGTTGTAGGCCGCAAAAAAACCATTTTTTACTGGAGGCATTTTGTGAATAAATATTGGCATAGTGTAGAGCCCTCGGGGAGAAGGGCGCACAAGGATATCGTAGAAAAGTTGAAAGCATTGCATGCCGATGGTGGGCGAGGGGGGGAGGGGGAGAAGGGGAGAGAGGGCAACGTGCGGGAAGTGGGGCTTATGAGCTTATAACGAACTTTCATAATTTCGTGAGCATTCTCGCGGAGAACCTCAAGAGAAAAACTGTTTCGTAAATTAGCATTTCTTTTCAATGCAGGTAAAATAGCGAAAAAAACCTTTTGTATACTCGTACACTTAATATTTTTCAGTGTCGTGCGTTCGTGTGTTTAGGTGGACTGCTGGTGGACTCAGCATGGGAACCCAACTTGCCAACGACCTGCTCGGACACCTGGCAGCCACCCCTAGTAGCCCCGGACACCTCACCCCCGAGGAAACAGTGCGACGCAATATCGCCACCCTCGATATTCTACCCGAGAACAAACAGAGTTCGTGTGTTCCCGCGCTCCATGTGAGTGAGATCAATGGCAATGCTGGGAACGGAACAGGTGTAAATAGGGTAATTGCGGATCCCATACGGCTTTGGGAGCTGAGCAGGCAAAAGGCGGGCAGTTGCGGTAGTGGAGTGGTGCCGCGCGTGGGACGCCCGCCTTTCAAACGGAAACGCGCACCCCTACGTCGAGGTACTCTGTACTGGAGCATGCTGCATCGCAGCCGTCCAGATCTCATCAAGGGCATCGGGACGCGTGCCACCGAGGCCCCGTCCACCAGCGGTCAGGGTCTCGCCGAAGCCCTAAGCCAGAGCACCAGCGACGTCTCTATCCATTCTTCAGGTAGTACTGAATTCCGTCCACGCCTCCACCCCGCTGCGAGCCTCAGCCGTACGTCCAGTGTGGGCGATGCAAGTGGTTCTTCTACACCCACACAGCCTTCAAGACCTTCCGTTCGGAAGAAAGAAAACAAGCGCGCTGAGATTGTTGCGTCAGTCACGAGTCGTCTGTATGCGATCAAGAAGAAACCTGACCCAAGACAAGAAGCTCTCCTGGTGGCAGAAAAAGAAGACGAAGAAGACGACGAATTGGAGGAGCTAAAACTGTGCAAACGTGCGCGTATGAAATTATTTGATCTTAGCCGAAAGTTAGCCATGGCGAAGAAAGTGAAGCGGACGGTGGACTCGGACACACAGACGGAGATGCCGAGCCGAACACTGCGAGTCAAAGAGAAGAGCGTGGCTACCGAGAAGCAGGGCATCCTACACGTCCAGAACTGTGCCACCAACACCCCCGCTGATCCCAGTTTGATGGAGCCCGACCCACCTGTCGTGATGAACCACGTATTCCTCCAAGGAGGCGGTAATTTCGTCCTAGAGTGCGGCCCAAACCTTCGAGTGGAAGTGCCCCGTCCTCATCAGAGTGACTCTGGTTCACAAACAATTCCCCAGTGCAGAGACCAAACTACTTCTCCCAAAAAATCTTCTCCTGACGAGATTTACTCCGACGATAGTTTAGAGTCAGAGACTAGTTTTAATTTACTCAGTAATTCCAGTAGGAAAACTTTAGCAACTAAATTTTACTCTTGTCAAGAACTTAACAGTAGGATAGTACCTCTTTATGATACAACAGAAAAACAATTTTCTTCACAGCCAAATATGTCATCTCAAAATCGGTGTCTCAGCATTTATGACAAACGAATTTCTTCGAAGTCAGCAGGCCCAAAAACATCACACAAATTCCCAGGCGTTCGGGTGGAAAGGAGTTTAGAACCGATATCACGTTATAATATTTGTGGAACTAACGCCGTTTATGAATACGACCCAAATAAGTCAGAACCAGAAAAGGTGATCTACAGCAATATAGGAGAAACTCCCGTGTATGGGGTGGGCGCAATACCACCAGTCATCTACCCCCACTACCAACCAGAACTATTCAACGGCCTTCCGATGAGCAGCAGTGATGGTCTCACCAGCAGTGACGACGCTATGAACAACTCCAAATCGCAGCCCAATGAATCTGCGGACGATAACATATCTAGTGGGACGTCTTCAGCTTCAACAGGAAGCTCAATAGGCGCGAGCGATACTTCTTCAGACGATTTTGTCTTCATGGAAAGTTCCGTTCCTCCTGTTCTTCAGACAAGGGAATTGTACACAATATCGGAGAACAGTGAGCCTTCATGTAGTAACCGTTCAAGTCCTCTCAACTCTCGAAGTCCGAGACTAGACACTATTGATGAAGGAAAGAGAAGTAGTGATGAAGAAAGGCATGAAGAGAAAGGGGAAACGGAAATAAAAATCCACGAACCGGAGATAAAGCAAGACCCTATCATAGAAGAACATAAACCGAACAAATTAGTAACGACTAACGAAAAAACTCCAAAATCAGAACCGGCGGTAACAAAAAAGAATAAGGTAAACTGGGCTGAAATGGAATGTTCAGGAAACAAGCAGTTTTTAAATTTTAACTACAAGCCATCGCCTTTGAACGGAATAAAAAGAAAAGACCAAAGTACGGAAGCTCTGTTTCCGTCTGAGGACAGCATCACATTTGTCTTCGTTGGTGGGAAACAGAAGGAGACATCGGTACTCATGGAGGTGGTCAGAAGAAGCCTGCTAGGAGGCTCAGACCCAGCGGACCTTCTCGGTGAGGCTCGCTCCCGAAGTCGAGGTGTTCAGTGCTCGAGCGGAAAACTCATGCGCTCTGTTTCCGTAGACACAGCGATGATTGCCCTCTCGCGTCTTGCGAGAAACCAGAGACCTTTTGCGGAGATGTTACGGACAGCTAGTATGTCCAATGTTACCTCCGAACAAGTCCAAGTTGATCTCGATAGCGAAATACCGCTGACATCTTCTGAGAGTGGAACTCAGTGCAACATAACAGAAAAAGTCGATGCAAGCTCTGAAATTCGACCAACCGATAGCGGCTGTCAATGCGATCTAGAAAAAAGTGTGACGTATTCTTTGGGGACCAGCACAACCACGGACCAAGAAACGGAGACGGATGCGGAGCAAAAGGAAACAACTACCCAAACTGATATTGAAGAGTTATTTGATGAGGCCACAGTTGAGCTACCCCGAAGAGCCATTAGTCCCGTGCCCGGGTCTCCAGGTGAAGCCAGTCACTCTCGTCAGTACAGCAGCCGTTTCTCAAAAGAACGCTGGAAAGAAATGAAACAACTAGTTTTAGGGACCGGTAGGGACTTGTTTCCAAATTATCTCTTATCAGATGATACGGAACCAACAAAATCAAGAAATCCAAAATTGCCAAGAAAAACCGTCTCATGGTCAGATATCAGTGTTACAGACGAAAAATCGATAAAGAATGAAACATCACCGTCTTCACCAGATCATAACCTGTCATCGGATAATCAGCCCACACGAAGAGTTCGATTTTCAGAACCAGGCGAAGAACGAGCAAGCACACTGCCTCGAACCAGGGTCCCCACAGCAGAAACTATAACAGAATTCCTCAGAGAGGCCACGACTCTGCTCCAGAACCTTCACACCGACCCTCCAGGCTCACCCGAATCTGTAGACGTCGAATCCAAAACCCCACAGAAACGTAAATATTCCGCCAGCTGTTTGTTGCGAAGGAGAAGGAAACTTTTGGCGCAAATAAAAATTAACAGAAATTCTCCACCGAAAATTCTGAACGAATGCTCCGTCCAGACAGATACTGAAACAATAAACAGATTTGTTCAGACGGGAGGTCTGGCCTCCAGCCTGGTCGGTCCTCCCATACGGAGAAGTCTGACTCCAAACTTACGTCGGGAACCTAACGATGATGGGGACACACTGAACTCGACCTGGCCCCGAAGAAGGATTTCTGCCAAACCACCCACTGGCCTCAAGCCGAACGCCTCCCCTAGATGCAGCACACCAGCGCGCTCAGGTTCGGCTTCTAGTAGGTACAGCACTGGAAGTACGACTTGGGGTGAGGCCAGTCCACTTCACAGCACAGACAACTCCCCTGTGCATCAAAGATCCCAAGCCAGAGCAGCAAGCTTCTCACCAGATCAAAATATGAATCTTCAAATTGAACAATCTTGCAGAAGGCTGGAAGCAGCGATCGAACAGGACAGAGTGAGACAAAGAAATTTGGTTGACTGTTTAGAACTCTATTTTAAAGATCCAGGCTCCTCTCACGTACTTTCCGCTAGGACTCCGAGTCAATCCCCAGTAATGCATAAAGTCAACAACTGTAACAGGCCGTCGGTATATGCATTTCAGGAAGCTGCAAATAACGAAAGCAGACACAATGAAAGAGAGACCTCTAGAAGCAGTAGCTCATACCATTATAATTTTACTTCTCCCGAACCTAGTAAAATTTGGAACAACATTGAAATTGAACACGCGACGTGTATCACACGTTCCCCTAAACACGAGCACACAAAACGGAATGCAGTTCTGCCACAATCGTGGAAAAAGAACGCACCAGAAAATATGGGTGCCCATTGCACGCACCGAGAACGTAAACAGCAAAATGATTTTAAAAGGTACAACTCTGAGTGGGATAATAGGGAAGAAATGAAACACCCAAGAGATTTTTACAGCAATTATGGTACTGGGGGAAACCAGAATTTTCTTGCCCCAACACTGCCCCAAAATATTTGGCAGGGGTCACCCCGTCCTGCCTCTCCACGAGAAATTCCTAAAAGAACCTGTCGCTGTGTCTGCCATAATTTCAACTTGTCCTGTGGAGATATGACTACAGGTACATGTGGTGGGGACCGGCGCTGCCATACCTGCTGCGTGCCTTGCTCTGCAGACCCCCAGAGACCTTACAGTTCAGAACCTTCTCTAACTCCGTCTGCCTGTGACTGCCGACCGACCAGCAGGGCCCGGGGCAGCCCCCTCGCACACCTCCGCCATCTCATCGCTTTACGGAGGACTATCGTTGCAGCTGAAAAAGGCAGTAACTGATAACTCAAAAAGGTGCACCGAAAAGTTCAAGGTTGATATTCCTATCCCAATATAACTCTAATCGCTTAGAATAAAAATGTACAAAGTAATACAATAAATTCAGAGAAAAAACATAATAAATTAGGTGTAGGATTTACGTCTCTGAGCTAGTTTGCAAAACTCATGTTTTAATGTAGTTACCAGAAATACCAACACAATATTTATATTTTTAATACCTATTTGCTACAAAATTTTCAAACTCGCTGCAGGTTTTTCCACTTAGTAATTACACTTCTAATAAATTGATTGAAATTATAGGAAATGCGGGCCTGGGTGGAACCCAAAATTTATTTGAATGAAGGGCTTAGCCTATTTTTTCTCAGTTTGGGGGGGGGGGGGGGTACCCCCTGGTACCACCCCCTGGGTGTGCCACTGAATGGTGGTACAGACCAAGTGTGAGATAATCAGGCACATGGAAAGTATTTTTACCGCACCACCTGTGCAATCATTTCAAGTAGGCAATAGGTACAGGCTGGATCCAGACTAGATTATGGCAGACAAGCAGTTTATTGATAGCAAGTAGTTCAAAGTTTGAACACCATCAAACAGCCGTTACCTGCGTGTTGTTGATAGTAATGTAAAAACATTAAACAAGTCGTTTTTAAATATGAAGTATTTCAATTCCATTCTATAATCTCTTTACCGCAAAGAGCACACTATCTGAAACTAATCACCTTTTCACATGAGTCCGTTGTGAGATGATGGTTAGCGCCGCATAGGCAGCATTTTGCTTACCGCCCGCAGGGCATAATACCACAGGTATATTTTTTGGCCAAAGTCATCCATGTCACTGGGATTCGAACCCACACCTCTCAGAACACGAGTCATACCGCTTGGACACTGAAGCGGTACCAGGTTCATGTGAAAAGGTGCTAAAGGAAAAGTATTTGCGTGCATATGGACGAGTTTAATTGTAGCCTAACACTATGGAGGCGAATAAAAGAGTTAGTAATTAAGTAAGAAGCTGTGGAACGAGTGTTATTATCACTATCAGTTTATCAGTAAAGAAAATTGCAAGACCGGAACGAACTGTTAAACGTGCTTCATCTTCGCAACCGACAAGGAAAACTAAACGTTGAAATACATGTGTTGCTACGAGTCGAGAGTTAGTCGTCAGTTGACTTCCACAGGAAAACCACAGGTAAGGGATTTTTTGTTCCTAGCGACCTTTTCGGGAAAGAGATTTCACCCGCTGTTGTTCAGTTCGAGAACAAACGAAATAAGGCTCCGGTTCCACGCACTGTCAGAGTTAGATCGAAATAGGCGGCTTGGTTGTGGGTGAGAGAGGAGGACCTTAAAATATTTAATATAGGTACTTATTGTATATAATTTATTTACAGACCCTCCAGAGATTGCAATGAAGTGGATGTACAAACAAGGTAGATACAATATAAAATTACTTCCGTACGAAGGACCTAATCGTCGGGGCCAAAATATCAAAATTCAAACTCGATTAAAAAGTCTCCCCAAAAACTTGGCTTCTTTACCTGGTAGGCGAGTAAAAAGTTATCCACTGGGCTCAGCAGGTGGGTTCCGAACCACCGCCTGCAAATAAATCTCCCATGAGCTCCGAGGTAAATAGATAACAGAAAATGGGATCGAACCTCCGACATCCTGCATCAGAAACTATTCGGAAATATTCCTCTGTTTTAGTGACATTACTGGCCGTTTTGGCTTTGGTCTTTTCCACTGGAAATGCCACGAAACGCCCTGATATATGCAACATAATGAGGAGATGCTCTTCGGATTACATACCCATTTGCGGAGGGACGACACGCTGCAGCGCTACTTACCTAAATGAATGCTATTTTGAAACATACCTGTGCAACAACCAATTCTACGGTAACATCTGGGCAAGAATTCGAAAAAACTGAACTTAGCTGACAATTTTTGATGTACAAACATTTAAAAAAGATAAAAAGAGCTGTTTCACGGAAGGAATAGGAGAAAACTATAGTGAAATGAATTTCTACAACAATACTCCACCATTAATGAAGAAAATGACAGTTTACGGATTTTTGAAACCCTCCCAAAGAATAACAAACATTTTCTGTTTAGACTACCGGAAGCTGTACGATGGGCCGTGTCGAGTCATCGACTACGTCACAGAAGACGCGTTCATTTTGGAGTAGCAAGCACCAAGCTGTAACGACCACAGAATAAAACTCGTATCGAAATACATGAACCAAATTTCATCATAGTAGGCTAAACGGTGTAGGCGCTAGGATTCTTTCCAGAAATCGCCTTTTCCGACTCAAGGGACCCCGAATCTGGTGTTTAACGATTTACTCCTTATTTGACAACAAACATATCTGGGAATTTCGGGGTGGACGATCTCACCAACCTTTTTCCGTTAGTATGGATCCATGTAGACGGGTCACTGGGTGCGCTGTACTTGAATATGGAATTTACACGCCGGCATATTGTCCACTTCTGCGGTGACGAGGCAAGTCACGCCTAGGTTGGCAAGTGCTCCGCGGATAAGTCCGCAAGTAAACGCAACGTACTGAAATCCATAAGACGGAGAATAAAGACAGGTCTCCTTCCCTGACAAATAAACTAGGGATAGCCAGATCTAACTATCATTCTCCGTTAACAGTTTAAAATCCGTCAATTCACAATTTCCGGAAGTTGTAACTGTTAACCAAGTAAGGTGGGAACGACCCTTCGGAAGGTACGGTGCCATATCATTCGGCTCCGCAGGTCCTTAATAGTAGTCTTAAGGCGGAACGTAAAGCCAAGTCTACCTCCAGCTTAGATCTCAAACAATTACCTACCCTTGGAGCAGCATCAAGATATTGCTTCCCAGAAGATATCTTCAGGAGGTATCGGAAAGCACTGTCCTGCAGCACATAGACGCCGTGGTGATTTGTCCGCAAGTTGTCTATTTGCTTCTTATAAATGACAGACCAGAAGTCTGTGCAGAGAAATTTGACAGTCTCCAGCTCATTTTTGAATGGCGGCCAATCCTTCGTTAATCTGAAAGATATGGTAAATGCAGGAAACTTCTGATTGGTTGAGCTGAAACTGGACCACTCTTGCCTGAGTTATCCTTGTTTGGAGTATGGAGATACCTCACTGTGTACTGCGTGTAGTTTACCTCTAGAATCCAACTGCCTTGAGGCTTAGGTACGTATGCAACTTACCGTTCAATAATTCTGTACCCTGTCGTGAATCCAAGGTATTCTAACGTTGATACATCACCCTGTAACAAACCAATAATAAACTGGATACCTAGGTAGGTACTAGTGGATGCAGTGGTGAAGTGCCTACAGACAGGATATGGTTGCATTACTGTCACATCAAAAGCATACTCTCGTTGAATAAAAAATGTAATATTAACCATGATAATAAAACAGTACAAACCTTCTTTTCGCTATTATTTACAACATAATTTACAATTTCGGAATGTAAGAAATCAACAAGGGATTCATCCGCCATTTTTAAAATGTTGTCAATAATTCTGGCTCCACGTCCTGCCGTTCTGCCTCCACGTCTTGAATTTCTGCTCCCACGTCTTGTGTACAAACATTTTTGTATCAACACGTGTGAATTTTTATCACACTTTTTCAAATTTTACAATTAAAAATGTTTTACGTGATTGGTTTGGGGTTGGGAGACGCTGAGGACGTTACAGTGAAGGGTCTAAACATTATCAAACGTTGTCATAAAGTTTATCTTGAAAATTACACGTCTATTCTCACTGTGGGACACGAAAAACTGGTAAGTACCTACCCAGGTACCTTACCTATATTTAGTTTTCTCAGCTGATTATTTTAGTTCGCGTACTCATTCATTTCAGCCATTAAAAAAGTTATCATCTCTAACATTTTGTCGTTCTTTTATGTCAGCTACTTTCTTTATTCTCTGCCGTCACTTTTTAGGAAGAGTTCTATGGTAGACCTATAATACTAGCCGACAGAGACATGGTGGAGCAAGGGTGCGACAACATGCTGGACGAAGCGAAGGATAATGATGTTGCTCTGCTGGTAGTTGGCGACCCTTTTGGAGCGACCACACACGTTGACATTTTACTAAGAGCCAAAGAAAAGGGAGTTCATTTTCAAGTTGTCCATAACGCGTCCATTATGAACGCTGTTGGCTGCTGTGGTTTGCAGCTTTATTCATTCGGTAAGTAGGTAATAGTATCTCGTATCTCGGTTACATGGTGAGGGGGCTTGAGGTAACTGTAGGATGTAAGGTACCATAGACTTCGAACAACCACTTTTGACCAAGCTGGTGCCGTCTTTGAGGAAGTGTCACTCCTGTTACCAAGTGTAGGTAGGTCCATTACATCCTGTAAGAAACGACGGATTTTTTACCCGCAGGTGAAACAATTTCCATTCCTTTCTGGACTGAAAGTTGGGAACCGGACAGTTTCTATCCCCGAATAGCTCAGAACCGTGAGACAGGTCTTCACACCCTCTGTCTTCTCGATATAAAAGTGAAGGAACCAACACTGGAGAGTCTGACGAAGAAAAAAAGAGAATACATGCCACCCCGCTTCATGACTGTTGCTGAAGCTTCCCGGCAACTGCTTGCTATTTTAGATAAGCAAAGCGTCGAAAAATGTAAGAAAATAATATAATAAAAGGCTTACAGTTACGATAAAAGTTCTAATAAGACACGTCGTCGGGTTGAACCACCCTGGATAGCTATAGTAGAAAGTCACCTTACCAGAATTCTTGATGCGTTCAATAGCAGATCAAAGACACTCATCCTACGCTTTTGCATGGCTCAGGGTACTGTTTCTAACTGAAAGGAAACGTCGGAACGGTTTGAAACCTTGGGCATCTTTTGGAGGTTTCATAGGTAGGAATGGACCCAATAATAGCACTTGTAATCCCTTTATTCCAGACGCCTACCAAAAAGATACGCAAGTCGTTGGTCTGGCCAGAGTTGGTTCACCTGAGCAGAAGATCGTATACTGCACACTGGAGGAAATGAGCAGAACCGATATTGGTGCACCCCTCCACTCTCTCATCATTCCTGGCGAGATCCAGCCGCTAGAAGCCGAATACCTATCTCAGTTTCTCCCACCGACCACATAAAATAGAAACCGTGTCATTAATCAAACACTGTTATTATTAATTAAATTAGGTACTTAGGTACAATATAAATTAGTGCTGTACAATTTTCGATAAATATTAAGGTTTAGATTAGGCATTTATGTAACGGTGATTGGTGTACGCGGAAAGCACATTAGTTCTGACAGAAGAAGGAAGAAAATAAATAAATACTGATGCTATAAATGCAAATGCATCCTGGTGGTACAGTACAGATGTTCAGGTTTACTTGGCCCTGGACAGAACAGGACTTTCTGGGTCGGGCCTGAATGAGAGCTTTTTCGGTTGCTGAGGAGACACCCGGTCCCAAATTCTGCTCTCCGACGAAGATCCTGAAAAGAGGAAGGACAAGATACATTACTCAAAAAGTCCTAAAATTTTTGTTGTTGATTTAAAAACCTTTTTCAGCATTATTGGTGAGTGCTGGCAGTGCATCAGCTACAAAGAATATCTCCGCTAAAAATTTTAAGTTCTAGTAGTTTACTGAGATATTCTATAATCTTTTTGGTGAGGCTGAAGATATTATGTAAACCTGAGTTTTCCTGAACTTCACTTTTTCAGGCAGGGCTTTCAAAATATTCAGGTAATTTGTAACATGATAAATATATTAGTCACCTCTATGGTCTTGGCGTGTGGGTGGAATAACTGGGCAGAATATCGCAGCTGCAAATTCTTCAAAGCTCCGAGGATCCTTCAGCGAAGACACAACAGTAGATAATGATTGCGCGCGCTCTTCAAAGCTGAAAGGAAAATGAAAATCAGCGACAACCAACATATCTCCCTACAAAAACAAAAAAAAAAAAAAATCGTGATTGTATACTCCAAAACACAATCACTCCTCCAGCAGGTATTGAAAGCAAACTGACGTGCTGTCAGGCTGTTCTACAGATGACTTGAAACACTTACAATGGACGGAAATGGTGAAGGGTTCGCCGTTGTGCTCGGGACGCCGCGATGGCCGTAGCTCTAACCAAACCTGCCAGAGCCGCTCCTTCCACGACAGCTTCATTCCACAATGGCCCGAATACTGGAATCTAACAACGCAAAACAAGGACAGGTATAAGTCAGACGCAACCACTTCTTAAAAAAGTTGAAATGTCGCTTGGTTACCACGCAACATTGTAAGTCTATATTTCGTTTTACCCTCCAGCAACAAAGACTTGATGGAGATAGAGACGAACAGTATGACGCTACAGAATGACAATTATCCATAAGTAATCGGAGCTTACCTCAGATTTGGTGTCGACGGTAACGCGGTAGAGCGAGTCCGGCAGGGGGTAAATAACGATGAGAACATCGCAGAACTCAGTAGGGAGAGATGAGCGGCGGTAATCCCGATAATGCTCGCTCCATACGATGTGCACCTCATCGTTACCAAGGTGACGCATCTAAACAGAAAAGTATGCAACAATTTCATGCTAAGCACGATACAACCGAATGAGACAAATTTCATAATTCATGAAATAAATTAAGTTACCTTTTGTAGAAGAGCCTCCTCAGTGTTAGAGGGCATGCGGGTAGACACATGGAAGAGTGTTTCAACGAAGGCAGAGGCGTAGTACGGAGCGGTCTCCCCACAACCGGAACCAAGTCCGCCCATGAACCCTGTGTGTGTCGCCAGCTCGACCTCCCACGCCAGCCCAGCAACGAACTGCTCGAAAGCCTAATCAGAAAGCAAGAACTAAGAACATTATTTACATGAATAAAGGTGATCTCTACTTCCCAGTGGCCTATTCAAAACAAATCATTTAAATTTTATCGCAATCATTCCTAAGACCCAGATATTTTTTATTCTGACAAAACCTACATTATTGTGAACAACCAGAAAAAATTAATTTAACGCGTCAGGGCTGGGTTGTTTAATTCACCTGAGATCCACCACGGTTCGAGAGAATCGAGTACTTGTCCTCTTGCTCATTGGCTACGTATATAACAGCCATCTTGTGAGTCTCGCGTCCGTGCTGTCGGTCCAGGTTACGAAGTTCCCGCAACAGCCGTTCCGAGCGCTGTAGTAGTTGCACCTGAGAGCGCCGCTCCCACCCACTGAGGCCAAGCTGCGATACCAGCGAGCGGCAGTGCTGGAATGGGGCACGAGGCGGGATGTGAATAGGCATAGCGCACGCCTCCACCGGCTCGCGACTGAAATCATATAAAAGGCAAGAATAACAAAGGGAGATAACAATAATTTTAATTCATCATCATGGTAGTGGGGTGCCATTCGCTGGTCGCATGTCTCACAGGTGGCCCACCTGTATTGACCACAATAATTTTAAGTACCCACGCACCCGGTGGAAGGTGCACAAGTACGATGAAAGCTATGCACTACTAGAGTTCAGGTGCGATACGGCAAAATCGCTACAATTCCACGCTGGTTTATGTAATCTATAGCTTCCTTTTCACGAATCATGATTTTTCATCCGTCGGTTACCTTAATTAAATCCTTGGGAAAAAACCAATCTAGTGCGAATTGCGTTTTTACCCCTGACCCTTGCTTACTAGTAGACTAACCAATGGTGGACGTAGTCAGCTTCAGCAGTGCGCTGGGAGAGAACTGCCGAGATGACTTCTGCTTCAGCGCTGCGGGTGAGAGGGGCGGCAGGTGGGGCAGGCTCGCTCAGCTCCTCCTCAAGGTTCTGAAGGCACTCAGGACTCGTGTGCCCGATATACCTACAATTAAGAGTAACTACTAATAATAACTAGTCCAAAGCATTGTGTTTACATTTCAATAGTGTTACAACAAAAAATTTTAAAATGGGGACGTGCAGCTGAGTGGATGAAACTCGTTTTTCCTACTACTAAATACCTGAGGAGATCGTGAACACTATCCATATCTGGGGCGGCGTTTTGGAAGGTTGGCAAAACGTGTGGTGGGCGATGGCGCAGCGTCCCGCGAGGCGGCAAAGCTGCCACCATCAGCGACATCTGCGCTTCCTCTGCCTTTCCTGCACCGAACAATGCTTGGTTTTAATCAAGGGTAAAAATTTCTTCTTCTTTACCATCTTCATCACTTTACAAGGCAGATCCGTGATATATACTGTTTTAATACTGATCAGTTGGAAGTTTCCGTGAAAGTAACATATTTTACATTAGGTACCAGGTGTTTACAAACTGCACTCGGGTATTTTACCTGAACGGGTAATCGCAGCTATTATCGGAGTCAACTGGTCCTGAAAAAATATATTCAGTACTAACCTCTGGACGGCCTGGAAAGCCTCGAGGGAATGCGGCGGGCCTTGGGAAGGTCACTGGGGCTGCAGAAGACCTGGCTAGCATCCCAGGATGCCTTGTTGGCCAAGTCACGGAGCAGGACGCGAGCCTGGAGACCTGCTGTGACGAGGTCCGCGGTGACGCCCCCGCCCGGCGCCGTCAGCGCTTCCACCTCCACCAGAGACATCAACGAGTTCCGCACCAGCAGCATCTGAAACCATATGCCATATCTCGTTACTCGTGCAATAATGTTACCGGAAATAAGTAATACACCGGTCCCCATTTTCTGTTTTCTAAAAGTGAATAAGCTACGTATGTTGTTTTAATTTCAGTAAGCTGGTCAGTTCGTAAGACAGCAACGGAAATAAAATAGTAGGTCATTTTAGTGCACTGATTGCAATACGGGTTTTCATTCTTTTCACTAGTTTTTCCACAAGAGAGCCCCTTCCAAAAGAAAGTCCAGAACTGATACGTTTCCCACGCACCTGAACATTAGGAGCAGTAAACAGCTTTGGAGAGAGGTCAGCTCCCAGAGACGGGACATCGTCATGTTCCTGCACAAGCGCGGATAACCTCGCGGCGCCCAGCCCCATCGGGAAGTGACCCAAATGACTCACTAAATGCATTAGGACAGCTCTGGAAACAAAACAGAATAATTACGGAGGAAGTGGACGCTGTTCTTGTTCATGAATGTGAAGGAACTGTTTTGTTTGAATAGTTGGGAGTAAACAAATAGTATTTATTCCCACCTAGAGGCCAGAGCTGCCGTGGATTTCTCCATTTGCTGGTTGGTCTTTTTCGGACTTCGAAGATCGTTGACTTTAACGCTGTTCTCCCATTCTGTAGGAAGTTCCTCCTCAAAGTCAGGCGGCAAAGGTGAATGGGACGTCAGGCCGTTGCCGACGTCATGAAGCACCTGCAAAAAGTGAACACCTTCAAACTAATGTGGTCTGAGATTCAATAAGAGTGTTAGGAGTATAGGACCTCTGGAAACTTATAGTACGGGTACAGGTAACAGCGGATGAATCTTCGTAATTTAGAATTCAATAACTAACCGTAAGAATGGACAAAAGAAGAGGCGCCGGTTTCGCAGGAGCCATGAGAGCACTGAGGGGAATGCGCATAGCCCACTCTCCAAGGACGAGTGCGAGGGATGCTCCTAAAGAACCTGCATTGGGCCCTAGGGCACCCAACACATTGGCGAGTACTCGCACCACTCGGGCAGGCAGAGCGGGGAGACGTGTCAGCAGAACAGGCACATGGTCCACCAGCGCGAACAGCAGATCACATGCGAGAAGACCCACTGACCGCTGACGGAACTGTAACAACAAAATAGGTACAGAAATTGCGAAGCAATCGTAAACTATGGGGAAGCAGGTAATCCCTATTACCTATGTGATGGATGAATAAAAAATAAAATCAGCCTGAAGTACCACGCGGTATTCAACACTAGCAAAATACCTGTCACTGTCACACCAGGTTTTCCTTAACTAATTACATACACCCAGGGCTATACAGCCTATACAGGTACAGTGTAGTAGTGCAAATGCCAACCCTTGATTCGAAAACCTCTCCTAATAGCAGAATTTAATGAACTTACTGTTAAAGCTTTAAGTATAATATTGAGGGCATCTGTAAGGGCAGGATGAGGGGATGGTTTGGGCATTTCGGTGTAGAGGAACACAGCCAAGGCGGACAATGCGACGCAGCGCGCGACCCCTGCGGGCTCGTGACGCGCTGCTCGAAGGAGAGACCCTACCACCTGCAAACACACCAAAAAAATTAGACATGACCATCCTACACATAGAGATTCAATCCTCAATAGAATTAGTATGTGACAGTTACTAAATTTTGATCCTCCATGGACTCTGTATCAGTCAACAGATCTAGAGGCACCACCGATTAATATACTCCGATGTAAAACACACCTAAAAATGAAGACCTGAATTAACGTACCACATCCATAGAATTGCCGCAATTGAGGGTGGCGAGAGCAGGACTGCGAGGGTCTAAGCAGGGAGCTTGAGACACCATGTAAGGTAAACTCAACACTGAGCCCAGCACGCTGGCGGCCTCAACACGTGGCGCCTGTAGACAAGAATGTACGAATACAAATAACCTTCAATTTTAATGTACCACACCTGCCTGTGGATTCAATAACCAAAAAAAACTTTAAAATTAACAAGTAACTCACCGACTGGAGATCTGAGGATTCGAGGACGGAATTAGCAGCGGAAATCAGGTCCAGGAGGAGTAGCGAATATCCTGGCAGCTGCCGCGACAGAAAACGCGGGCCGAGGGAGCGCAGCACAGTCGCGACAACTTGCGGAGATGGGCCGGCTAGGCCGCCGTGTAGTGCGCGGTAAAGGTGCGACAGAGCACCGGGTGGTAGGAGCTCCGTGGGCGCCACTAGGGCCATACGACAGAGAAGACGGTAGGCACTCAGTTTCCCGCGCTGATAGCTCTCAGGCAACTCTAAAGCCTAGAAGTATGGATAACATGGATAGTAAAAATAGCAAAGCAGAACGTTAGTAAGGATGTCTAATAGCTAGCAACTGTACCTTGAAGCACCACGGAGCCAACAGAGCCAGCGGCGGGACCAGAGAGGGTGGGGGAACAGTGCACCCCTCCTCAGGCACCCCCTGATTGGCCTGAATCCGGGCTAACGTGTCCCACAGGTCCACGAGATGGTCAAACACTTGCGCGTGGAGAAGCGGGTCCGGCAGTCGATTGACGTCACCGAGCGCACTCAGCATGCGTCGCCACAGCACTACCGCCACGTCGGGGAGCCAGCCACGCACGCAACCGCCCGCCATCACGCTCCTACCGTCTGGGTTCTCCCCACACTCCCCTACAGAAATAAAAGTAATTGTGAAAAGTCAGCCTATATTGTGATTGTGATTGGTTAGAAATTTAATGCGCATTCCTTCAGTTGAAGTTTTGCATTTATAGTTTGAAATTATTAATAGTAGACACACTTCAAATTTTTAAGATTCGCTCTCGCAAAAGAGCGGTTCCCCTATTTTGATGAGTTTCCACCTCCTTCAATGTACCATTTCTAATCCTTTCCTAACTGCAGTACACACCCAGACTAGAAGTATCCCCAGAGACAAAGTCCAGCCCCATAGGGGAGTCTTTGATGGAACTCTCAATGCCAGAAGACGGGGCGGGGGAGGGAGAACGGGTGGCCAGCGGGCTGTCATCGAGACGTACAGAGTCCAAGCTGCGCCACCGGCGGGGGCGCGACGCTCGCCCTCCGTCTGCTTCCGACGTTCCTCCAACTACAATTACAAATGCCACAATCTCAACTCGGATTTTGAGGGATACACCACTGTGGTGGTGCAATACATCGAAAGTTAGGGAAATAAAACTCTGTTCAGCATTAAGTGATCAAAGAAAATGTGTCGAGACCATTCCTACTAAAAAGTGCCACGTAACACTTACCTGTGCCTTGAGCCGCTAAAGAGGCCGCTACCTGTGACTGTCTCACAGATCGCCGCTGACGTTTCCTGCTGAGGTTGCTATCACTGAAGCTGCGCCTGGGGGGCTGACTCAGTGGCACATAGTCTCCTGCGCTGTCCATTCTTTTGCGGGGGGCGCACAGTTGGAACGATCCACTTGTTTCTAAAGAGAACGTCAATAAACAATTTTGATACTTCCCCTGAAAATGTTTTGAACATGATGGATCGTCACATATTACGCTGTACTTCTTCTTCATTATTCTTCTGCTTTTAGTCATAATATCGACATGTGCGGTCAATTACTGAACTTCCCTCTTACAATGAATATTTATGAAAATTTCGTATAAATTTCTAACAAGTAAAAATATTATAAACAGATAACTCCATACCTGGAGTATTATCCTGCATGGAATTTTGTGGTATTTTGGGGAGTCTGCTGCTACGTTTTTGGGAGTTATTAGGCCCGTCTAGATGGCATTTAGTGCCACGTCGCTGTTTCTTCGCTTGCTGCTCGCTGAGCCTGTCTAGCGGCAGGTCGTTCAGGTCAAGGTCGTAAACATGGCGAGCAAGAACCCGTGTCAATGTCTCCAAAGTTTTCTGTGGAAGAAAAAACATGAGGAAATGACAACCATCTTTTATCTTGGGTGTTTGTCTACGCTTCCTGAGTCAAGTCTGAAAGCTATAAAAATAACAAAATTTTGTTTTTTACGCTAATACTGTGCGTAGATTCCATGGTGGTAATGCCACGAACCCACATGAAAGTTTCGGCGCTACAACAGTGGAAAATACCAAAGGACCCACATACCGCCCATTCACGGATAAGCTCCTCCCACTGCGTAAGAGAAGCCAGGACGGTCAGGAATTGATCCCAGAGGGCAGGCGAGATGACCACATTCAGGTTGGCCTTAATCCAGGTGACGATCAGCGTCTGGAACACGGCTGGAGCTAACTTCCCCCCCAGCGTCTCCTCTTTACGCTTCGGAGGTGTCCTCACCAGTACCAGGGACGTCACTTGCAGCAGCACCGAGAGAAGTTGCTCCCTGATGGTAAAAAGGTTCCATGAAGTAGGAGCAGTAGGAGGGTGCTTATAACTGAGGGTGATTCATTCACCTGAACTGGTTAAAACGATGGTGCAGGTGCCACTAGATCGCATTTTATAAATCCGGCTAAGCACACTTTCTATTATGAAGTTGAAAGTCAAAGGCTCACCAGGATGGAGAGCCGTGAACTGTAGTTCATACGAAATTCGAAGATAAGCAACTGAAAACAATACCGATGGCCCCTCTACGTGGGAGTTTTTAATCTCTTCCTTATCACCTACATTACTGTTTTAGAGAGGAAAGTTTTTTCCAAGAATGTAAACACTTACCATGTATTCAGTTCCATTCTGGTCTGCATGACCATGTACCGGTAAATGTTGAGGACCCTCTTGCAGGTGTCCACTTGCTCTTCCAGCATCGAAGAGTTCCGCAGTGTCACCAGAAACACGTTCGCCGCGTGGGTTACGAACAGCTGGAGTGTACTCTAAAAAATTTTATGAAATTTCAGAGCAGAGAAATTTTATTTCACTCCATCAAAAGACGCAACCCCCGAAATCGACATTTAATTTTAACATGTTGAGACTCCTGTCGGACTCAGGCATCAGTTTGGAAGAAATAACTTTCACCAAAACGAATTATCCTGTTTTGACCATAAGCCCTCACCTAGACTACTAACGATACAATTGATTTCAGTGTGATAAAATCTTTTACAGAATGTTGGTCAATTAGTCATTATACGCCTATCAACGAGGGTAGCAGAGACCAGTAGAGGATTAGAGATTTCTGGTAAAAAGCTGAGTCCTGGTGTACCTGGAGTCCAGCGCGCACCATAACGTGGTCCCTATGCACCGCGCCTATGTAGGAATCATTCCGCAGCCGCACCCGCGTCTCCGGTTCACTAGCGTCACCGCTCTCTACGGGCTCCAGCAAGAATGGTGGAACGTCGGGAGCCTGCAAAACAAGTCAATACCTTCATAAAATTTCCATGAAATGGTTAAAACAGAAAGCATAGGAAACGTGTGTAGTTCTCAGAACAGTAAACCAGGTTTGGAATTTCTGTTCATGTTGGCGTCCCAGTTAGGTTCGTCGAACGTCCAAAACTACAGAAAACTACTGAGAATAGATCAAAATAAACAACATCCATATTATTTTAAGAAAAATCCAGAACAACCCTAGTTGTGTATTCTTACATTGAGTTGAATCCAATCTTTGTAGACGGAGATTGCTTTGCGTATGGCGGGAGCATGGGTAAAGGGCAGAAGGAAGGCCTGCCTATAGATCTCGACCACGAAGCAGACGTTTTCCCGGCAACTGTACAGCACCTCGCGCACTGTCGCGGCCGACATGTCTTCGTGAAGGTCAGGGGGAACCGCAGGGCTCTGCACGACGCTCACCCGCGGCTGTTCTGTATCTGGCGTAATACTGCGAAAGAAAAAAGCACGAAAAAAATTATTTTTACGGTCAACGGTTATTATACCCGTCTCACATACGAAATACCATCCTATGCTGCAGATTTAACGCTCTTTGTTTAAGTCCCTTGATAACCCTATCTGAGGAAACTTATTATGATTTAACAATCACAACCATCTTTGAAACACCAAAAATCAGCATGTCAGGTAAATCGCTCAAGAGTTAAATACCAACGTTATAAGGAAATCCAAGTCTCCTTCATAAAATATTCTGATTGCAGCGCTCTGAAACTCACCTATTTGTATAGGAAGAGAAAGAAGCACCGACAACGTCTCTCCTTTGAACTTGAGTGAAGCTCGCTACCCACTTGATCACGCACACTCGACACGACAGCATGGGATCCTTACCCGATGCTTCCTCGGGGCTTTGCTTCCTGGGCTGCGGCAAATCTGTGAGAACACAAAACATTTTTTTATGCCAATAGCCCGAAGGAAATCCGTAAAACAAAAATCAGGTTTCTATGGGCATTACACGAAGTTAATTATTTCTCATATTTTCTTCTTACACCAATTTGTACTAGTTCTGTATTAGTTCTACATTCTAGGGTTGATTTTATTTCTTTAGTACAGTTTATCTTTGAGGTAAGTAGAACTACATGTTAGCTTATAACCACTGCCAAACAATCCTATAATCCTCCCTTATTATAATCACAAACCCCAAGGCCCTATTGAAATAGAGTAGATCAGCTCACCCAGAACAGGCGGGTAGAGACTGGTTGCACTGGACCAGCTAGGAAATATGTGGTTCAGGTAATACATCTTGAACCGTTCCAGCAGGAATGAAAAGCTCTTGTGAGCTTTGCACAGTTTTTCTTTCCACTCCAGTCGTCCCACCTGAAATTCCATTTTAAGATAGAGATAACACGATGAATTTTTAGCAGTAATAAGAAAATTCATTATAGATATCGGAATGCATGTACATACCAACAATGAACATAACAACTTATGAGATTAGGTTAAGGAGAATTTCCGTTAATTCCTTTACCTGGGAGACCATAGCATTGAGCAGAACCTCCAGATAGAAACAGGTTGCATCTTCTATCGGCTTTTCCCCACTTTGAGGAGGTAATACTGGAAAAAGGTCCACAATGGCTCCTGCGCAAAAATTTAACACAATTAGGCTGGATTTCACCACTTTATTGTGTAGACTGTAGACTATCGTGTACACGATAGCGCTATCCTATCGCTAAAAAAAAGTTAACGGCTTTCACCATCCTGACGATAGCACCCTTATTTTATCGTTACCTTTCGAGTGGATAATCCGTGCGTTACCAATAACAATAACTTTCATACCTTATTCGACTCATTTGGGTGCGAAAGGGGCAGGGATTGTTGTCTACCCAACAATTTAATACCTTTCTCCGAAACATTTATGTATCTTTCACGTTTATTTTCCATTTTTAACTTGAACTTATTGAAACGTACACCTATACAAAGTTGGCAAACCTAACGATAGGATAAATTTTGCGGCTACTTTAACGATACGATAGCTACTCGATCGTTAGGAGGCACTATAGTGAGGTGGTGAAATTCAGCCTAGGTAATGTCAAGATTTTTATACTATTTTAATAAAGTGGAGTTGAGTGGGCTCAAATCTAACAGTAACATTCTCATAGATAGATAATCTAAAACAAAGAAGGTGCTGTACCTGCTGTGTCATGGAAGACTGTGGCGGTGACGGGATTGCGGGCCGTAGGGAGAGGGGAAGGGGGTAGCCCCAGCCCAGAATGGGGGGATGGAAATCCAGGTACCAGAGTAGCAAAAACAGCATCCACCTCCTTGGGAGCAGTCTCTCCCAGAGTTTGGTACCAGATTATAAAATATCTAGAAAAATAAATTAATGTTAAAAGACCAAAGGGACTGGTTGGACGAATCCAAAGCCTGTGCTCCAAGTTTACACTGTCCAGTGCTCCAGGAGCTCGAAGTGGTACTGGTGGCCTCCACCAGGAGGTGTATTCCCTTTCTCGAACGCCAGCAAACCCACCCAACTAACACCTTCAAAATTTATTGTAAGAAGAACTGTTCCCCGTATATTGCATGATGGCGTACCTTATCTTCTTACAATAAATTTTGAAGGTGTTAGTTGGGTGGGTTTGCTGGCGTTCGAGAAAGGGAATACACCTCCAGGCCGCCCACGATAGGTATACTCAGCCATCGCAGGGAAAATTCTAATCAGTCAAAGAAAATCCCAAAAAGTTTGAACACATGTCAATCATGTCATCCATAATATAAAACTAACTAAGGGGGTTTTTTTTCCAATAAAATAATTCCAAACTTAGGTACTAAGTTTCTGACGTTAGAAAGACGTATGGCCCGCCTTGGTTTAGTTGATACTTGTCAGTCTTACTCTAATGTCTAAGAAGACAGACGACACTATGCTTGAGAAGGAAGCAGAGTTCAGGCCTTTTAAAAACTCTAGCCTATTTATTTATAGAATTCTAAGAAGACCCAGCAGTTGTTTTTTTCTCAAACAAAGTGTCTGTCTTCTCAGACATTAGAGTGAGACTTTGAGAAGTATCAACTAAACCAAGTCGGACTCTAGGTACCACATTTTAGAAAAAACAAATATCTATCTGTGAAATGACTTAAGGCTGAATATACATTCGCTATTTTTTTTATATTTGGACTTCAAACTTTGTGAGAAAACTATTGGATATTTAAATATTCTGAAATATAATATGTCTTTTTAACGTCATTAGTCATTACTCATGAGGCTATGTTGTGATTTTACGATCGAGTGATCTTTGTCACGTAAAAAAATTGTCCAAAATTAACCGATCGTGAAATTACAGCATAGCCTCATGAGTAATGACGTTAAAAAGACATATTATATTTCAGAATATTTAAATATCCAATAGTTTTCTCACAAAGTTTGAAGTCCAAACGTAAAAAAATAGCGAACGAATATTCAGCATTAAACCTATAGCACTTTCTAGGGAAAATAAGCAAAAAAACTGTTACCGTATAGCTTCCTTCCTGAGTCTGGGGGAGTTGCCCATATGCAGCAGTTTGCTGAGCGTGTGGAGCAGCGCATTTTGCTGCCATCCTTTCCCGACAAGCTCCGGTTGGTTCAAAAGAAGTTTCTCCAAGACAAAGAGAGCGCTGTCTAGTTCTTCTCGGTGGGCTTTATGTACTGGAAAAATATAAAACAAATTATATAAAGATCCCTAGGGGGAATCACAAGTAGGGCTTTTTAACAAGAGCAAAAAATTGTGATGTCGAAATTATGGAATATTTTACTAAATTAGCCAGGAAAGCAGGACTCAAACTGAAAAATTTCAAATAAACATAATGAAGACTGGAATTTTTCTAATTAAGCTTCCCAACTCAGCTTCTACGGGTGAAGTAAAAAATTATAAAATCAAAAGAAAAGAATAATATTTGATTTTCATGAAAAATTTGAGTGCACGGAGAGGTTGGCGTCTAAGGCTAGCTTCTACCGTGATTCTATAGCAGTGACGTAAGCTGTTAAAAATAAAACACAAAATTAGGGAAAGCACAAAAACTGACTCACCGAGATGGAAAGTCAAATCTGTAACACAATTCAAAAAGTTAACAAGAAAGTAGAGTCCCTCAATATAGGCACGTAAATAAGGCAATGCAGAAACCTCAAACGATATTCATTTACTGATGAAGGCCATATAATCAACAGATCAACTTTTTACCGTTACCAGTTTAGGTAAACATTGAAAAATTCCGTCAGGTATCGTTCGTAAATAGGTTTTTTTTTTTTTAATTATAGTGGTTCACTGTCAACACAGCTGACATTTCCAATGACAGGAAACGAACTATCTCCACGTGGTTTGCGGTGAAACAAGGAAATCTTTCACCACAATCGGTGTATACGACGAAATGAGAGATGTATCAGCATCAGATACTCTACACTCTCTACAGAGAACAGAATAATCAGTGCCAGCTATCTAATGATAAAGAGGCTTCATAAACACGCTTAGAAATCGAGCTAATGAGCTAAGTAGCAAGTCCGAAAAGAACTAATGATCGGAGGCCCCTAAACTATCAATTATTTTGGGTAAAATCGACAATTTCCCAACGAAATAGCAATTCTTATAATAAGCGGGCTTGGAAGCCAAGGCTATGGCCAACACTAAAAGGGCAATGACTGAAGAAAAGGTCAAGGGTGGAGTAGGTCTTTCGTAAAGCTTTTTGAAAGCAGACTCCCACAACTTCGTGGAAAATTTCACAAGGTTTTCTCGTAGAACACCGCTGCTGTCTGTTCTGTTTTTTTTTGCGATGAGATAACATGGGCGGAACTCATAAATTATCCAACATTGCTTATCACGGCAATTAGCGGGCTACAAAGGCTTATCCTGCCGCAGCCAACAGCGAGGGCCGTAGCGAACAGTTCTGACAAGTGGTGGGTTCTGTTAATTTCCTTTATATTCCCTCAAGTTTCACCACTACAGGAATCTCGTTGGGAATCTCAGGCAATCATTGGAAATCCTTATGAAATCTCAGGAAATCTTTGAAATTTCTGGAGTAGTTAACCCTTTGGGGTGCATCTTTCCACAAATCTCAGAAAATCTTCATGCAATCCCAAGCAATCTCTGGAGTGGTTACCCCCTCGAGTTTCACAGTTTTTGACTTGAGTTAAAAAATACATTAATATTCTCTTAGTTCATAATGACATAAACTGACATGACAGTAAGAGAAAGTCAGGTGCGGCTGTAGGCACACTGAGGTTCATACTCCACAGATTTTTGGTTGGAAGTGGTAGGCACTAGGCAGAAGCTGGATGGAAACCGAGGGGTTAACCACTCGTTGAGAATCTCGTTGGGAATCTTTATGAAATCTCAGAATTTTTTGGAGTGGTTACCCCTTCGGGGTTCATCTTTCTATGAATATCGTTGGGAATCTTTGGAAATCTTTATGGAATCTCAGGGAATCTCTGGAGTGGTTACCCCCTCGATGGAAACAATGTAGTCGGGGCAAGATTCCAGCAGTGTCAACTGGCTAGGCCGCTTGCAAACTCTCTGAGTACTGAAAAGGGCAGACCCAGAAACCTAATACGACAAAAAATTATTTTCCAGACGAAGAGGAAATTGTTCCTACGCCCCTGACTCACAGACACTGTACCATCCGGGGACTTTTCCCACGCGAGGTTGGTAACACGAGTTAGGTAGGTATGCGGTATTGTGATTTGTGAACGCAGGCCGACCCGAATCACAAGTGCACGCAGCCTGGCCACCGACCCATTGTTTCCGTGCACAACGGTATAATTAAATGCGAGTAGACCAAGTAGGTAGATCGACCGCAACAATCACCGAACCTGAATAGTAACTTCATCAATTTAGTGCGCTCCAAATAAAAACGTTTCTTGAAAATCATTTCCACCTAAGAGAAACTCTTCCCGACGATGGATGACTATCGTCGATCCGGCTGGGAATCTTATCACCCTCTAGAGGTGGAGGTATTTTAATGGACATCTATACCACTTACGGACAAAGAAACCAGGGGACCTACAAGAAAGAATGACAAACTTTATATTTGGTCCTTTTCGGAGGAGAAAATAGACGCTGGACGTCTTGTTTATTTTGATGTTTTTACCTAAACGGGGGCTCCAGTGAGGAAATAAAAACAGGCCATAAAGGGCCTTTCAAACTTGTTTCTTTCCTACGAAACTTCCGATTTTTATCACTTTACTCCTTCATTTTCCAGCACGCGATCTCGGAGCTGACGTCCGTTTGAGGAGTGTTGCTCCATTTCAAGGAGAAGAAAGCTTATTCTTTCGGCTGATTCCCATCAGTAATTTTTTTTTTCCGAAAATTCTGAACCTTTGCCTTCAAATCAAGAATGAAACTACTGAAACTCAATGGTGGTCAACTTCCTTTCTATCAATGGAAATCAACACAGATATAGTATAAATGCAACAGGCTGGTAATATGTATTCAAAGGAACAGCAACCCTCCAGATTTCTCAAAGAAAATTTAAACTGGCAGACCTCTGTGAGGAAAGTGAAGGCCAGTTAAAATGTCATAGTGACGTGACACGCATGGTGTGACCAAAGCGTAGGAGAAGTGGGTGTGTTCAGTAGGTAGATACAGGATACAGGTATTGTAGGCACATGTCTGTGTGCGCACCGGAACCAAGACCTGCTCCAGGGGCCTTCATAAGGCGAACGAACTCTGCGTTACCCACCCAAACCGTAACGAAGACTCCTATGCTAGGAACGTATAATGTCAACATTATGTTATTCCACGATGAAAGCGTTAATAGCTAGATCGGCTAGATAATACAATATAGTCGACATGATACGGCGTAGAGACGAGAAATTTTTTCTAATGCCGCGGCAGTATTGTAAAAAGAAACAGAGTGAAATTTTGAGTCAGCACCAGTGAAAATAGTAGATAGTAGACTGCTGGAGCCAGTGTTGTTGTCTAGGACACACGGTTCACAATTTCCCAAAATTATTCTGGAAACGACTAAAGCGACCAATCAGAGCACATGCAGCGTTACTCCTAATGAGACCTCTGGAGTCCAGCTACCTTGTAGGTATGTGGTATGTCCCCCAGCACTTAATAATTGAGAGGGTCCGTGATTGGGGAGGGCTCAGCTATGTAGGTGTATATGGACCGGGAGTAATTGCATTAGCGCTGCATTAGTGTATTAGGCCTCGCACTATTGCGTCAAGCAGGTCGTCATACGTCCGACTAGCGACCGGATCTCACAACATTCACCTCAACTTGTGGCCAATTCAATAGCAAGTAGGGTCAACGATTTTATAAGAAACTAAATCGAGTGTTCGTTCAGAGAGAAAAATGTAAGCAGAGTTTACATACGCACACTCACATGACCATTTAAAATCTGAGAGCGAGTGGTTAAAACAATTAGTTTCAAAAACATGTTGACAGCAAACAGCACGAACACTTCAGAATTGGCGAGCAGGAAAAAACAAGGAGGTCTATTTTTATCGTTATTTCAAAGTCTTGATAGTCACCGAACACCACACAGAATGGACCAGAACAAGAGAACCCACATACAGATAAACCTTACCATAAGGTGTTCGCCCAGAAAAACTGTTGTTGAAGACTTTAACAACATCTGATAACCGTGGCTCTGAAAAATTAACGTTTATAGCGAAACACTGAAGAAAATATCAAATTAAAATTAAAAGATAAGTCTTTCAGTTTGTGTAACTTTTTCGTATGATACCGTAACAGCCTTCAGTCCTTTACCAGGAAGATGAAGCTTTTACGAAGCAAAAAGCGCGGTGATAGTGGGTGACATCTGTTCAGTTTTATTCAAAACATGATAAAGACCCAAAAATGTATACAATATGCCATGAACAGACAAGCCAGCCTAGGCCAATTCCCAATTTCATATTTTAGAGTCTCCATCCTTGAACTTGACTATTCTCCGTATAGTAGAGTTGGTATAATAACATCCGTCACGGTTAGCTCCGTTGAGTCTGGTAATTAGAACTAATCCCCAGACCGTAAAACTGACCCTAAACTTGATTGTCAAAGAAGGGAGGAGCACTTACCTCGTTGCTTGAAGTTGGCTTCAGCTGCGGTGATGCACTCTCTAACCAAGTAATAAATCTGAGCATTGTGGGTGTTGAAAAATTCCGACAGCTCTTCTCCTTCGGCATTATCTGAAACAACGGTTCGCAAATAAAGGGAACTTGATTAGAGAATATCTTCGTTAACTAAACTTGTCTGTCATTTAAAAAACCTGGGATGAGCTCTCGAATCGGGGTTCGAACCCGACCCTATCAAAATTTTTCTGACTGTTTCTCAAGTGAAATTTAAGTAGGTACCTACCTTAAATCGAGCCTGTGACGGTTCGGAACCTAAAATCTAAAATCGTGTACTAACACGATGGCGGGGTAGTGCTGCCGCACAATGGATAATTTTTGAAATGGACTAGTTACTGGGCTTGCCCTCCCCACCCTTCTGCTACTAGGTACCTTACCCATATTATACTTCAAAACTACCTATCATTCATTGGAAGGATGTCATTTAAAGCCCATCAGGCGGTTACCGTATTTATTGATCTAACACGATCAGCAGTAAGTCAAGCGAGTATGTCATATCTTTAAATTTAGGCAAGAAATAAATAAACTTACCGATGACAATTCGTAAGTGCTTCAGACGGGTCGAGGTATCCTTTTTAAGATCCAGAAACTTTTGCGTAGACTTCTTGATGTCTGGGTGAACTTTTTTACTGAACATGGTTATAACGACTCACAGAAACACATTTTAGTAGTAACTACAAGGTAATTAAGGAAATAAATTGTAATAAAAAGATTGGGTTTGGTACTGCGTTGACAGGATGAGAGCCATTTCGTATGTTGACAATTTATCTGAGGCTGCCAACCAAAAATATGATTTTTTCTGGAAAATTATTTAAAAATAACTTATTTAAGATAAAATTAAATATAAAATTTATATAAATTAAAAACTATTTCTATTTTTCTAAAAATTTTTAACGTTATTTTTTGAGAAAGAAAAATAATAAATTTGCAGTGGCAGCAGAAAGAAGCCATTATCGAAGGCCAAAAGACGCTAAAAGCGTGACGGGCTATCTCAGTTTTTCTGTTGAGTTTTTTGTGCGATTTATCTGTGTTGTTGTGATGCCGCTAATCAGTATTTTAGCTGAAAATTAAAATATCTTGTTTCCCATATCAAACGTGGAGATTTTTGACCTGCGGCTGCATGATTGGGATGTAAGTGACTACGATTAGCCATCGAGCCTTGCCATAAACAACCGGGCCGTGCAATCTGTTGCAAATCCACGGCCAATTTGGGTCAATAAATTTTTTGCCTTAATTTAGCTGACCAATCGTAATAAGCTTTATGATGTCTTAGTTATCGAGTAGATATTGTGCCAGCTGGTATATATTAACTGTTGAAACGGATAGATCGAATTTCAGTTGACCGATAGTCTGCGAGACCCTGTTCATTAAAAAATTAACTGTTTATTTTTATACTGGCGCCATTATCCATTCATTCCTGTACTTTATGCCTTTTACTGAATACAACATCCTGTGTCCCCTCTCAAACATTTCCTAACTACTTCTGTGTACCTATATCCTGTCTGTTGACCTGGTCACAAGTTTCGGCTTGCTTATTTATTCTTAACTGGACAGACTTGTGTGCAGAAGCGGTTTAAGGAGCCTATTGTCGCAGGAGTAGGGAGGTGTTTGTTTTCGCCTACCGTAGAGGGCATTAAAATCTGAATCCTTAGCTCATTTAGATGTACCTAATGCTCTCATGTTTTCTTTATAGATAGATACACGTGAAGTCGATGTGGAAGGAATGAAGTATTGAGTTGGAGGATGGCTCACACTCACCTTTTGTCGGCCTGCGTGTTTTGCTTCCTGTGTTTGGCTCATATCCACTGCTCGGAGCACTCGGCCCATGTAATAAAGGCGAAAGTTGCGGAGGGTCATGACCGGAGCCAGGCAGCGGCGGGGGAGCCTCCGCGACCGACCCCCTCAGATGACGCAGCTCACTCCACCTCCAAACTCTTCGACAGGTTTCTAGGTAATGCCTCATATTTTCCGTCAGTGCTCTCATCCGACAATACTCTAAAAAGGCTTAGCTACGATGAGAAAAGGAATAGAAGGAGTAGACGCCATAAAAACAGTGCTGTGCCTCTTATTGTTGAGGATATTTACATTGATAAGCTGTTTAAAAAGTACCAGAATGCTGCGAACATGATGGACTTGAATGGTTTTAAAAGTATGCTGGAAAGTTTGGGGCTCCATAGGTTTGAATCTAGTGAAGAAAAAAGTAACAGTTCTGAGTCTGATCACTGCATAGAAGCGGAACGACTGCTAGAGAGTGCTGCTGGTGAGACAACTGAGGGTGCGAATGCAACTCTGGGTAGGCAAGGGCTTGCCAAACTGTGCCCCATGCTCCTTTACCATCTGGTGGACCCGCACCATTGCCACGATGAAGAGGCCGAAGACAGTCTGGACGGTCGGCGGCTGATCACATGGTTGTATGCGAGTGGCAGCGTCACCATCATCTCTCTCTGCGGCCTTTTCGGAGTCTTTGTCATCCCCATCATGGGCAAAGCATTCTACCAACAGCTACTGCAGTTCCTGGTGGCTCTAGCTGTGGGCACACTGTGTGGAGACGCGCTGCTGCATCTCCTCCCTCACGCACTGGTCCCTCACACCCCACACGGCCACACTCATAGCGCAGCTGCCGCCCACGATGACGACCATACGGGTACCATGTGGAAAGGCCTAGCGGTCCTGCTTGGACTTATTTTCTTTTTCTTCACTGAAAAAATATTAATGTTGTGTTCGGAGTGGCGCAAAAAACAGCAGCGAAGCCGGCGTGTGCAGGGTCATTCTCATGTGCAAATCCTGAATGGAAATCACCAAGAATCTGTTGGGGAGAAATTGTGCAAGCACAAGTATAGTTCCTACCCTTATTGCTACCCGGATATCAAGAAGAACATGGACGGACATGAGCACGGAGAGGTTGCGGCGGCGGGACAAGAGCTGCTGGAGGGAGGGGCTGAATGCGGAAAAAAAGCGGGCGAGTACGACGTGATAGTCCGTGAACACACGACTTCGCACCACGGCCACTCCCACTCGCACGGCCACGTTCACTCAGCGCCCGAGTCTCTGTCATCGGTAGCATGGATGGTGATCCTGGGCGACGGGCTTCACAATTTCACGGATGGGATGGCCATCGGAGCGGCCTTCAGTAACAACATCGCTGGGGGCTGCTCCACAGCTGTCGCTGTGTTCTGCCACGAACTACCCCACGAGTTGGGGGATTTTGCGGTGCTGCTCAAGACGGGCATGTCGGCGAGACAAGCCGTGTTCTATAATCTGATCAGCAGTGTTCTTTGCTTTGGCGGAATGGTGCTGGGGATGTTCATTGGTGGCGAGCCCGAGGCTTCCAACTGGGTGTTTGCCGTGTCTGCTGGTATGTTCCTCTACATTGCCCTTGTGGACATGTTCCCCGAGATGACGACCAACCACTCCACAGTGGAGACGACCCTCTGTCAGTGCTGTCTGCAAGGTTTTGGTATGGTGACCGGAGTCGCGGTCATGCTCGTGATTGCCTACTATGAGGATCATCTCCTCAACCTCTTCGGTTGAAGTTTCTCAGGGAAAGGACTAATTCTCCCATCAGTGACATCGAGGAGTATAAAATTTTAGAACTTAACACGCCTGTTTACACGACATGACATGGCTCTGAGCTCTGAGGACTATTTAAGAACTCTTACTCCGTTTTCCCTAGTGTGTCGAATCGATACAGTTAAATTAATCGAAGTGGATGAGAAAGTCTTCTGCATGAAAGTCTCTCTTTTGTTTCGGTTTCAGATATTGAATCTCATGTTTATTAAGTTTACGTATTGTAACTGACTACTTCTGGGTAAACTCAGCGCTCAGTAGTTGACATTTCTCGTTTTTTCTTTTGTTTTCAGTGTACTTCGTTTCATAAGTATCAATCTGATTATCGCTTAATTAGTTGTTAGTGGTTAGACTTAGGTTTTTTTTTGTAATCGGTTCTGCATATTTGAGACAAACTCTTCCAGTTGTAAGGTAGCTTACGTCACCCTTATTCGTCTTTTGGTATTCTGGTGCTAAAAATCATTGCAAGACAAATTTAGAATGTAACATAACAATTACTATGGGGGAGCTGACCTACCCTTGCTCAAAATGTTTTTTGTTTTTTTAATTTGTAAGTTTCCCGGCCCATCTGATTACGGCCAGAAAGAATTCAGATTAACTTATGTCGCCTAGCCTAGGCCCAAATTTTTTTAGAAACTACTTTCATTTTGAATGTCCAAGGCTGCAAAACACAAACGGCAGCGTATTAGTTTTATTTAGTACATCCTTTCAAGGAAGCTTCAAATTTCTTTTGTAACATACTAGTTGACCAAGGTGGGGGTTTACAGCCGAATATTTTTCTTAACTTTGAAACAGGCAAACAGTTACAGAAATCATTTGGTTTTAGAATCCCAATTTCATCCCCATTCCCCATAATTTGTCATGCAGAAATGGTATATTACATTAGAAGTTATAAGTTTCACTGGAAAGATGTATGGAACCATTCTGCTGCCACAACGAGGAGATCTAGTTTTGAAATCAATCCTCCGGTCAGCCAGTAGCGTGAATTGCAAGAACCACGGGATGGTAATGCCTATCACTTGTGATTTGTTCGCTGTACTTACTATCTGCTTGCACGCTAATAAGTTATTTCGCATTGTGACGTGTGGGCAAGTAATCCTTATTGTTTTGAAAATATTCTCATCCAACCTATTTTCGAATTTTTCAGTGGTTGAAAATTTACTGTATGCTACGTCAGTTATTGTTGAACGTTGAATCGTTATCCTTATAGAAGGGAGTCGGTACTTATTGACTTGGATAAAAGTGCTGTAGGTACCCCCCCATCTCGGAGAAGTTTCCATCTGCTGGAAGTAATAGGCGTCTGTTTATTGTGTCGATATAACAATGTCTTCTTGAGCCTGTTGAGCCTTCTTGAGTGCTGTTTGTCGACGTTTGCCTACTGTGTCAAGTGTCAAGTCACAAACATGTCTTACTTTTTATATTTTCATTGCTACCTACTTGTAACCTTAATATAAGATTGAATCTCAAGACTAATCAGTAATATTCTAGACTAGAATTTGTTAATTTGATTTTTAAGACTTGATGTTTTGCTGTTTTACTAGTGGCTACTGCTAACCTAATGTAGTTCAGGATTCCGCTGTAATAAAGCATTTATTTTGCAGGAATCTTTTGTTTATTTTCTGTCGTCACTTCATACGTAGGGAGTAAAGACATGTTGGTATGTAGGCGTCGGATGTGGAGTTTACAACAGGTTTCTAGAGTGAAATACTGTTTTACTTACCTACTTTTGCGAGGCTATTGTAATAAGTACGACGTGCGGAGGACTAACCATTTTTCATCATATGATTTGAAAATGAATGTTCATTTATTTCACTATGCCTGCAAAAACCATGAAGTGGGTGTACACCAAAAATTAACAAACTTCACCTGATCGCGACTTACAGTTTTTGACTGTAAATTTGAAAATTGCATATCTTCCTCGTATTATATTTTCTAAACTATGCATTACTGCATAGGGTAGGCAGAAGTAAACATCGAAAAACCGGGCTACGCCTTTCGGCCCTGCCCAACCCTGCCCGGCTGTACCTATGTGTTTGCCACCTAAAGAGCTAGTTCAGACTAATTTGTAGGACACAAGTACCTGATTAAAGTTCAATCACGCTGACTATATACGCTAAGAGTGACGCATGGTATGGAGTCTCGTGAAGTCGCGCAGTACGAGCGGGACGTTGGCTATGAATCATTTTCCGATTTCATCGTGTGCAGCCAAAAGCTGGGAAAGGAAAAATTAAATTTCCAAGTCTCTTATTTTTAATTATGTTATATTAAAACCAACCACACATTTTTGTAAAGAAAAGGGTCTTTATCCGCCTTCAAAAAATAAGGTTTCATATGAAAGAACCGAGAACAAAACCATTATTGCGGGACGCGGGCGGAAATGGTCTTCTCTATGCTTCCGGTTGATGCTTTATCAAGTGTACAAAACTCAAAAGCCGCAACTTATGGGGAACCCTTCTCAAAGCCCGCAGTTTTTCATACGCAACTTTCGGGGCCTGGTATGGAAACTATGGATTGGTCGACGTGCACTCCTCCATTGGGTTGACTGGTCTTGGCTGGTAGGCGCGCGAGCACTCGAGGTGGTGGTGCCCCTCGGGGCGCAGTGCGTGGCAGTGTCCCATGGAGCGCAGTTCTGGGCAGGGCCGAGTCTCTAGCCTGGGCAGCCCTTGGCAGGGTGCCTTCTCTGGCTTGTCCCGCCCGGGGAAGGGTGCCCTCTTTCGTTTGCCGGACGGCCCCGTCCGATTTTGGGGTGTGCGGAGACGCGTTGTGCGAGGATTCAGGGAAGTACGGAGAATTATCTATGCCCACCTAGAACCAATCAGTTTACTTATTTCCTATGCACAGAAGAGCTCTAGGGAAAAGACACGGCTAGGCATTTAATTTTTAAGGGATAACTACTGGCAGTACTTCAGATTCTATTGTCCTGTCTTCATTTTTTTTTGAAAAAACCAGAAGCGATTTTTTGAAGAAAGTCTCTTTTATAGATAATTTTAAAGCAAGTCCAAGGTCAGTGTATTGTACTGATTGCATGATTCCCATATTGTTCATAAAACTTACATAGGTGGGTAATTTTGGAACGTCGTGGCAGTCTTCGTTGATTATGTCTCCAGAGAAGAACAAGTTCTCTGGCCTTTTCGGTGGGGAGTTCGCTAGTACGCTGGAAGAGCCTGAAACGGAAAAGAGAGAATTTAGCGATTGAGATAGATGTAAGGGGATAAAGGTTGGGAAATGGCTGAAGGCTCACAAGATCGCAAGTCTTGGGATTGCAGGGTCATGCAACCTCGCCTCCCCCTTAATTTCCTCAGGGGCCCCCTTCCCCCTCTTTGGCTACGCGGTTCCCTCTCCCGCCCCACTTCGACTACGCGGTTTTGCCGATTGTGTTTTTGCAGTCTGCTCCGTTAGTCACTGCTGTATGCCTGCGCCCGTTCCATCAGACTTTTTCCCCCGATCAATATCACGGCCTATTGCTCTGAGGCAATAAGGCACGACAGAGCCAATAGAGATTCTGTTGGAAACTGAAAATGTGGGACATATTGAAATTCAAGTCACCACACAATATATTGCCAGTGACATTTTCCGCTGTGATATTTCCTAGCTATTTCTGGGAATGCTATGCTATGCTAGACATTTAAGTGGGAAGTCTCGCGACATTTTTACACAGCACACAGGCCTGACGATGCCGGGGTCATACCAAAGCTTTCACGAGCACCGCAATGTTTTATCTGGCTGTGGTGAGAGGGCCCTAAGAAAGCGAATTATGGGAAGGGTTGGCTTTAAGGTAACAACTAAATGAGAGTGGGGTTGAGGGCTTTAATAGCGCTGGACCTCAGGTTGCGCTGCATAGAACATTACTTGAACGGCGCATTAGCACGGCCTTATCCAGGCGCGAGGCGCGCTAATATAAGGGCTCCATTAACGAAATTACACCACTGCACCCTCTTCTTTGATTTATTGCTCTTCTATTTCCATCGCAACTCCCACCTGCCCCTCAAATTGCCTTGTTCAGTGCGTTGTCTGAAATTAAGAATACAGGAGGCGCTTATCGCGATACGCTGCCGCTGCTTCAGGCGTAGGGCCTTTCTGGGAGTTTAGTTTAAAGGTTGGCATGTCCAACAGGGTGCTTTCGAGACGGCTATCTTCAGAGCGAAACAGCCACCTGGGGCGTCGCTTCAGTTTTTGATTACAATCATGTTTACGTCTGCGACTACCTTTGATACATGCATGAGTGTACCGCGAGATGTGACTGATTGGAGACTTGGCGTTCTGGTGACTATTGCAGACTACAACCAGAATGGACCTACCTCGAGGAGCGGTCAGGATGTCAGGCTGCTTCTCGTGGTGCTCAGGTCGGCAGTCAGCAGGGGACTTGAGAGTGTAGGACACCACGTAACGCCGATCTCCGTCATTAATTTCCAGGAGCGAACTCTTCTGCTTGGCTGGGTCCAGTGGCGGAGGAGCCTGCCGCCGACGCCGGACAGTGACGACTACAACCAGAAGTACAGCCAGACCGACGACCAGCGCGACCCCGCATAGCAGCGCCGCCACTGGCACCGCCGACAGTCCTGACGTAGACCCTAGCACAGATTCAGTCCTCTTTTCTGCGTCCTGAAAATGAGAAAAGAAAGTCACTCACTTGCTGGTGAAGGACTGGAATTCATTATTGCTGAGAATGCTGAGTAGATCGAAGGCTGGGCGTAACTCAAACCTGCGTCCTCTTCATACCTCAGTACCTTGCTGGTCAGCTGAGTGTCGAGTCGAGTAACTCCGACATAACGGGTACTCCACTGGAGCCACTCACCTTCAACGCAATGTCTTCTAAAATATAAGTTTCACTGCGACCCTTGCTGTTGACAGCGTAAAGAACAATATGGAGGACGGGGGTATAGGCCATGGTGGGGAGCAGCTCGGTGAGGTCCACTCGGAAAATGGGAACATCACTGGAGAGGTTGAGGCGTAAGCGCATGGTGCGCGACTCGTAGGCCTCGAGCACAAAGTGTTGGGTCAGGCCTCCATCGTGCCCCGGGATACAGTCGACGTCATACACATCCTGGAAAAAGACAGTACGGTTTGACTGCTGGAACGCTTCTTGAAGAGATGATGCAGAAATATGATCGTGCTTTCGTACAGTGAGCTCTTGTTCCCAACCGATTCATTTAGAACCGAGCGTTTTCACTGACGTGAACTTTAAAAGTTGTATAATTTATTTTCTCGTGAGAGCTGTGGCTTACTTGACTAGAATTGGTGCCGCGCAGAGTGCAGTTCCTTAGTGGACCAGGCCGTGCTGCCGGTACTATATGGAAGACACAGGGCTCCAGCTGACGGCCGATGGTGTTCCGCCCCCAGCAGGCGAGGGTGCCGTAGTCCCTCTCTATAGTCGGAGTGTACATAAGCTCGCTCGTGCTGCCGTTGGCTGTTGCGAACCGAGTGGGTGCCACCTCCATGTACTCGCCGCTGTTGTTAAACTGCCATACGAAGTTGACGTCCGTAGGGTCTGCAGTGACGTGGCACCGGACGCGCACCGCTTCGTCCAGGGACGCACCTACTACGAGGGCATCATCCGAGCGGCACACTGGGGAGTCTGCAAAGAAGTGGTGTTGGTTAGGATTATAAAATGCGGAACTGAAAATAAATGAGGCAGATATTTGAAGAGAAAAGCTAAAAGAAGAAAGAAAGCACTCGAAGCGAAATCACGGCAGAGCAATTTTGAATTGGGAAAAGATTGAAATCACAAATTACCAGCCAACAAAAACAGCGTTAAGGAAATCAGTAATAAAGTGTGGCAATGTAATCAGCTCTCGTAAATGCTTCCACGCTTCTTCGTGAACACAAAAGAATGGGGAAACAAAAAAGATGTCATAAGGAGGATCAATCACATCGAGCTAAAATGGGAAAAAGGGCGAGATAATGGGCTAAGTGTGGAGCGAGGACGGCGGTAATGGCGGCGTTATCTTTGGGCCCGTTCTTGCGTTTAATTCACCAATAAATCTCCCGCCCACTTCTCAAGACGTCCTCCCTGGTCAAACTTCACAGCCTCTTCAGGGGTGATGAACGGGGGCTTTCCTAAAGTCTCTTTTCTTACCTATTCTTCCATCATCATAAAGATTCCATCCTAAATACCTTAAGTCAGGCTGGTTGGTATACCTATGAACTAAGAATTGGCTTATGGGTCCCGTTCGGGGTCATCAGCAGGCCCAATAATCCTGCAAATGAACAAGCTGGGATCCACAGTACCACAGTTCACTGTTGAGACAGTCTAGAAAATGTGCGGTGCCGGGTGCCGTAACCGACTACCCTGTCTCTGGCCTGATTGCCGCGAGGCCGTAATGAAGCTACTCCATTGCAACAAAGAACAAACTCAAATTAAGCTCACTAGGTTGTCTGGCCACAAACCCCTGCGTGCCATCAAAGCACAGCACTGTCTTTTCCAGCCTCGCGGTCGGCAGGTAAGCAGATGCAAAATTGGCAACGCAGACCAGCCGTGCGGTCGATGCGGTCCAAGCACTCGCTGCGGGCAAACCGTGAAACAATGGAACATTCATTTTGGGGAGAACTTTTGGGGTAAAGTTTACAGGATAGAAACTTGACCCTAAAGTTTGATTTTGATTTTCAAATTGTATAATTTAGACGTATGTAAATTCTGCTCATGAATTCTGGATACGAATGGTTGCCCTTGTAAGTAGTTTTGTGCGTATTTATAGGTACGGAAACTCAGTTTGTGCGTTGCCGCTTCGCATATTGAGCAATTACCACTGAAGCTTACCATCGGGATCACGCTATTCCTTCCGTTCTCAAATTTAGCTGAATAATGAATGGAAATGGATACCCAGCTTCCGCATAAAGATTGTTCACTGCGTTAAATCGTCTGCACCTTGATAATAGAAGTTAGACATAAGCAGTCTGTCTTGGTATAGAAATCTAAACAATGGCTTGTCGCAATGGAGGTCCCGCGTTCGAATTCCTTCGGCTCCAATTCCGGTTCCAATTCGAAATGGTTTTGGTCAGCCTTTAGTGACTTGCGAGTGCTGGATTGGGGTCGGGTTATACAGTTCAGTTCAGTTATTGTCAGGCGCGATATGAGAGAATGAGGCGAGGACTCAGACGTGACTTGATCGGTCACAGAATCACAAGGCAGCCCTCAAAATCCATATAAAAATTCATGAACTTGCTCATTTCGGGCTCGGAGGGATCACAAAAAGGTGACGTTTCTTCCAATGAACTGCCGGGGTCCCAGCGGAGTTTGCTTGTTAGCCAGGGATCTTTTGACTCATTTCACAATTTCCCGAGGTCCTTCCGGGCCTGAGAGCCAATTATACAGACATTTCAATGAACCAGTGATTCAAATGGAGTTACTTAACTACTCAAGGGCTTTTGGTGGACCATAAGCGTCTATAACAAGCTTGGTTCTGCGTTACTATGTTTTACAAGAACTATGAGTATGCAGTTCTTGGAAATCGAGATCTTCGATTGTCAAGTGGTCATGAAAGGGTGATAAATTAAAAAAAATGTCACATCTAAATTTTTCAAATGTACCCAATGGAGCTGTAGTGGCTAGGAACCCACGAAAACCTCTTCATCTCCTTGGCTAGGGAGCTCTTGCTAGTAGCAAAGCTAGTGTTACTCGTACATGTCATGTTGCTGTTCAGGACAGGGTGACGATATAAATGGACCTACAGGGTTATACGAGTTCGAATGAAGGTAGGTTATTATTCGACTCACTTTGACATCGCTGGGTGGAGATGGAGAAAAGTCAGATTAAGTCAAAGGCTTCATCGTTGAACCTAAGCCCCGAGCGTTCCCGGGTGATATTGAAAACAAATTCAAGTTCTCTCCAAATAAAAGGTATGAAAGAAATCCACTCTGCGACGCAAAGGGATAACAAAATGGAGGGAAGTGAAATAGAGGGAAAAAGGGGGGTTGCTATACGGGAGAATAGAAGTGCCTCAATTCAACCACAGTAAGCTCATACAGGCTCTACTATAGTGTTAATACCAATTTAAAACACGATTTTACAATAAAATGTACTTGAGGAAGAAGTTTAACCAGCTTTATTGTCAATGTTTGCTTAGGAAAGAGCAGCTGCTGAGCTTCCCAGTACCCGTACTGCTGACCCTACCCCTTCTATGTACATCTCAAAATTAGGTTCACCAGCCATTTTACGTATGAATGAAACTTTTATTGGGCGATAAGCAGGACAACAGGATACCAGTAAGGAGCTATTGGCATCAGCTAGTAAAGAGTCATCAGTACCTTAAGTTGATTAACACGTAAGTAAGGGCGTGTGGTCGTTTGGGGGGGGGGGGGGGGGGATTCAAAATCTCACTTGAAAATTATTCTGCATCTTATCGAATGAAATTTATTCTTGGTACCTGTGTACCTGAGTCTGGGAAGTCAGTAGGTACCACTGTCCACAGGTGCTGTGGAACTTGTGTAGGGCGCTGCATTACCATATTTTAAATGAGACACAGTATATAGGCGCAGTCATTTAATGCACTGTATCACTGTTGCACCCACGCAGTAAATAAATATAAAGCACTATAGCAATTTGTATTCAAATCTGGACAAAATATGCAAAAGTGCCACGTCCATGCATTCGGACGATGACTTAAAACAAAAACTGTTCTATTCTAGTCGAAGATTATATTCCCAGTGCTTTCCTTTCAATTTGCTTTCCGAGTTGACTTCTTTTTGAAGAGAGGAGCTGATTCAGCTTCAGGAAGAAGTCAGTTAGTTTCTACCCTGTGGAGCTTTAAATCCCGAGTCTACGACAACATTAAAATTTAAGAAAATACAAAAATCTTTGCGCTAATTCAAGGAACAGGAAAGTAGGATTTACCTACGGGGAATGAAGTTTCTTTGTAGGGAACTCCCTAGGGGTTTCAGTCCGGAAAAGGAGCGGGACATGGGAAGTCGTAGTCTCGAAATCGCCTTTTCTACGTCCTGGTACAAAGGTTTACGACCCATTAAGCCAACCTTCTAGGAAACTTTCCTCCGTGTTTCCTTTTTTGTTCTTCTATGTGAGTCTATGACCTACTACCATATCACGGTCCAGTCGGTAAGTTCGTTTTTTCGTGCAAAGTTCACATAAGGGAGGAAGGAAATGGAAGACGTAGGTAGGCGCTACTTCAAGATTTGCCCGTGTGGGGGGTGCGACTGATGAAGATAGGCGTAACTATGGGGAGAGCATACCATCCCCCATCCCCTATATTACCTCATTTCTTGCATTCCAGACTTTGATTTTGTTTGCCTGTTTCTATCGTTTGTCTTCTGGAGGGGGGCATGGCCTATACTCGTACTCTCCCCCTGCAGCCACTACTGTTCCCTTCTTCGTGGAAAACAGAGAGAATACCGGTTCAGGAGGGTGCGTGTAGGTATAATAATAATGTACGATAGGAAACTGCTGTTAATACCGAGAAAGTAAGTGAAGTAGGTACAGGTATACGTACTTATAGCAAAATAGCTCAGTCCACTACAAACGTATAACTGCACTTACAGGAAATGAAAAGCACGGTAGGTACTCGTGTATACGAGGTACCGCTGAAATTTTGAGTGTTGTAGAGTGGACAGTGGCACAGAAATGCAGTAATTGATCAGTCCTTAATTTCTTGATATCTGCATTCATACCTCCGATTGGAATTCAACTTGTTCGTTCTATCATTTTGATAATAATGGTGCTTATATACCAATTATGAATGCTGCCACTTGACCGCTTCATTTTGTGCTTCCTCTCATCCCTCTTCTCTCTGTTAGCTTTTGCTATTGTGTTCCCAATCATCATTATTCACAGCTATTCCAGTCGACAGTGAAATCCTATAGTTCAGGGGTAGAAGTTCACTTATTGAACAATGGTCACTAATTCATGCGCAAGAACAATTGGAAAAACATTAAGGTATAAACATTGCCGGGTTCTCTGGATTTTTTCCTTTGGTTGAAAAGACTCTGAATTTCCGTTCGATGTTGTCTTAGTAGCGAGGGAATGTCATAACTACATCAAGCGAAATCTAGAGTCTCTTACCAAGGGCAAAAAATTAAAAATCTTTCGCTGCTGGCAATGGTCATCTTACGGGTGGCAGAAATGCATCGTCAGCTGAAGTAGAACCTGAAGCAAAAGCATACGAGCGGCCTGGAATGGAAGAACTGGAATGACGGGCTTCCTGTGGCGCCAGGGATGGCGGGTACTTTAAAAAAAAACCGCCATCCCTCCCGTCTAACGATATATACGGCCTTGGATGCCAACTTGCCATAACGGCCGTCCAGGAAGCAACGATGTAACGTGTGAGAGGAACATTTAATTATTTACTGAAGTTGGTTTACTTGTAACCAGCTCCTTAGTGCCCGTTTGAAAAGAGTACAACTTGGATACTTGAGAGGAATGTGAGAATTAATGAGAATCCTTTCCGGAGTGAAGAGAACGACAGAAGCTTAAATTGAGCTTGACGGTAGAATACAGTCACAAAAAGGAACGGAATTGAAGAAATAAATTCCCATGAGCCAGAAGGACATCTTGAAGAGCCGTCAGGTACGTCAGCCTCAGGTAGGTATTTAATAACGAGAAATAACCTAATAAATGTCAAGAAATGCCTACCCCGAAACGCCACCCGAGTTTCTTTTTATTCCAGTTATTATGTCAGTTTCTCATTCCATTTGAAAGGTGAAAAAACTTCACTCTTCGTTTGTAGAGGGGCGAAGGCTTTGCCAATTTTCCAAATTGTCACCGATGAAATGTGAACAAGATAACATACATAGAAGAGCATAATGTTTTTCTTTATGTTGTTCTTATATTGTTCCATTGTACGATACGAATAAAACGGATTTTTTTTTCTCCATGAGAACCTTGTTTAACTTCCAGAAAAAAAATTCGGGTAAATTCCATTCCGAAATAGCTAAATCCAGCCTACCTGTCTCTATCTATGTCGTCTGAAAATTATTAAGTAGCATATGAAAATTTTAGGCTGGGAAAGCGGCAGGTATAGGAGTCCTAAAAAAGAGAAAAACGTGTTTGTATGGATACAGGGATTGCCCGTTTGAATTTGGTTCTCAAAACATCGAAAATAACATTCAATCATTCATCGCGAAATTCGCAATCAGTTCGATGACACCTCAAAATTTCATTACCACCGGAACGCGCATAAAAATCCCATCAAAACATCGACAGCACAAATCATTCTGGTTGACCTTTTTCAAAATAACGGTTGAATATTTTCGTTCGGCAACAGAAATACGCGTGCTTGTAAAATTTGCATCGGTGGATCACACTTGACTGGATTGCTATGCTGCCGTTGCGCTGGAGCCTCCGCATATATCACGCCTAACCGAGTCAACCGGCCTGGCTGTGTATTCGCGAGTCCATTCGCTACTTTCATTTGTTATGTTTACAGATGAACGACAATTGCCACAGAAGATCAGAACACTCAGGATAGGTTCAAATTGTGCCATTTTGTGCCTCTCAGTGGCCGAGTGGTCAAGGGGTCCGCTTTGTGTCCTGAGAGGTCCGGGTTCGAATCCCGGCGGAACGGAAAAATTTTCCGCTTCCGACATGGATGTATTGGCTTCGGCCCACTACTAAACTGGCTTCTGCCCACTCATAGTCGGCTTCGGCCACTTCATCTTCGGCTTCGGCCAAAAACATCTAATAAACCAACTCATCGGCGCATATGTTCTCTGAACGTCGCGCGTTAAAAAAAAAAAAGAAAAAAAAAAGGTTCAAAAATCTATGAATGTTTTCGGTTTTCTATCAGTGGGAGCGTCAATATGCAACTGGAAATGCAACCACCGTTTTGATACGAGCGAAGGTGTCTTTAGCGGGTAGGGATGACAGTTTTTCATGGGTACTCTCCTTCCCGAGTTGCCACTGCAAGCTCATGCACCATTCCAGGCTCTCCATTCCTGGACTCTAAAGGTGGCCACATATAAGAGGCGTTTTTGACGGCGTCCTGGTGAGGATGCATCCCTAGGCACCTCGAAATAAGCAGGGATGGACAGTTTTGAAGGGATGTCGTCCCGATCTTGGAATTCCAACTTGACCCTGGGTGTCCAGTTGTTGAAGATATGCCCTTTTTGCATTAATAGGAGTCAGATAAATTTGTTTTGAGTAGATTTATTGAAAAATATCAAAAGACAGACGAAACACTGTGATTATCACAATAAAATCAAGGTTTCATCAATTTCTGGTAACAAAAGACAAATCACAGGGATGTAGGTAGGGCTGGATGTATCGTGTGTGGGCACCAGCCATCCCTGAGTTCACATCCCAAACCCGCATCCCTGCCCAGCAGCCAGGACGCCGTCCAAAATGCATCGCATGTGGCCACCTTTAGGCCCGCGTCACTTGTAGGTGCAGGGTGGCTGGGAGGGGATGTGATCTATCAGAAATCTATTCATCCCCCCCTCCCCAGCCATTTTTTTACAGAACCGTAAAATGATTCGCGAATTTTTTTTTCCAATTGTCAGCAGCCAAGTTTCGGTAGGCACATCATACAAATAAAACATCAAGGGAATGCGCTCAGAGACACCAGCCCCGGCGACTGCGAGGCTTCCGCAAATCGAGCCGTACAATAGTCCCACCAGAACAATGCCCCGCCAAAACAATAGCTTAGAAAATGTGAATTCGCCTATTCATCACAATGAAAATATAATTCAAAATCTTAGGATCAGCATCCTGAAATTTAAAGCATAAATTGTGGGGCAGGGGGGAAAGTTGGTTCGGGAGGTGTGCCAAAGATAGGTAGGTACGGAGCTTTGTACTCAATTGCCAAATTGCCTTGTATACCCGGGCTAGTCCTTTTATCGCTCACCATCTGTTGGAATGGGACCCGAATCTGGAAGTGGAACTGTGCTTCAAAATGCTTTTGTTGGCACTTTATCAATGTTTCGTTTCACTTTGTCTCGAAATCCCATCTACTCAGGCCACGTTTTTTTTCTTTTTTTAATTTTATTAGGTGTCTGCCTTACTCATACTAGAGTTCCCTAGCACCAAGCAAGGTTCAGGGCAAACTGAGGTTATTTTTGATTGAGCTATGTTAGAACAGTAAGCACCTGGCTATATGTACTTGTTGGTATAGGTATAAGTAGGTGCATGGTAATAAAAGGGAAGGCAAGGCAATCTATCGAGAAGTTATGTGTTGCTAAAAGAATAAGGTAGATATAGAGATAAGAGGAAAGAAAGAGGACAGCAGTGGGAGGAAAATGAGAGGTAGAATAGAATAACGAGACTGGAAATTGAAAAACAAACGTAAATAATTCTGTGTAAGATCGTATAAAAATAGAGGAAGATGAGAAAAAGAAGGATAGAAAGAAAAATAGTTAAAAGGAAAGAAAGAAGACTTGAAAGGGAAAGAATGAAAGAAGCGCGCGCGCGGGGCGCGGGCATTGGGGTGGCTGGCATGCGGCACCGCGCGCAGCCCTATCGGTCAAGTCAGTCTGCGGCCGGCCGCTGTGCGCGCAGCACGCGTTTCGCGCGCTGTCAACATTGTGTTGTAATACGACTAAACAGTTCACTGTGATCGCGTTCAAGGGAGAGTTTTAATTGTTTTATAACAGAATTCCTTACCTATTTATATTCCTAAAACCGAATGACAACTAACCTACTTTGGCGTAATGGTTCAAACTTTTAATTTTATTTCCTAACCTAACCTTATCAACGGAGTCCTAAAAAAGTGTCAGTGCAGATTTCTATCTCTATTAGTGACTGTGCACGATTTAAGTGTCCTTCTTTCCACATCATCGGCGCACTGCAACTTCGGTGAGTCTATGTTACCTAAAATTTTGCTCTTTTGCTGTGTATTTAGTAACCTAAGTACAGTCAACTTACATTGGACGCGTAGTGAAACAGGATCGCTCATGGTCTCCCCTCGAGCATTGGCAGCCAGGCAGGAATACCTGCCCGAGTCGTGTCGGGTCACCCCTTGGAGAACCAAACTTTTTGTGCTGAGAATCACCCCCGAGGAGATGTTGTGCGTCACTATTTGTCCCTGTAAATAGAAATGGGTCATTAAGGGTAGGTACCTATGTGGGTAACTTTGATCGGTTTTGTGCCTCTGCACCAAATCGATTAAGTATCGATGAACTCATCTTTTAGGTGAATCGCCTACCGAACTTTAGAAGAAAAACACCCCTCTCATCCCTCAAACAGAACCAAAAAGCTGGGTACGTGCCTGATGCCCTTTGGGCCATGCATACCATTGACTCAAATTTACCCCTAAGTAGTAAATTATGATGTGTGGATGCCTGAGCAGGGGAAGGGGGGGGGGAGGGGGGCACTGGTAGTCGGGAACATCGGAAATGAGGGGTGGGGCGCATTGGAACCGGAAATGTAGCTGTAGCTCAGGGCTCAGGGCTGCGGGGTCGGCGCGGGCTCTGCTTCACCCAGACAAATTCCCAATTTATGGTTCCTTGTGGTCTATGGGATGGTCAACTTGAATAGGGAGAAATGTTTATTTGGAATGTCACGATATTGGATTTTGTGAGGAGGAAAAGGTTCTGTGTTGTATAGCTCGAAATTTACCTTCGAAAGTCAAAACACTTCCGTACAAGCTAGCCGCGTTCTTTCCACTAGAATGGTATTTTGATTTCTACCTTTTCCGTTTAGAAAATAAATATAGGTACATACTAATAATTTTGTATACACATCAAGAATCATTTATTTATAAGGATATTTCATTTTTTGGGGTTTGGAATAGGTCCGGTTGGCGCATGACGTGTTGCTATAGCAGCAATAATTTAAAAACAAATCAGGGGTCAAAAGCTAAGCAGGCTGTCAACAGGTGACGTCAGAGTCATAATATATATAGACATGCGTATGAAATATCCTTATAAATAAATGATGATTCTTGATACACATTATGGGTACCTGCATGGCCTTCATCAAAAACTCGATTTTCGTTCGTAATTCTTATCACATCACTCACTGCATGTATACAGATGTTCCTTCTTCTCTAGTAAGCTGGATTTAGGACCCCCCCCCCCCCCCCCCCCCCGCCAGAAAATTGGTAAACGAAATCAAAATGCATAAAAAATGAATCTTATCCCCGAAATTTATTTGAAATGAGGCAACCCAAATTTGTGTTTGAACCACTTTGCAGTCAGCTGCGGTAAATTTCCCCCCTCCGTGCTCATGAAAAATACGACCCACGAAGTTGGTCTTAAAAGCAAACTCAGGTTTTAGATATTTACCCCGAAGTCGAACATGAGATATGCGTGACCCACTGGGAAGCCTTTAAAATGATTTTAGTAATAGAATGAGCTGGGGTTCAACATTAATTGCGCCATAAATTTTATTTATTCTTCTCCTAGTTAGAAAGTTTTCCTCATAATTAATTCGAAAAGAATTTGGATTTGGGCAGCGGCTGCAGCCCAAAAGTTCGGTCAATATCTCCACTTTGTAATTGGGTCATTTAATTTCCAATTCCGGGACCCTCCAACTTTTTCAACTCTCCTTCCATTTTTAGGTTGTTCCTTATTAAGCGATAGCGGACCTAATTGAATATTGAGTTGGCAGCGGAACCCACCTAATTCAGCTCTTGTAAGCATCATGTTCTTTCAGCGTTGATTTTAATACTGTACCTATACAGATTTATACCTTTCAAATAATAATTGTACTAATAAATCAACGCAGTATCCTAGGGAAGATGTTATTTAAAACCATTTGAGTGCCGCTTCTGTATTTAGCATTAGACCAATATAAGAAAAAGGGTTACAGCGAGATTATTCACCTATGTAGTTCTTATGGCATGTATGCCAATTAAGCCTCTCCAAAAATTTTACTTTAACACAGGGCAACCAAAAGCACAACTAAATTCACTCTTAATAATTTTAAGTTAAAGACATATACAAAGATATATTACCGGTTGTTCAGTCTGATACTGGTTTAGTGCTACTCTTTCTTCACTCACTGAAAAAACAGAGGTCTCTCTGTCGGTTCCTCAGCAATATTTTTCAAAATAACCATTACACTTTTGTAGAGAGTTTTTTTTGTCGATAGTGGATTGTATGACCAGATTAGTTAGTACTTAGGTATCTATACATTTTTTGTAAATCTTCGTTGTATTTTTATCCAAAGCCAGAATTCGCCATTACCTCACTATTTCTACCAGTTTAGCTATACTCTGTAGATAACCTACCCAGCGCCAATACACCGGGACCTATAGGCACTTTTTCTTGCGGGATCTATATTGGAAAAGAGTTTAATATTCAGAGAAACGAACAGTGAAATCACAAGTGATCATAACCGTGAAAACGTTCGGAAAGGGGCTTGTTGCCCGGAGGCGATGGGGGTGAGAGATGGCTTAACGCTGCAGAAAGAAACCATAGATAAAGTAAATAGGAGAAAGCGCTTTCCAGATGCGCTGCGCTGGCTGCCTTCCAACTTAGAACCCGTGTGTCGCGTTTTGCTAATAAATAGTGGGCAGTGGGTACCCTATCTCAGTAATCCTTCAAACGCCTCTCTCCGAGGGGGTAACCACTCCAGGGATTCCTTGAGATTCCATAAAGATTTCCAAAGATTCCCAACGATATTCATAGAAAGATGAACCCCGAAGGGGTAACCACTCCAAAAAATTCCAAGATTCCCTGAGATTTCATACAGATTTCCAATGATTCCCAATGATTCCCAACGAGTGGTTAACCACTCGCCTCTCTCTGTGTTCGCCCGGAAATTTTGACTTTATTAATTATTATTGAATTTAATTTTACTATGTGGTCACATCACAACAACAACAAAAATGCATTGTTCGAATGCGTCATTTTAATAACGTGTTTGCAATTTTGCTATAATTTCGTTTTATCAAACTGGGGTTATAAAAAAAATTTCACCTTATGTTGTGACATCGCTTAAGAAACAATAATTATTAATTTCAGTGCCAAAGTCAAATGACTGCCGAGGGGATAAAGAACAGTCAGCCATATAGACAGTTCCGAAAAAGGATGTTTATTACTTCCACAAAAGGGAACTGAATATTATTTTCTTGTGCCAGATGTGAGAGTTTGGGGAGTTGGGACTGAGCCAACAACTCTGTCAGATTTTATTTCAGACGGAAGTAGGAAAAGAGGGCATTTCCTTATGATGTACGCAAGATCGCTTTACTCAAGAGGTTGTCTCATTTTACTGTGATTTATTATTGTGGTATCTATGTGAACCTGGGAAGAGCTGTGGTACTTAAAGCAATCCGAGGGGTTGACCACTCCAGAGATTGCCTGAGATTGCGTAAAGATTTCCTGAGATTCTCAACGAGATTCATGGAAAGGTGCTCCACAAAGGGTTAACCACATGCACCGGAAATTTCCAAGATTCCCTGAGATTTCATAATGATTTCTTGAGATTCCCAACGAGATTCCTGGCGTGGTTAACCCCTCGGAGCAATCTTACCTATCTGGGTATGAGTATCTAGATATCGGTGGGTATATGAGGTATGATGGGGTGCCATTTAAGGCGAATAGTAAGACCATTGTCATTGTTTTAAAGGTTTGTGAATTTAAATTCCCTCAGAAGGAAAGGGAAGGATCAAAATAAGGAACAGAAAGGAAACTGCCTTCATTTCAACTCTTAACGGCTCCTTTACGATAGCATCTTCCTCACTCAAGCCTTTTCTTGTCAAGAGCTGGGGAAGAAACGGTTCTTTCAAGCGAAAAACAGACGAGATGAAAACTTTGTGCGCGCCTTAACTTTCTTTGAAGCTCCAATAAATTATTTAGTTGTGTTTTGAGTGTAGCCCCTCCCCCTCCCCCACTTTGCTCGCTTTCAGCCTTAATGGGTCAATAGGCCCCAAGACTCTAGTTCCCCTTCACCGCATAATATTAACTTTTTTATAACTTTGAAAAATGTGTTTAATAGACGGTAAACGCTAAATGATGGTGTAAACATTTCTGAAAACATAAAATGGACTTTATTCAGAAATATACGTACCTAGTCCGCCAAGTTTCCGGTTCATATTTCAGGAACATTTTACAGAAAAAATTCTGTGCATGCCATTGCAACCTTTGAAAGAAAAGTCCTGCTGCTCTATTATGGATCTTGGTCATTATCTCAGGCGTTAAGCTCCTAGTGCTAAAACGTAGGTAAAGCCGTTGTCACAGTGCTACACGGTTGATCCAAGAAAGGTCCTGAGCAGTCAAATTACCAAAACGACTAAATAGCAGTCCATTCAACTAGCAGCTTTGAACGACATGTTTCCCGAGGGGGTAACCACTCCAGAGATTCCCTGAGATTCCATAAAGATTTCCAAAGATTCCCAACGATTTCCTTAGAAAGATGAACCCCGAAGGGATAACCATGTACTCCAAACAATTCCAAGATTCCCTGAGATTTCATAAAGATTTCCAACGATTCCCAACGAGATTCCCAACGAGATTCCCAACGAGATTCCTGGAGTGGTTAACCCCTTGATGTTTCCTATGGAAAGTCCGCCCCGCCCGTCCGGTAACAGAATGCACGTGAAGAGGATGAACGTTACGTAACACGTACGTGCAAAAACGTAATGAAACGTATTTCGATAGAAAAATAATCTATATCGACCAAAAGCTATACAGATAGTTTTCACGTTGATAGAAGGGGTTTACAGAACTCACCCTATGGCAGAGTCGAAGATAAATACCAAGTAACCCAATTTCGAAGTGCAAATGTAGTTTGTGAGGATAGGAATGTAATAAACAGCAGAAAATACAAGAGGAGTCAAAGGATGAGTCAAACAACATGGAGCGACAAACAATCTTTGTTGGGCTCAGATTTGCAACCGCCCGTGAAATCGTCAGTCGGGTCTACAAATCCGTCACATCCCTGGGGCTGTTTCACTTGCTCGTCAAGTGTATCTATCTTTGGTTGCAATTCATGCGGATTTCAAAACATTCAGTGCGGCCTCACCGATGTCTAGTGAGACTCACATCATTGGGTTTGAGTCCCCCCCAGTGTCTCAATTTTAGGTTGATAGCACAGATGTCACACAAATTAAATATTCTGCTTATTCGGTGTGCGAACTGTTTTCTTAGTTCACATTTGCGTCTTCGGGCCATTGGGATGGGCCGAGGGGTTAATCACTCGTTGGGAATCTCGTTGGGAATCATTGGAAATCTTAATGAAATCTCAGAGAATCTTGGAATTATTTGGAGTGGTTACCCCTTCGGGCTTCATCTTTCAATGAATATCGTTTGAAATCTTTATGGAATCTCAAGGAATCTTTGGAGTGGTACCCCCTCGGGATGGGCTGTAAATATCATCAGGTCCAGTTTTCATTTGAGGGAAAAGAAACGTGGTACCAGACAGAAACACAGATTTTTCTGCCGTATAGGTTTTGAATGACATTAAGTACTCCAAAGCGCCAAAAAACTATTGTAATCAGGCAAGCCATAGTTCCCCCAGCCGCAAAATTTACATAGGTTCCCCTATAACCATAAATAATGCACCTCCGGTTTTAAACCCCTGGGGAGCTTAGATAGAAGGTAGGGTAACTAAAAAGCCCTTGAAGAAGAAATGAAAAAGCTCGCGGGGGTATAAAGGCTGGATTGGGTCGTGAGGGGTTGGCGACCCTGCGATCCAGACCAAATTCTCTCACGAAAACTCAACTTTCCACGTGTGCAAAGTGCGGGTGTTATAAATTCACCCCCTCGCTCAACCTGGAATAACTAAGGGTAATATATGAGGGCGATAGCTATTTGAAATTTAACTAGTTCTTGAAAGAAAGTTTCCGAGGGGAATATTTATGATTTTGAGCCATGCCAGTCTCCAATGTCTGTTTTACTGGTAACTAGCTGGTAATTTACGTTTCCTGCTGTTATGCCGGGTTAAGTTAACTAGGAACGGAACGGCCATGCCCGGAATCGTTCCTGTTGGTGAACAGTTCAATTAAAACTCTATGTTACGCCCCATATATATATCCTGTATTTTCCATGTAAAATTTCCAAGCAAATCGGCGTTTTCTTTTTACCGTTGTTGGTGGGACGCACCCTAAATAAATATTGGACATTCCGCAGCGTCCACAAAAGCGAGTTGAGCTATTTCATTTAATTTTTAGACTACATAGGAAGAAAATTTCCCCTGGCGAGCACTTTGGGTTCAAACGGTCTCAGTTAAAAAACCCATGCACCGACAGTGTTGAGTCTTCATCCCAACGCTGACCGTAAAGAAACAACTATTTGCCACTGACCAACACTCTGCTCCATATTTTTAGAGGTCATCGTTCTTCCCGAGAAACAATGAGCCCTTTGCGAAAAGCAAAATTTATAATTTTATATACCTACATGTGTACCTACATACTTCCATTTAGTAGAGTGATGTTGTGGTAGGAAGCAATCAGACTAATACCCTCATGCCATTATAATGTAGCAGGTACTTACATTATGGAACCACGTGATTTTATGTTCCCTGGGGTTGGCCCGGATGTCACACTCGAAGTACACGTCCCCGCCCTCTTTGATGTCGTCCGCCTTGAGCGTGTTGCCCAGTCGTAACGTCACCTCGGGTGCATCTGTCAAACAAGCTTTAATTAGAAAAAAAACGGGAAAAATGCTTTCGCTCTCCTAACAAGCTGTTGAGGTAGACCTGTACTGCACTAATGCAAATCATTACGTCAGAAAAAAGAGAAAAAGTATAGAAGGAGCTCAACAAAGAACTGGAAATGATGTCGTTTTCGTAAGTGATGCTAAGGAAAATGGCAGAATGGTTACGAGAAGTACAAATTGATACTGTTCCTCATTCGGTATTTACAAACGACACTTCTTCAGCAGCCACATTCGTGTAATAGCCGCCATTAGTTTTCCCTTAACCTTTCCAGTGATTAATCAAGACCCTTTCCGCCATCTTAGCACCGCCATCTTCGGAAACTTTTGATTCCCGCTCCTCATTCCCATCCATCTCTTTCGGAATTGCCTTGCTTTCCCACGCCGGACGAATGATCTCAATAATTTATGTACCTTAAGGAACATATTTTTTTTCCACTAAACACCGATGAGTTTTTTCTTAAAAACTGGTCAAAAGCTCTTCACTTTGAGTCGGTAGGTATATAAATCATTTTTCTTCAATGCACTCCACTGATAATACCCCAGGTTTATTTTGAGTTTATTAGTACCACCTTCTGAATTCTGATTTTGGAGTTGGCTTATTAGTTCCCAAGTGACCTACGTGGAATCTATGGGAACGTGTACACCAACTTCGAGGATACATAATCATGGTCTTGCAGGCGTAGTCAAATCGTGTATACCTAGTAGCGCCACCCTGTGCTGCCTGACCCGAGGGCATTCTGTGAACAGTGCAGAATGCCCTCGGGCCAGGCAGGTCAGGGTGGCGATACTATACTAAGGTTATGAACCACTGCTCTACTTCATTCGTTTTTCTACATTTGTTTCCTTATTTTCGATGATTGCTTACACCTATAATGGTAACGGTAACTCCTGTACTGATGTTGCTAAGTATAGGTACATGTGTGGAATTGTGTCCGAAAATAATCTATTGTTGTCTTTTGCAGTGGGTTATGTACCTACATTGTGTTTTTGTAAGCTGTCCTCCCTCTGTCGCTGTCCCCTGAGATAGCATGTTTCGGTGGAAAAGGAAGAATGAAGGTGTAATCCGTCATCAATCATCCGTTCTTTTGTTATCTTGCCCTTTTGCCTCCCTGTCTGGGTCAGTCTCTCCTCCTCACAGACTTACTTTACACTGATAGCTGACAGTCAGAAATCGCTAACCATTTTGCTACCATTCATTTGCTCCTGATGAAAAATTTTGCAAAGTTTCAGTCTCCCGTTCCCCCGTAACAAATAAAAAATATGAACTTTGTATTTATGTTTTTCAGACGCAGACGAAATTTTTGAGCTAAAAAAGACAGCTCAGTCAGTATCAGGAGACTGAGGAAATTTTTCAGTGAAATCGGTTGAATGTGTGTACAACGGTTAGCAATAGGACAGACCATTTAGTGTAAGGGTAGGTATAGGTACCGACATTGACGTTACGTCGCATCGGTAGGATGTTTTGGTGAAAACAACTTTTTGGACCCCCCCCCCCCCCCCCCCGGGAGAAACCCAAAATTTCAAAATTGAAATTTTCACTCAAGACAGTATTTTTTTAGCCACTGCGGTTCAAAAAGTGAAAAAAAAAATCTTGAATAAAAATTAACATAATGTAAAATTTGTACAAAATAGGTTACTTCCCAACAAACAGCTCTAAGGACGGTACTAACACCTAGTGATAAAGCTTAGTAAAGTAGTGGTATTTAGGATTATGTTTAGCTAACAGCACCGCAGCTTTCACCCCTAATTAACAAAAGGGGAGAGGGGCAAGGCGGGGAAGGGGAGGGGGTGAGCTCGCCAGGGATAAATCATCGTAAAGACCGGCGTTTTTCATTTCTTGGTAAGCCGGGCACCAGCGCAATGATCCGTCCCTCGTTTCGGTATTTGCTCTTGCTGCGGCTACCTCTGTGCTGTTGAGCATTTTTCCTCATAAATATAAATGTCTTCCTTAAAATTATTTTTTGAAACGACGTTCTCCTCTTCTGTTGTTATGATTTGCTTTACAGTGCCCTAGAAGTGCATGAGGTTTTTCAAGTATTATCATTGTAAAAGAACCAACAATGGTACGACCATATCCGAGGGGGTAACCACTCCAGAGATTTTCTGAGATTCCTTAAAGATATCCTAAGATTTCCTGAGATTTCCGACTAGATTCCTGGAGAGAGGAACCCCGAGGAGATAACCACTCCAGAAATTTCCGAGATTTCCTCCGATTTCCTGAGATTCCTAAAGAGATTATTATTTGGTGGATAAACAGTTGAATCCTTAATCGTCAGTGCCTAGTGCCGTCTCAATGATTTTGAAAAATAACATTCTTGAGTATCCAGTTTATTATTTTTCAGATCCTGTGCAGGTTGTTATAGGGAATAGGAACTGACGTAAGAAAAAAGCTGCTTCTTCTTACAAAATTCACCCCTGCCCCAGGTATTTTGAAAGAAAATAGATGTTGAGATAAAAAGCTCGTTTCATTTCAAGGTTGAAAAATTGCTGAAATGCAAAATATTCGTAACATGATGCGACAATTTGAAAATCCTATCCCAGATGCCTTCAAGCTACACACACAACGTTCAAAGTCTTGTTCACCTTTGCCATTATACCGACGCTCCGAAACTTCCCCCAGTGGCGGCTTATGTACCAGCTCGTACCTGAACATACGATACCTTCACAACCAAATTAGACCAAGCGATTGAGCGAAACTTTGTGACAATTATAAGTCCACCATTTGGTGGTGAACAATTTTTTCATTGTTATTAATAGAGTTTCGCCTAGACATAGCATTAGCAACTTCCTAACAAATCGCTGTCGTCGTTTTTGAGGTAATTTCTTTTTCCCCCTATTAGTATTTGCATTGTGTTCCCATATTAGTACTTGCAAAACTTTTGAACTCTCCTAATAATTTAGGTCTTCCACATTGCTGCGTCCTCGTGGATGCTCCAGTACGAACACTGTACACAGGCCCATAAAACAAAGTGTTTTCTGAAGTGCCAATTTTTACATTACTCGTATAGTAGGAGGAATTTAAAGCAGGCACAAAACGTTGGTCTGAGAGTCAGGGAGCGGCGGGGAAACTACCCTCTCCAGGTATGGTGCCCGGACAGTTCGCCGACAGACATTTCGCCGACAGACATTTCGCCGCCGGACATTTCGCCGCTGGACACTTGGCCGACAGACATTTCGCCAACGGACATATCGCCGACGGGACACTTAGCCGACAGGACATTTGGCCGACAGACGTATTTTATTTTGTGTAACGTGTGCAGAGACGCACTGAAGGAATAATTAATTATAATATGATAATAATATAATATAATAATTAATTCAAATTTTTTAAATAGGTACTACCTACATGTTGTGAGCCACCGACTTTAAATACTGGGCTTTCGCTCCACTGCAGTATTTTGCCCTTAAGGCCATTAAACGTTCCTCGAGCCTTTTGTATTTCATTTTTGTCACCGGAAGCTATGCTATGCATGAGTCACGGTTTTGAATAATTCACTAATTACCTACCTCAGCTTGGTAAATGGTGATGTTCAAATTGTTTGATAAAAAGCAGTATCTGCAGTCCATACGACAATTTGTAATGTAAGAGGTAACATGTAACAATAACAAATTTAAAGATTTATTCCTCAGTGCGCACACATATTATATTACATAATCAATTTTTTCCAGGGATAGTTTCTCGGCTAGTAAAAAAAAAAAAAAAAAAAAAAAAGTCGGCCAAATGTCCTGTCGGCTAATTGTCCTGTCGGCAAAATGTCCGTCAGGCAAAAACGTGTCGGCGAAATGTCCGGCGGCGAACTGTCCGGCGGCGAAATGTCTGTCGGCCAAATGTCTGTCGGCGAAGTGTCCGGTCACGCCAGGTATACTCGTACTTCTTCCCCTCACTTTGAAAGCAAGGCCATGGTAGCGCGCCAGAACCAGTTATCTTACAGAGCCTAGGGCAGTGTGTCTTAGCATACCCACTGTAACAAAACATGTTATGTTACAAGTCAACACCGTTTTGTGATCTTGTCAGATACGTCCTTATAGCCCGTGGAGAGGCAGGGGATGTAACGCAGAATCCTACTCCAAGTTAGTATTAAAATGGCTTATGCCCCATTATATTGGGTATATTACGGAACCTGCATCAACCCCCAGCCCCAGCTCCAGTGGGCTGACCAATGGGAGAGCAGATACAAGTGCGGTGGCACCTATTGGGGGTAGGCTCATCTGCAGGTTTTGTGACTGCTTTAAATTCCCTCTACTATACCTGTACGGCGTTGAAGGAAGCCGAGGGGTTAACCACTCCAGAGATTGCTTGAAGATTTACCAAGATTTCCTGAGATTTTCTCCGAGATTCGTGGAAAGATGCACCCCGAAGGGTTAACTACTTCAGAAATTTCCAAGATTCCCTGAGATTTCATAAAGATTTCCAATGATTGCCTGAGATTCTCAATGAGATTCCCAACGAGATTCCTGGAGTGGTTAACCCCGCGAAGGAAGCCTAATAAGCTGGACTTATAAGAATCTGGAGGAAGTATAGGTTCTGTAGTTCATTATCATCTGAAACAGTCTTCAGAAATGGCACGAGGGAATCAAGTTTGAAATGAAGAGGAATGCTGGGAGGGGTTGTGAGAGTCTTGGCCTAATTGGCCCCACCGGGTAGGGCAGCGTTTTGTAACCCCCCGGTTATTGTTAATTCCGTCCCTAGGGGCTGCCAGCCTACCATCAACGTTGTTCTACAACAATAGCTCCATGTCAGATAAAACCATCCCTGAGAAAATAAAGATGAAATTTTCTATAGGACGTAGTTTTCCAAAAAAAAATATCAAAAAGTCTTTTTACTTTACCTGTATACGTAGTATACGTAAGGTAAAGTATTGTATTCGTGCGGGCCAATTTTCGGCAAACTTCAACTTTGAACCGTCATTGCTCCCAGACCTCAAAAGCGACTGAAACTTTAATATACATTTTGGAAACGTCCATTCCTTCGGAATATGAAAAACATCTCACTTTTTTCCTCCGACGAAAAGTTTGCCCACAGGAATTTTTAGAAGAGGTCAGGTACTCCGTGTCAGTACGTATGTAGCTAGCTAGCTATGTATGTGGCATTGACCTGGACGGCGCACTTTTCAACCGATTTTCTTCAAAATCGGTAGTGACCTTTCTAAAATTGGAAGAAATCAGAATCCGGAAGTTCAGTTTCCCCCCTTTAAAATTAAGGGGGGTTACCCCCCCAAAACTCCCCCAAAAGGTAGAAAAAAAATATTTGCTCAAAATCGGCTCTAACGATTTTGATCAAATTTTGGACTATTATAGAACAAATAATTACGAATCCAATGATACCACCCACTACCCCCGGATAACTCCCTGGAAGGGGGGAAGTCCCCCCTGAACCTGTAAAAGGGTGAAATCAGTGGATTCAGTTGTTTGTGGTATATGAGTAGTTCTGGATATGACACGCGACAACGGCCATACTTGTCACAAATGGTATATGGCTTATTTCGAGCCTCCCCCTCCCCCCCCCCCCCCCAGGGAGGGGGGCAATTTTGAGTGACTTTTAAAGTGCGGCTTATGGGGTCTCAAACTGTTCGGGGGAACGTTGTGAAGCAATTTTTTGTATCAAAAAGTTTTTCTGAACGTATCCAAGCACCCCACCCCCTAAGGGGGTAGATTTGAGTGGTTTGTGAAATATGGGTTGTGTGGGCTCAAAATGATCGGGAGATCGTTCTGAGGCAATATATTTGGTCAAAATGTTTTTTCGTCACCCCCCCCCCCCCTTATGGGGGGAGTTTTGGTTACTTTCCAAAGTACGTTGTATGGGGTATCAAAATGCTCGGGGAAACGTTCTGAGGCAATTTATTTTGTCAAAAAGTTTTTCCGAGCTTCCCCAACCACCTCACCTCGTTTTAGGGGGTAGTTTTGGGTGGTTGCCATAGTACGTCGTGTGGGGTCTCTAAGTACTCGGGGGAACATTCTGGGGCCATTCCTTTCGTCAAAAAGTTTTTCCGTCTCCAATCATTTAACCAACGGTTTTTTCTAGGAATCACGCAAGTAAGCAGGTAAAGTTTTGTCCGACCGTGTCGTACCGCTTGTAATTCACGTTTCACATTCACATTTCACAATTCACATTTCACGTATGTAGGTACATGGTCAGATTATTTCGAATCGGGGGAGGGGCAAAGAAATGTTCTTCTCACTTTTCTGGGGGATTCTCCGTAATGGTAACACTTCTACTTAGGTGTATTAAATTAAGATTTCTATTGAGGACGGGCGAAGGTTCATTTTGCTCCAAGAGAGTCACCTGCCCCCTATACCGCCTTCTGGCTACGGTTTTGGTATGGTACCTAAGCGTTAACTTCTACTGCAGGTTTCTAAATTCTTGAATGGTAAAAAATTTCCATTTTTCAGTTTATTTTTGTAGATTTGCCAAACAAGAACAATATTTCCCTTTTCCACTGTAGAGTTTTGAATCTAAGGGTGCGTCCCACCATGCCCAGTTAAGATTTAACTGGAGATTTTGTCCTATGTTTACCATGTTAAATTTAACTTTTGAGTTAAATCTCCAGTTAAATCTCCTCTGGTAAATCTCCAGTTTAATTTTAACTGGGCATGGTGAGACGCACCCTAAGTTATACAAGTTCTGGTTATATAGGTAGGACTTCTTTTGTCAAATGGAAGGAATGGAGCTCTCAGTGTGATTTTATTGACCTTCCCGTTGCGGGCATTAGCAATATACCCAGATTCAAATATTCACTCCCCAAAAAAGCTCTGAAGTAGTCATTTTATATGTTAATCAGTGATCACTTAAAATGAATCGCCACCTCATTCGCAGGCCATTGAGCCTCCCCGACTTGCAAATCAGGAGCCCCCCCCCCTCAAACCCATCCCAAAAAATCCCCCTTCCCCCATTCTCGTACCTTGCATTTTAAATTGAGAGAAATTGAGGAATACTTTGCCCAACTGCTGAGACAGTTTTGAAAATGTTCCTCAAAGAAAAGTTTCGCTGAGTGTGCCTTAAAGAAATGCAGTTTTTCATGCGAGAAACGTTCTTGTTCTAAATGGGTTTCAGCCATTCCTATTGAATATATTATTTCCTGTTAAAGAGGGAGCCAAGGAGAATAGGTACACCATTAACTTCGCTTACCATAGAAACTTGCACACTCGAAGAGTGTTCAAGGGCTGAATCAGGCTGAGTGGAGGTTCGGTGAAATAATAAGGCGATGTCACACGTAGGCTTCCCATAGATGAACTGATTTTATTGTATAAAAGTTAGGTGGATTTATACAGGTTGGTGAACCTGAGAGCTAGCCTCCCAGGTCCAGGCTGCCGGCCAATCATTGGCTCGGACAGGGGTGGGTTTTTGCCCCCAAGCTAAGTATGAGAGTAATATGGCCGTAAGCTAAGTACAGAGGGTGCAATGACCTACCTAGGGTACCTACTGTTATGTATAATGTGTATGAAAGTCCCTTAGGGCGAGCGGGAGTCCTATATATGCCTACTAATGTTCATAGGGATGAACAAAGAGTATCAATGGAAACTGGACCGGTTCGACGGGTGAAATTTTTTAAGTACAAAAACTTTAGGTACTTCACATTCCAATTGAATATTGTTATACTGTACCTACAGGTACGAGAAACTGGTATTTCTAGGTTAAAATCAGGAAATTATAGAGATAAAAATTTGAACAGCTTTGGTAATTTGTGTAACACTGAAGAGAAGGACGCGCCTTTCAGCAATCCTACTGCAGCGAGAAAGAAGCATTTTATTTCCCTTTCATTCACGAGTTAGAAAATAAATAAAAAATAAAAAATGAAGTAAACATCCAATTTTTGAAAAAAGCCTTTTACGTTGCAAGATGAAAAACCTTTTTGCCTTTCGATATATTTTGGAGTATTTGCATGGATATTCCCTGTTGGAAATAGGGTATTTGCCACATAACGGTCCATTCTAAAGAGGGCAGTAAATCATGAGTCAGAAAAGCCGCGGCTCTGATTAATTCGTAAGTTATTGTACCTTAAATTCTTTTTTTCTGTCTAGGTACAGGCCTTTCTTACTACACAATCCAGAGATATAAACCAAAGTGAAGATAAAAGTGGTGATGTATCTTTAAAACATGGGTGTCTTGAGTACCTATACTAAACATTGACGGGAAGCAGTAAAATCCGTTTTACAGCTGTCAGCAAAGATGACATTTGCTCGCAAGCCTTCGCTGAAAGTATATATAGTGCAAGATCTATACATTTAGGAAGTTCGAAGAGGAAGGTACGTCAGATCCACCTGACGAATCAGAGTGCTTGGCTTCAACGCTGAAAGTCCAAAGACTCTGGCAGCCTAGCGTCATTTGACGTCACCGCTTGACCTCGTTTCATTTAAGTGGTGGTAACTTCAATAATTTATAATCCTTGAGACAGAGGATGGGTTGAGCTTGGTGAGGCCCCACAAGCTGCTTCACGCGCGCAACCTGTCAGCGGTATGTCACATCCCCACCACACTTTTTTAACCGACGCATCTTCTTGGATTTTAGCGCTAACCCTACAATTTACAATTTCTTAACGGGCGTCTTCCAAATTGATAGTTAAAATACCCTACCGTTCAGAATCATTGTTGCACATAAATTGTTGGCCGAAGCCAAATGAATATTTGGTGTGACGTCCATGCTATACCAGCAGAAAAATTGCTGCTACCGGGATTCGAACCCAGGACCTCAGTCGTGCGAGTCTAGTAATTTCCCACTAGACCAATAATTTGCAGGTAATAACTGATACCTTTGTTGACCCTCGTCTGTAAATGCAATATGTTTCAGGGGTTGATCTGGCAGGTGGAGGTTCGGGAGAAGAATAACACGATGTTTCACGTAGGCGCCCCATGTACGAACTGAACTTTATTATAGAAACGTAGGGCGCATTATGCTAGGTACTGTACTTGGGACCGATCGGGCTCGGTTAGGGGTAGGTTGTTGTTCGTATGCTAAATAGGGGAGTAAAGGGCCATAAGCTAAGTAAAGAAGGTGCAATGACCTGGAGTACCGTTGTGTACAATGTAGCAAGAGGCCCTTAGGGCTAGAAATATTCCCAAGTACCTGGTAAGATCTATTTTACTTTTATACAATACAATGCAATGAAATGCCCTTAGGGCGAGCGGGAGACCTACCTATGCCTAATAATGTTCATAGGTATGAACACAATATAATATACCAATGTTGATCACTAATAAACTGTTGATGACTGATCAACATTTGGCTGGTCACAAGGCTAGTAATTTGATAGTTAGGCGTGTTTCGTGCTTTAACATAAATTAGCACCACTCCACCACTTCGCACCACTCCCTTCCTTTCCTCCCTATAATCCCCCCCCCCCCCTTTCGCGGTATAGGGGATAGGATAGGCTACAGGTTGTAGGTTGTAGGTTATAGGTTATAGGTATCGGTTAGGTCAGGTTTTAGGTTAGGTTCTTTAAACCCACCTCCGCGCAGAAATTATGCCTTAATAGGCAGTGCGCGAAAAAGAAAAAAAAAAAAAAAAAAAAAAAATTAGAGAAAAACAAAAGCGAAAAATCTCTCACTGTCGAACGGGAATGGTATTTGATTAAAAGCTGCACCGTTAATCTACCCCGTTTGCTGATTATCCTCAACATATTTTAGCTATTCGCTCCCGTGTTGGCAACTTTGCAACATTTCCAACTAAAATTCAAATTACTTTGATGCGAAAGTTCGCAACATTGTTTTTCTGACTCTAGTAGTGACATTTTAATTAAATTAAAAACTCTACCGAGATTTTATAGCACAGCAACGTGTTTTCCTTGTCATTTTCTTAGTTGTTGAAAATGAAAATGAAATTTCGGAGAAAGTTTGCTGTTCGCTTCTGTATGTGCTGCATGACGGTTACAGGTAACGACGTTACGTTTGCGTCAGAGATAATAGAAATACGAAGATGAGAGACTTATTGTGAGCTTACGCGTAGGAAAAAAAATCTTTATGAATACGATGGTTACGATAACAAAAAATTTCACCATCTGACTCACAAATCGGGTAAAGAGTTTCTGCCGCCCACGAATCTGCTTGTCTATTGAAATATCTATTTAAATAAGAGAAAAAGTATTAAGGACACTTTTTCAATGGCCCCATAAATAAAGAAAGCTGACTAGTCTAGCTTTTATAAGTATCTGAAACCCACGGATCCAAAATGATATAAAATTGAAGAAGTAAGCAAAATATTTAAAACTGGGGTAGGAATAGCGGGGGTCTGCAGTCTGTATTTGCCTTGTTAACTTAAGTAGAACTGAGTTGGAAGATTTATAGCGATTGTCTTACCTCAAATAGCTTATTTCAATATTTATGACCAAGAATAATTATTATTCAGGAATATGTATTATTTTCTGTTTCTTATCTGTGTTGTAATTGCTATCATTACAAACCCACGCTAACTTTATTATTCCTTCTTGTACTTAGGACAATTTATCGAAGCCATTGACCCTTTTCTGCAAGTAAGAAGCTTTATAGAAGGGAGACGAATCATTGGATATTCAATTTGAATGCCAATTGAAGCTCCTTTCGCAGCCAACTCGTTGAGTCGTATTTTATTCTCAAGGTAAAACCATCTCCATTAACCAGGTTTGGAATGAATTTACCCGAATGAAGTGCCACATAATTAGTATGACCTGATCAAACTGTCGGAATCCCTAAGGTTAATTCCACTAAAAAACTCAAATTCCAGGTTTTGGGCAAAATCTAGCATATTCTTGTCCCGAGATTAGCGTTTTGTTTAGTTTTAATTGGGGTTTCTTATACACCCATCTTCAAACAGACTGGTGTCTCCAGTACACCCACTGGTAAAGGCGCTAGGCAGTCTGATTCTTGATATTTACCATTATCAAGATGATATCACAGCAATTAACCACTGATGGGTGTTCAGACCTCACTATACAACATCCATGCTTCCAACAAAAAATCAGCGGAACCGGAAGTCAAATCCAGGACCGTCCGATTAGAAGTCCTTTGTTTTACCTCAAGACCACTGAGTTTTGTACCTCGGGTAATGGTTTTTTGAAATCAGTCACCCGCATGGTTTCTCTGAATACAGTTAGGTCCATCAAATCTGAAGAGGCGCTAAAAATGTGAATCCTGCATTGGTGTATACAATTTTAAGAAAATGCTACCTTTACGCTGTAGAATTGTAAATTGAATAATATTTACACATTATTTTGACCGTCCAATATTACCTTTACAACCTATGTTTCCCTTTACTTAGTAACAGCAGTAGGTAGCGGCTAACTTAAGTTTTGAATAGCGCAAGGAAACTTACAGACAACTTGAAGTTTGACGGAATCTTCGACAGAGGAACCGGAAATGTTGGGGTTGACCGCTACACATTTGAGGGCCATGTCATGGTCGGCAGACGTTGGTGTGAAGTGCAGATAGCTTATCACTACCGACCCGTTAAGTGTTATACTTGTCTGAAAAAGAAAGTACAGTACAAGTACAGTTTCAGAAACATGCCGAAGGTGTGCATAGTAAGGTTGTGGTGGTCAAGCACTGCCAGCTGCAGTACAATATGGGGACGTACAGTTTCAGGTGGGTTCTAGACGCCACAACGGATCAGCAAAACTTTGTAGGAGGGAATTGCACCCTTCTACTTTGTATAAAAAATGGTTATGCAATTTGTAGATAGCTTGCATAATCATGAATCCGCAGGGGCAACCCATTAGTGGTTCTCAAATTTTGTAACCTTGTGGAATTCAGTTTTTAAGAAAATTTCTCAGCAGAAGAAATTTTTCTATTTATTTTACCGAAGCCACTAGCGAAATGTTTGTGACGGCATTCAAACCCAGTGAGACGTGAATTCTTATCTGACCTTTACAAGGACACCACAGACTGAATCTAAACGAGATTTGTGACCTGGATTAAAGTTGAGGTAGACAGTATTAGTGATTACAAAACCGAGAAATATTTTCAACTTCGAATGCTGAGACGTCGAAATAGCTGAGAGTTGAACTGCACTTCCACATCCATTGTAACTCCTCCCAATTACTCGAGCTTGCCGTCATAAGTTTATTCATGAAGCGATTCCTTAGCAACCGGGATGGCAAGATTACGAAACCACGCAACAAATAATTTAACCTTTTGCTCCCAACCCTTCCTCGCATCATAAAAGAAGAAAATGAAAAATGAAGATGTAAGAACGGACGTGACATTATCAGCATCATCACAAAAACAGGTTGCTACGGTCAGAGTGAACTTTCGGAAATGCCACCCATCACGTTTCCGAGTGGGAACCTACATTTTTCTTTCCCAACACGCATGGTTATTATCCGCAGTCATGGTAGAGAGGACACTGGGCACTGGCCCCTCTAGTTCCAGGTTCGAGATCTAGTCTCTTCCAGAAATTCTTTTATTTGGTTAAGGGTCCGCTATACCTGACGATGCATTTTTTGCCGCCCATAAGATTAACATTGCGAGCGGCGATTCATTTTCAAGGTTTACCCTTGGTTGGAAAGACACAAAATTTTGCCTGTACCTAGCCCTTACAATGTTCTAGGTCGTGTTCGAAGCAGATTTCCCATTTTTTTTACTGGTTTTCGAGATACAGCACTTTTCGATGCGATGCTAGTATTTGCAAAACAGTTGCAATAAAAGAAACCAGTGAGAAATTGGGAAATCTGCTTCGAACACGACCTAGAACATTGTAAGGGCTAGGTACAGGCAAAATTGTGTGTCTTTCCAACCAAGGGTAAACCTTGAAAATGAATCGCCGCTCGCAATGTTAATCTTATGGGCGGCAAAAAATGCATCGTCAGGTATAGCGTCCTCTTAAGCAAGCTGATGACCCTAAGTATTTATATCTAGTGGCGGAGAGCTATGCGTCAGTAAAGGCTTATATAAAAGAATTCGAACCAGGCTCCTTTGTTATAAAAAGGAAATAACAGTGACCTGAGGTGAATAAGTTTGCAGACCATCTCGAAAGGTCCGCGAGTGTGTCGCGAGATGCCTCAAAATCTTACACCAAACAAAAATATAAAATTATTTTTAAACATACTCACAAAAACTATGCTACAAGGTTGAAGTAGACTTGGGACTTTAAGGGCTGCAGCACCAACCCTCCGTATTATAATTAAAAATTCCCTGCAAAAAGAGGGAGGCAGCTTTTGGAATTTCCCTAATTAGACTCCCACGTAAGTTTCTCGAAAAATGCACAAGGCGAATCCAGGCGCGGATCGTCAAAAGAAGATGCAACAGCATCATAAAACCTACTTGACGTAAGTAGGGCTGGTTGAGGGCCTTCAAGGACTTTGCACGTGGGAGCTCATTATTCGAACACCTGGCGTTCCTATGGTAACGTGGGTACTTACTCCTGACGACCCGCAAGATCTGTGAACTCACTAGGTTGTCTCTTGATAGTCTTGATGTCTCATGATGGCTTAATGGCAGTACCACCAACGAGCTCTTCATCTTAAAGCGGTTCTTATCTCTAGTGTGAAGCAAAAATTAAAAATTTTCCCTGTGACATTTGTTAATTCCTGTGTTTGTCATAAGAAATTTGAGGAGAAAGGGGATTTGAGAGTTAAGAAAATTTGTATTTCTCCCTCTCTCTAAAGTAATCTATAGGCCAACGTGACGCCTCCATGGGACCCTATTTCCTATTCACGCGAGGCAACCTCAAGAACTTACACACCTTGGATGGCTTAAGCATACCCATGTCTTTCCCTCTCCGCAATCTAATGTTTTGTAAAGCAGGCCTCATACGCCATGCAAAGCTAGATGAGCCTGTAGGTAGCGAAGAGACGCAGGATACTATTAATATGTGGGAGCGTGCTGTGAGATTATAGGCGTCGCGAAGTCGGAGGAGGGAAGTCTCTTAGATGGGTGGGGCTGTACATAGCTGAAGGCGTTGATCGCGAGAAATAAGTTGGGAAACTGACGTGATGTGTGTTTCGGAATTCGTCATATGTCAAAAGGCATAGCTAACTTCAGGAACTTCAGCACAGGTTGCTAATTTAATTTAACTAGAACTTAAATGGTATATATAAGCGATAAGATAAAAAAATATCCTACGTTTCAGGGGTTGATCAAAAACATTAAAAAGAAATACACTGAGGGTGCGTCCCACCATGCCCAGTTAAAATTAAACTGGAGATTTAACATGGTAAACATAGGACGAAATCTCCAGTTTAATTTTAACTGGGCATGGTGGGACGCACCCTGAAGAATTAAATGGCTAACTACTATCGATGTGGTACAATTTTTAGGTAGATATAGGTAGATATAGGTACGGTCAAATGAATTTTAAAAACCAATAGTTTCACAAGTAGGTATTATTTAGCCTCCATGTTCCTTCTATAAAATCACACACTATTCTTGTTGTTCTTTGAATAGAAAAGTAAAGTCTCGTAAACCGTCCTCAAAACCGTTGGTATATTATGGATTAGGCAGTGGTTCTCAAACTGTGTTCCGCGGAACCATTTGGTTCAGTGAATAAAATTTTAGTTTAGTTTAGAAAAATTGAAATAGAAAAATGTTTCGTGTGAAATAAAAAGAACATAAAGTTTTTCACTCCTTTTTTTTAAACTTAAAAACATACAAAGTAGTGCCATTGAGCTGCTGTCTGCTTCCATGACCAAAATCTGTTTACTTTATTAATTAACTTCAATGGGTAAGCCCGAAAAGTGAAATGGATCGCTGGCTTCAAACAGGCTCGCTGAATAAAACTGATCGGCGTACAAGTATCCACAGCTGTACTTGTGAAGAAATAAACTTATTTCCTAAAAAACTTGTGAAATCGACGATCCAATGTTTAAGGTTCCACGAAAGAATTCCCGACTAAATTTGGTTCCGCCAGCCAAAAAGTTTGAGAACCACTGGATTAGGGTGTATATTTCGCCACTTCTCTGAAGTATACTATAGTGTCTTCGATCGAACAGGTGTATGACAAGTGCTGTTGCACTAAAGTACGCTTTAAGGAGTGGTTAAATCCAGCCTTTGTGTTGCAAGTGACATGAGGACATGATCGAGGCACGTCCGAAAGGCCATCAAGTCCCCTCTCATGCGTCTCGCGCGTCACATGTCGGCCGTCCTGCTGGTCTTTGTGACCCTCGACGGCGGACACGTGCTTCTGTACAAAGCACTGACATACACTAATGAACTTTTCAGCCTTTTATACCTTTTATACCTTTCATCCTTCAGCCTTGACTTCCTTCTGACACTTTTTCATTCTTCAATGTTCATAATTTCCTCCTAGTTGGTTTTTGTGATGGCGCCTCCACAAGGGGTTTAATTACTTTTATTACTTCTTTTGTATTTTGGCTGACGTGCAAAACGTGAAGTAAACTTTTGAGTTTTTCTTTAGGGGATTTAGGAACCTTTACATCGAAAGTTTAGGTTTTATAGCCTTCTGGGAGCTTTACAGACAATCAAATAACATTGGTGGCAATGGTCCCTAATTTGAAAAGTGAACGTTTTTTCATTCGGTACTGCAAGAGGCAAGGTGCAAAGTACTGAAGGGTCATTTCCCAGCGGACAAAACGGAAACCCCCGTCAGACCGGCGGCGATGCAAGAACTTGACAATGCGCTTACTGAATTAATGTTGAATTCGTTTTATGGTTTCTCACCATTAAAAAACTTCTAAAGATGCAGAAGTTGAATCTACGATTCCATTATCCAGGCTTCCAGCGCATTATTGCAACTTAAAGTATCCAAAGATAGTTGTAAAAATCTTCTTGAAGTTTAGACGCCCCGATGGCGCTCGAACATGAAGCGATCATTATAAGTTTTACCAGAGCTGACATTCCCATTGACGGGGCGTGGGGATGGGGGGCGAGGTCAGGGTTCTTAATTTCCATGCTCAACAAATGATACCCGTATTTTAACCCTTGAAACTTACTAACCGTCACTGAGGGGAATCAAAACCACTTTACTTGGGGGTCTAATTCAGTCTTGTCTTAAAAGGTCTACACCCTATGGGCCCCTTGCATGGGAACCAGAATTTAATGGCAAAGAGAAATCTTTGCAAAATTTTCACGCAAAACTCAAAGGCCTTACCTTTCCTCTCTTGAACCGGCGGTTTTCTCTCCACCACGTGACGTCAGCAGGAGGTCTAGATCCGTTAGCAGCACAAGAAAGTTGGTACTCCTGCCCGGCCAGAAGAATGGGAGGTGTTAGTGCTGTGATTCGTGCTGACAGTGGCTTCACTATACCGAAAAAAGAAAAAAAATACAGCATGGAAGTTAGGTTCAGTTACAAAGTAGGAAAACGCTGATTCACATTTCCTCATAAAATCCTCAGTTATACCGTGTTTATGGATGGGTAGGTAATGATAAACCCCTATCACGGATATTTTTAAAAAATTTGGAAAAATCTAGACCTTACCATGGTAAGAAAAAGTGAATTGAACTGAAGAAAATCAGCGATCTTTACAATCACTTCCCTCTCAGGCTCAAAAGGTACAGAAAACTTAACAATTCTGACTTTCGGAACTTCAAAGTTCTAAGGATAATCCTCGCCTCCTTCACTCAAATTTCGTAAACAATCCAAACCACTCCTATAAATGAGAAATGGTTAAGGCTTTCCTTGCGGCCCTAAAGGCCCGAGGGGTCTCGTGACTAGTAACGCTAATCCCAGCCTGCAGATGATGATTTACTCACTTGGAAGGAACTTATCAAGTTCGGCCAAGTCGGTGAGGCGCGTGATCAGGGGACGAACTATCCGTTTCGAAGACCTAACTACCGAGCGGCACTAGTTCGTCTTAGTAATTGCAATTTTGAGGTGTTGCCCTACCCCCGTTTTTGGTGACGCTGGAGGCCCTGACTCTCCCCCTCTGCTCCTTCCCCCTTTTCTTCCTCGTCCCGAGAGTTCAAGGTTTCCTGTCTCGGCTGTTTAACTTGAAGACGAGATGTTTCAGAGCGATAGCAATTTGAGCGAAAGCCAGATTACGTCGGAAACGATTCTCTTCCGATCGGTGACAACGTGATTGAATATTTTTGGCAAGTCATTTGAGGTAATTTTCATAATGGAGGGAAAAGTGAGGTTAAATAAGCGACACTTAGGCCTGCCCACACAAATCAATTTCCCCTTTTTTCCCCAATTTTTTGAGGATATTTTTATTTTCTGAAATATGTCTTTTTACTACTAGTTGTTATTTTACGATCGAATATTTTTTGATGATGGTATTGACAAAAATCACTTCCTTCTAAAATCACAACTTAACTGTAACTATGTTGCAGTTACATATTATAAGTATATTTCAGAACAAATTTTTTCTGTCGAGAAACAGCATAGTGTTGATCGTGCATGAGGGTACAGAAGTTTAGGGGTGCTCTCAAAAAGGGACAGAACCTGAACCAAAGATAGGGGTATGAAAATAGGGAAGGAAATCTCATTGATGAGAATTCCTACACAGCTTTTCCGCCGTTTTCAAACTTTCGTCAACTTTTCAATGCCCGTCCTATAGAAGCCTTAGACGTGATTAATTTCGGGAAATAGAAAGCTACTGTAAATGAAATGGTGGTTGGCACCATGGACGTAATCTGGGGGGGGGGCAAGGGGGCACGCGCCCCCCCTGAAATGTTTCAGGGGGGGCGCTGCCCCCCCTGAAATCTGTCTCCTCGGATGAAGTGAATTTGAAATAAAGGGTCCAACAATGGTCGCACTTGACTTTCTCGCAATTTTTACGCCAGCGGCATCGAAATTTTTGATTTTTTTTAAGTCAATTATTTTTTTTGGCCAGAATTTTACCTTCTTCTGAAAAACATTTTGCAACACGCTGGACAACAATTCTAGACACCTGTGTACCGAATTTCAAACATAATATCCGTCAAACAGTGAAGTGTCATTCGACGCGCAAAGTACATGTTTCCTATTTTGCATGTCACCGTCTTAATTTTCACGTAATTGAAAATTTATTGAAAATCACATCGAAACATCTATCTGAGACCACTTTCACCAATTTTCAAGAAAATCCGTCGATTAGCGTTGCTGCAAATGTGATTTAACCAATCACAAACGTGACTTCCATTTTTGGAAAATTTTCCTACGATAATGTCAATATTGGCCATAATTATTACGTTAGATAAATTTGGTCCGTTAAAACTTCAAACAAGGTTAAAGTATACCTCCCTACCAATTTCTATTGAAATCGGTTGAACAGTGCCACCGGAGTGATGACCAGCACGTTTTGGCCAAAACCGTGCCAAGTTATTAGCCCACCTCCAAATGGTTGTAACTGACCTAAAAACATCTATTCAAAAACACTTTTACAGTTTTCAAAGTTCCAACTTGATATACATAGCCTCCAGCACTTCCTAACTGTCAAAAAACACGATTTTTTTGCCTTTTTTTGACAATAGCAGGCGCAATTTTCGAGTTATCAAAATGTATCTAAAAACATGTCTACATTAGGATTAGGTACCTATATACCGAATTTGAGCAAAATCGGATGAACCCTACCGACTATTGGCTTGCTTGAACCTTGCCCCCCCTGAAAAAAAATGAGATTACGCGCCTGGTTGGCACACCCATTATAGCTTTAAACCCGTCTCTTATTCTGCTTTCTCGGAACCCTAGAGCTGGAAATTAGCCCTTTGGCAGGTAGAAGATCCGCTGCTGATTCAGCCGAATTCCCCTTTTAAGGTCCACTGCATTTTGCATATTCCTCCACCACTGTTTGTATCAATGAGTTGAAGGGTAGAGAGTTTCCCTTGCTATACAATCAAATCCAGATTGACTGAGCTTGTTACTTCGTGTTCTTCCATGTAAAGGGTGCTTATAGAATGGGAAGGTTGTGTAAAGTTCAAGAGGCTTGCTTCCTCCCTAACCTTTGTGGCATGAGATAAATTCCTGTAGAAATTCGGAGAAACTATTTCATTTACGTATTAACAGACTACGTATAGAAGGCTTATTAACTTTTGACTTTATCGCTGAGACGTTATTGAAGTTTTTCAAAAATTCGCGGAGATTTTGGTTTTCTGTCACACTGAGACGCTCAAAAAAAAAAAAATAGTTTCTATACAGCGCAGGTACACCTGAAGTTCTGGGATCAGTTTTTCCCGAGGGGGTAGAGATTGCTTGAGATTGCATGAAAATTTCCAAAGATTTCCTGAGATTCTCAACGAGATTCGTGGAATGATGCACCCCGAAGGGTTAACTACTCCAGAAATTTCCAAGATTCCCTGAGATTTCATACAGATTTCCAATGATTGCCTGAGATTCCCAACGAGATTCCTAATGAGATTCCTGGAGTGGTTATTCGAAGGATTTCGATATGAAATTTAATTTGTTCATCCCCACCTTTCGAGAGCGTAATTGAGCCATTAAGGGAAGAGTAGTAAAAACTAACGAAAACAATTATCTTCTTGTTACTTACAAAAAAGTTCGAGAGTGGTCGTCTTCTCCAGTGGCGAAGTGAGCTTGGAGTTGCTCGCCTGGCATTTGTACGATGAGTTGAGCAGCTCCCTGCTGACTCGCCTCACCTCTAGCTTCGTCACTATCACTCCGTCTTTATTCATCTCCACTGTAGCAGTTGTCAGTCTGTCGTTGACCATCCACGACACTGTAGGTGAGGGCTTACCTGTCAAATACAAAATATTGTTTAGTGGTCAGATTTTTAGGAAATGCTGAAGAAGACACACTAATAGGTGAGGCTGAGGGTTGGTTGGGGGGGACAACCCTAGCAACTAGACCGTTTTCAAGAACCATCCATTGTGCTCAGCTGGCAGCACTACCAAATACCAGCTCCCCAGCCATCGAGTAAACGATGGGGACCTACTGTTTTAGGTGGGTTCCGAACCACCACAGCCTCGATATACATTTCACTTGACATGCTGAACATATCAGAAGTGAATGCCGAGCAGAACAACTTTTTGGTAGGATCGGGATCGAACCGGTGTGACCCGGCTCTCACTGCTCCTCAAAAGTCGACCATTTAGTCCACTCGGCTATCGAGGCCGTTAAGACACACTAAGGACTCAGGGTAAATGTTTTAATGTGATAACTGTGTGCCTGTTTGTCGGTATACGGTGTGGTATGTAGGTAGAAAAATATGGGGAGGATCCTGACCAGGTATAGCATAAAGGCGCAGCCCAACCTTTGGCAAATATCAAGTCATATGCACCATCATTAGGGCATACTTTAAGTCTACCTTCAGGAGTGAGATAGGAAGTGTAAATACAAAAGTTCCTAATACTGCACTTGCCACAAATGGAGTTGCCCGTTAATAACCCAGAAAATGTAGGGGTTACTAAATAATATGCATTGTATACAATAATCCTGAAACCTAAAAAACTCTTCGGACTTCTCATTGTACTCATAAATACTTAGTTTTTATTACCATGTGCTTCAAGTTTACGTTTTTAGATTAGAGTGCCTGAATACTATTCATACATGCCCATGCACCCGTAGGAGGTAGAAGTTAGAACCCACTTTTACAGCAGTGTTGATTCATATCATTGTGTGTGGTTTACAAAATTTTTATGCCCTCCTTCGTGCAGGTGACCCCATAAAAGTTGGGTCACGAGACAGACGTTCTTTCAGACACGTCCATTCCCTTTCAATGTGTTTAAATATAGCAAGTGAGCAGGGGCTAGTGAACTCTGTTCACTAGGGGATAATTTGGTAAGAATCACGCCCAACGGCCAGGTTCCAAACAAGGTTGGATTGCCTCAGCAGGGCCGGACATGACTCACCAGGAAACATTTCAGCAAGTCGAGAGAGTATGGTGCACACTTTATTTTCCGTATAAAAATTTCATCGTGAAAAAAAAAATAACCTCTGAAAACGACATAAGTAAGTAATTTGATCATTTTCGCCGATAGCCATCTTTGGACGTACGTAAGTACTTCATCACCTCCTCCGATAGATTTATAATGCCCCGGCAAATAGAATGGGTCGATTGAAGGAGATAATGTCATTTTAGCTGGACTTAATCCCGGTAATGGTGACAGCAATACATATTATCAATAAGTAATGGACTGGCCATAGCAAACGATAACTCAACTACCGCAAAACAATTACCTACCGTATCTCATGAGTGATTGCCCAATACGGACACGCCCATTTTGTCCGGCTAAAAACTCCGCTAGGTATTTTATAATTGGATGAAAAAGTTTGACAGGGCTTCATCGTTTATCAACGGGAATTACTGTAAGCTCTCTAAATAGTCTTCTCGACGTCAAATCGAAGTGGGGCTTACGTCTTCGATGGCGGCAACTTTAAATTTGTTATGTAGGCCCTCGGAAACCAGAGGAGTTGGAACATAAATACCTATAAACCTATATGTAATTTCGGAAGTTCTCGGCTTTGGCCCTGGCACCTCATGGGCTGCAGCTCTACTAGGAGCCTTTTAACTTCGGAGCGTCAAAATTATCAAAAAGACAGTGCAAATTGTCGATCGTGGTAAAAAAAAAAAAAAAAAAAAAAAAAAAGTACCTAAGCTTTGTATTAAAGTATGTCCTTATGTGGGTCATGAAACATAATAACATATTTGGCCGAAGTGAGACAGACAACACATGTCATTGTAATAACCCGCCTCCAAAACATTTAAAAGTATAAGAAGGTTCCAGGTTATTTGTAATTCACAATTCCCATCCAAAATGGAGTTCTCGCACTGTTTTGCTATGTCCGACTCGAACGCTATTTTTCATTCAGTTCGATCGGAATCGCTGACCCACCCACAAGCTCCTGACCACGGTCTGCGGCGTTGTTAATTTTTGCCGATCGTTAAGGCAGACGGATGGACAAGAGGGGCTCGTGGGGAGAGACCGCATGCACTGGAGGACTGCGGAGGAGAGAATGGTCCAGTAATGAAGTGGTTAGGGTTGGAATCCCCATGATGAACCATTCAGGCTTTGACACTATTATATGGAGATGGGGAGTATGCCCTACACAACAAAGCACCGCACGCACCTTGATCCTGCCTGGAATCCTCTTCATTATATAAATGCGTAGGTGGAGAATACCTAAGGGGCTGCCCTATCAAGGCGCCCTAATCATCTCAAGGCTATCGCTGTGAAATCAACAGCCCAAGTTTGCTACTGATCTCGGGCACATTTGAGAATGCTTATCAGAAGTTTAATTCCGGTAAATTTGTAGTTGGTGAAACTATCGGAGAGATCAAATGTTTTGAACATTATAAATTAGGTTAAACTGCCATAATTATAGATGTGAACGAATGAAAATAATTGGACAGGTACAGGTACCAGTAATCAGAGGATCGTAGAAGACAACTTGAGGTTTTCTGCAAATTGAAGTTGGAAAGTTGGAGAGGGCCGCTGATCTGATGTTCATTCTAATAAATCGCTTCTCACAAAGTTCATAATTTTCCGTAACCGACGGATCTTTCTCCCCATTATAACTTGAGCCACAAAAAATAAAGAAAAATGCATTATTCATCTTAGATTCGTTAGTTGTGCTCTGGAGCCTTTGCTGATGACCTTACCATATACTTTATTATTCTCTCTTTCACAAGAAAATTCCTGCTGCGCGCCAAAGAAAATTATAAACTGAATGTCACTGTATTAACATTTCAAAGTCACTCGTTTTCTCTTAAAAACAACTTTCTTTGCTTTTGCTCATTCCCCAAGCCTTCTACATGGGGAGTCAAACCTATATTGATGCAGGAGAATAAGATGCGCGTCTGTGAAAGAAATAGTTTGAGACAATCTTTCGGATCTCTATTTGAATAGAGAAGACCTAGAGCTCGAGGAAATAAGAAATGGAGATATGCAAAGTTGTCGGATATGGATATGGGGGTTTTACTTCTACTTCCATGTAAAGTCGGAATGCATTATGATGCTATTTACTTATCGTCAAGAGCAGTCCTAAGCCATCCACTTCCTGTTTTACCAGAGAGAAACTGCAAGTGGGGGTGGGGGGTGGCTGTATTGCGGTTTATTCAAAAGTTTCTAGGGCATGGAATTTTTTTTGAGTTACCAAGGAAAGACCAAGCGCGGGCCTTTACTGGTTAGGGTTCCAGCCCTTGCTCAAGTAATTTCTATCGCTAAGAGAACGGATTTCGCCCCACTGTTACGCCTGTACCTACTAGAAACCCACTCGACCTAACTTTTCGACTAACAGATCGACAGACAGATCTTTTTCAGAATCCCTTTTTGGACTAAGGGGACTTCCGGGATCATGGGATCTTAAAATGTCAAAATTAGTTTTTACACTATTAGGTAGTATTCGTGTAAAATTATAACTTCTTTGATCACTTCTATGATAATGAAGTGACCCATATAGGTTCCTGATCGAGGGGTGAACCACTCGTTGGGAATCTCGTTGGGAATCTTTATGAAATCTCAGGGAATCTTGGATTTTTTTTGGTATGGTTACCCCTTCGGGGTTCATCTTTCTATAAATATCGTTGGGAATCTTTAGAATCTCAGGGAATCTCAAGGAATCTCTGGAGTGGTTACCCCCTCATTCCTGATAGACGAGTTGCCTTCCATCCCTTTTCGTGCTTGAACTTTGGTCGGGTCGTAGGTATCTACATATGAAGTAATTTGGATTTAAACATGACGTGAGTGAAGGAAGACGACCCTATACTCTTCCCTTGTAGAAAATTGCATAGTGTGCTTCCAAAGATTTATAACGCGGCCAGGACGGTCACATTTTGTAACATTTGCATATTAAGCCAACCGCAGCACGCAATGCCTTCCCCAGCTGCAGATGCATCAGGCCCCTTTTCCATGCGGGCAAAATTCATGTTTTCTGCAGCCCGTACGATGGTGGCGATAAAAGCCTCGATACCCGCTGGTTTTTTTTCGAGGGGTTAACCGCACTCGTTGGGAATCTCTTTGGGAATCATTGGAAATCTTTAAGAAATCTCAGGGAACCTTGGAATTTTTTGGTGTGGTTACCCCCTGGGGTTCATTTTTCTATGAATATCGTTGGGAATCTTTGGAAATTTTTACGGAATCTCAGTGGAATCTCAAGGAATCTCTGGAGTGGTTACCCCCTCGGAAAATACTGTCGATCGTCCTTCATGCATGCATACGGTAACGTCCGAAAAAAGGAGGGAGACAGAGATCTTTCATTTAAAAGAATAAGGTTCTCTCTGATATCCAATTAAATAGCTCAACAAGGTTCTAGGCACGATGCTGGGTGGAAGTGTAATTTTCAAAGGTGACTCGAATTGCGTCACCCTTTTTCTGTAACTGCACTCTAAAAGCTCTCTATTTCGCCTAATATCAGCCAAAGATAAATTCACTAATTAGTTCTCTTCCTTCGTCTTTAATTACTTTTGTGAATTTAGCAAGACAAGGCGGAATTCTCATCAGATCTGCTGTACCGTTATTTCCGCCGCCTCGCTTACTGTCGGTACCTCCTTACCATCCTCGACACGTTCCCTTTGCTCTTTGACGTTCGTTGAAGGTACATGCAACTTTTTCAGCCTCTGAACCGTTTATTTTGCGATCACCTTTTCTCTATCAGTAATTAGCAAAAGTACGAGAGGTTAACCACTCGTTGGGAATCATTGGAAAACTTTATGAAATCTCAGGGAATCTTGGAATTTTTCTTGGAGTGGTTAACCCTTCGGGGTTAATCTTTCTATGAATATCTTTTGGAATCTTTGGAAATCTTTATGGAATCTCAGTGGAATCTCAAGGAATCTCTGGAGTGGTTACCCCCTCGCAAAAGTGCCTGTACCCTGCTTAACCTAACCTCTTCCCTAGCAGTGGAAGGGTGAAGAAATTCGTGAAAATAGGTTCCGTTGGAGAATGAAAACCTTTAGTGATTTCACAAGTTGAGAAAATGCATTCGTTTCAATCGTTTTTAATAGCTTTTATCTATTTTTCTTCGTATAGAACCGTGCCATCGTATTATTTTACTGTGCTCGTCGCAATGGATCCATGGCAAACCTGTCACGTTGAAATTGCTCAGGCGTGGCTGTCAAAATAACATTCCGGCACAATGCGAATCTCTCCCCACAAACTCGAATCCGATAGCCCGCTTGGCCAGCCTGCTGCCTACCTTAGCGAACAGAGGTTGGAATGTTTTTTATGAGTGGTACACGGGATTACAATGGGAGACTCATGTTTGAGGTTAAAAACGCTTCAGCCCAGCTGCTGCCGGTACTCTCGGCAGAAAAAAAAGGGCATGGCTCTCTCGGAATGGCTATTTAATGAGAAACGAACCATTTTCTTCCTCTACTGAATTCCCGTTCTCTCCATTCGAGATTTGCATTATTATTGCACCTACATTGCTCTGAAAAAATACGACTTATTTTATGTTTCTGAGGGCGGTCGGGGGTAACTCACAATTTCAATGGAAACTGCCAAAATGCATTCATTCATTCGTATCTTTATAAAATGGTAAACTTAAGGAATCTCGTTGGGAATCTCAGGGAATCTTGGAAATTTCTGGAGTAGTTAAGCCTTCGGGGTGCATCTTTCCATGAATCTCGTTGAGAATCTCAGGAAATCTTTTGAAATCTTCATGCAATCTTAAGCGATCTCTGGAGTGGTTACCCCCTCGATTTGTTCATTCATTATTGTTCCATTGAAACTAGAAAACCCCACTACATGATCCGTATAGATAACTGAATGGTATTGTAAAAACTGTCATGCCCACCTTTAATTTGCCATACTGTTACCAAACTCAAGTTTTCTAAAAATGCCGCAAACTCTCTTTGAACCAGCAGATTTCCCCATAGAGAGTGAAACCTAACGCTTTACACGAAAACTCTTTTATAAAAACCCCAACAGAAGAGATCACCTGACACAATGGGTATGAAAATCCGGTTCTCTTTACCGCTTCTCTTTAGCGCTGCTCTCGTTTCAGAGAGAGTTTTACCCACCTCGTGGTGGTGCGATCCATTCATAAAACCGTGAGATGCGGGAAATTCAGAATGAATTTTTTACTGACATTCCTCAAATTTTCTTCGAACATTTCGAACATTAAAAAAATTTATTTTCATAACGCTGCGATGGCTTGTCAGTTATCAGCGATCACTCTTATCAGTTAAAAATGTTAGCCCTGATCTTTAAAGAGGATGTTTTATCAATCTATGGTCAGCTTCATGTCCGAGGGTGCAACCATTCCAGAGATTCCCTGAGATTCCATAAAGATTTCGAAAGATTCCCAACGATATTCATTGAAAGATAAACCCCGAAGGGGCAACCACTCAAAAAAATCCAAGATTCCCAGAGATTTCATAACGATTTCCAATGAGTCTCAACGAGATTGAGTCCCAACAGGAAAACTCCTGGCTCCAGGATTTCCATTCTAACTGATGCCAAGTGAATTATAGCAGTTTAATAGACATGGTTTAAGACGGTCTCAATAATTTGGGCTTGCGATGTGGCTGTAATGTGTGCATTCGTCAAGGAAACTGCCTTCGATCAGTGAAGTTGGGGTACACGGAAAGAGGGTTATTTTCTCCAGTATGGCACGAAAAGCGACTGAAGCAAAGAGCATTTGATATTTGAAGTAAATGGCATTGAGCCGGGTTGGAAATGGCTGGAGGACCCGAATCTCTGCTGCGGAAGTCCTGTGGTTCCTGCCCCCCCTTCTCAAACAATCCGTTTCATCTTCAACTTGTAACTTGTAACGAGCAACTTGTGAATTTGCCGTCTCGGCCGCCGCGGTGCCCTCTCTGCTGTGGAACACTAATTAAAATTGGTGTAGTCACTGCTGACTCAGTTTGGGCAATCCCCCTCCCCCCCACTCCTTGACCCCTTCCTCTCTTGCCCCCTTCATGAAATATAATCCCATTGTTCTCTTGCTTTGGAAAATGGGGATTTTGATGTACACAAATAGCGTTCGCCCTCTAATTGTCTTATAGGTCTATTTTTGAGGTTTTATAGGCTGGATTTCGCCACTTCTTTAAAGTATATAGTGATAGTGTCTCCTATTGAACAGATTTATATATTTTTAGCTTCTATGACAGGTGCCTTGCGATAGATTAGAGAATGAATTACTTATGAAAAAAATTGTATCAGCGTTTTTGCATTTCCACAATACTTTCCTATAAAACTTCTATAATATATTGTACTACAATACAATACATATTGAAGAATCAATACGAGTACTATAGTAAGAAAGTGAGTGAGCAAAAGGGCTAACAATAGATTCTTCTGTGTAAAATTGTTATTGGACTGTAATAAGTGGAATTATAAAAATGCCAAAGTTCGTTTTGTGTTTTCCGTGATTTTCTTTGTTTCGCCCACTCAACAAGCCAACAAGTTGGAACGGTGACGTGCGACAAGAACTTTGGGAAAAGTTGAAATGAATGGTTGTGAGTTTTGAGGAAGTTGGTTACGTAGACGGTTCGTGGTTGTTTGATGAATATCTGAAAACCAAAAGTTTGGCACTAATCACGGGGCTTATAACAACCTTTGGCTGGTTCCATTAGGTGATTGGGCGGAAGGAATACCAAAGCCAAGAGTGGCCAAAGGATCCTGTATAATATACCTATTATGGATGATCAACCTTTCTGATTTAACCCCTACTGCCTACGTATTTTCGTGACTAGTTTGTTGAATGTGAAAGTTCCAGCGACGTCTCTCTAAAACTGGACAGCCAGTCCAACCGTTCTGTCACCTTTCTTTGGAGTCAATTTTCCAGCTTGGATTGACTTCCAGTCAATTATTTGTTATTTTATGTGATCGTCTTTAGTAGCGCATTATATCTGTGCAAATTTTGGTTTTAATTTTTTTTTCTATAAGAATACGGGTGAAAACTTTGGTAGTCGTCATTTTTTTTATAACTGCTTATTCTTCAATTACACGGAATTCCCAATAAAAATAAAATACTGCGATGGAAAAAGCTATACATAAACTATGGAGAGTACGTAAATATGCGAGGGGGTAACCACTCCAGAGATTCCTTGAGATTCCATTAAGATTTCCAAAGATTCCCAACGATATTCATAGAAAGATGAACCCCGAAGGGGTAACCACTCCAAAAAAATTCCAAGATTCCCTGAGATTTCATAAAGATTTCCAATGATTCCCAACGAGATTCCCAACAAGTGGTTAACCCTTCCTAAATATGTCATGTCCTCCAAAAGAAGTGTAGCTTGTTTGCGAAAAAAACCACCCCCTCCGTTATAATATATATTGGATGACCCTTCCGTACACGCCATGTAAAACAACGTAAGCACATGGCAGAAGCATGTTTAAACAACACGAGTTAGATATATAAAGATATAATATAATATATAATAAGATATAATATAATAAGATAAGATATACAATACAGTACAATACAATACAATACAATTAATACGAAACAATACAAAGATGTCATGGAGGCAAAAGGCCGAGGCCTGTGCCGCCTCCTCATTAAACTGTACCTAAATTTTAACTACATATATTTGTATACCTACATAGATTTGTTCCTTGAATTTCTTTTTTGACAGATATTTTAAAGCAAACGTTACACTAATAAAGAGGTCATGAATACGGCACGGCGGAAAACATGAACCAGTAGGCGTTGCCTTTGAGCGCCTCCATGCAAGAAGTCCGGCACTTCCGGTCCCTGATGGACACCGCTTCCGGCGGCTCATGTCATATTATAAACTGAGTATGCACTGCGCTGCTGTGGTTCCTTCTTTAGGGCCAGTTTGCACTGGAAAACTCGAGGGGTTAACCACTCGTTGGGAATCATTGGAAATCTTTATGAAATCTCAGGGAATCTTGGAATTTTTTGGAGTGGTAACCCCTTGGGGGTTCATCCTTCTATGAATCTCGTTTGGGATCTTTGAAAATCTTTATGGAATCTCAAGGAATCTCTGGAGTGATTACCCCCTCGGGAAAATTTGTATACTTTCTAATGCCAGTTGGAAATTAACTGACGACATTATTTTTCTCTTCAGCACATTTACTAAGATTGCGTCCCACCATACTCGTTTAAGAGAAAAACTCCCATTTTCTAGAAAATTTAACATGGTAAACATAGGAGAAAATCTCCAGTTTTCTCTTAACTGAGCATGGTGGGACGCACCCTAAATTAACAACCCGAATATTTTCGGTCCATATTCCTTCTTCTAATCTTGCAACAGATATGCGTGTTGTCGCAATTTCACAAAAAATATTTTTGGAATCGATAGGAGTTTTTAGATTTAAGTACCTTAAGGCTGAATATACAGTCGCTATTTTTTTACGTTTGGACTTCAAACTTTGCAAAAAAACTATTGGATATTTAAATATTCTGAAATATAATATGTCTTTTTAACGTCATTGTCATTACTCATGAGGCTATGTTGTGATTTCATGATCGGTTAATTTTGGACAATTTGGTGTCAAAAATCACTCGATCGTAAAATCACAACATAGCCTTATGAGTAATGACGTTAAAAAGACATAATATAGTTCCGAATATTTAAATATCCAATAGTTTTCTCACAAAGTTTGAAGTCCAAACGTATAAAACTGCGAATGTATGGTGGCCCTTAAACTCCCTCACAGGTTGCCCCTATACCTAGATTTACGGAAAATTAGGAAATGTGTAAGGCAGTTGGAGTCAGCAAGCTTCAATGGGGGGCGCTACGAGTTTACCATACGAAAAATTACTTTAAGAAAGAATTACATTTTGGAAGTCGTCTTCGACTACTAGACCTTGACACTGTTTGAAAATTGATGTGTAGGTATACGTGGTAGGCTGGGTATTGTTCAGGGCTCAGCAATCAATATGCTACATAGTTAGCATCATGCATGAACGTAATGGCATCACTTCTAAATGAAGAAAAGTAGGAACCACAGCGAGGTAAATTTCAATTGAAATGAGCTAATTTCGATGTATTGTCTCATGTTATTGTCATATTGAACTGTAATTAAAGCTATAAATCAGAATAACGGATATTAATTCTGGGTGATACATCCAGTATTAGCTCTCGGCCCCGCTGAAGCCGAAACATTTCCTAATTCTGTTTCAACTAGGTTTAGTAAGTGTCTTGGCTCAAGGTGAGACGAGAAAAAATACCTAGAAACTATTCGATATTTTTTTTGTTCTGAAATATAAGGTCTAATTAAAATTTCTCCTCACTTACGAATATTTACTAATTTTAAATATAAAAAGACACACATATTAGACCAAAAATATCGAAGATTCTTTGGACAAGTGTCGATAAAAACCACGCTACAAATACTACATCTACCGGATGAGTTCTATGTATTCTTTTGTACTGTGCTCTTTTCTCCTCCCACTCTTCCTTCACCTAAACACAAGAGTGACGGGAATCTTCCCCTGATCCATAGATCCTCGGTTCTACTCGAGGGGGTAACCACTCAAGAGATTCCTTGAGATTCCCTGAGATTTCATAAAGATTTCCAATGATTCCCAACGAGATTCCCAACGAGTGGTTAACCCTTTGGTTCAACTAGATTAAAGAATGTTGCATGGGAAACAGAGGTGACCTCGTCATTCGTTAGTTTCCCGATAAGTGTAGCTGGCTTTCGCTTAATGACTATAGTTAGGTTTCTCAAGGTTCTCAGGTGTGATTAATTGGCGAGAAAGTAAAAGAAAACCACACTTTTCCTTCGTGACATCGGCTTCGTTTCTGCGGTATGCTGACTTGAGAAATTGCTCCAATATACGTTCCATAAATTCAAGAAACTATTGCTGAACTAATGGGTCCTTGAGATTCCCCACCTTGAAACTTTGAATGGACTTGATAGGAACGGTTGTTTCCAAACCCCAGGAACATAGCCTGGGGTATTGGGTCTTGCGAGGTGAAACAGCCTCGAGATGAACCCTTAGAAGCTCTGGGACGATGGGGGTAGAACTAGAGAGGGGGAGAGAGATTGAGGGATCACCCACTAAGCCCGTGCAATTTCGCATGCAAACAAAAAGAGCCTCTAGTTGAAACGTAAATCGCTTCGACAGCTCAATTTAGTTCTCAAAGTTCGACTTTATAGGTTTTTCATAGTAGCAATTTCAAGAAGAACTGAAGAAAAGGGTTTTCACTTCTTTAAGGTGGAATTGAAGCAACAGCTAATATTCCGTAGTTTTGGGGATCACGGAGTAGTTTCATTACTAAAGTAATGCCGGTCACAGAGAGGAGGGATATTTCAGTATAAGTACCTCCTTGGCATGAGCCCACCTCCTTGTTGACAAGGATATTCCCATTTTCGGTCAACAGACAGTTCTTTTTTTTCACTTCTATGTCTTCGGGCCAACTCAACAGGTTTGTAGAATTTTTTATTAACTTAAATGTTTTTTAAGGGTGTACCTAACACCTAACACCACGGGTGAATTTTTTGTTTTTTGGCCAAAGGCAGGCTAGAGTGAGCCCGAAGCCTGATAAGAAGTGTTACATCACCACTTGTGTATACCTGGGTCTGAACTCAGACCTCTCAAGGCACGAGTCAGTCTGTCTGTCTGTCATTTAAATTTGTTATTTATGTTATTTGTCGTATAAATACGTTTCTTTGATACCTATTCAATTGAAGCCTGAACATCTAAACACTCGAAATGGAAAACGTGACATCATCAGACCGTAACAAAACAACGTAATCAATAAGAACCACAACAGGACGTGCCTATTGTGAACGTGCTTACGTGCAAATCGAAAAAATATATATAGGTCGCGACTCGCAAGCATGGAAGCCATGGGAAACGTGCGAGCAGAATCATGAATCCTCCCCCCGTAAACGGAAAAGTTCCCCTTGGTCTCGTATTTCTTAGCCAAGCTTTCATAACACATAAATATAGTCCCCGAGGAAGGCCCGCCCCGCGGTTTCAGACCATTCAGGAAGGTATTATTTGGTCCGTGATCGCGGGGAAGTGCCGATACAAATGGATGTTGTTCATGCAAGCCCCCATCACTATACGATAGGCTAATGTCCCCGCGATAAATAACCCCGCTCCCATAAGATAGATAGCCAATTTGTTTACAAGGAAATTGACTTCAAACAAGTTTTTGTTTTTTCTTTTTCCTCTCGCCTCCTTTGCTAGATGATCCACTCCTCACTTGCTTTGATGGGTATTCCATTAGGGTTTTTTTTCTTGTTTCGCACGGGTGAGTAATGCTGTTAGGTAGGGGAAAGACGGATGAAGTGAGATCGGTTGCTCCCTCAACCGTGACCCAGTTTGTCAGCAGTAAAACGGAACTAAGAGTATCGTATTTCACCGCGTTAAATAGAAGATAAATGGAGTCGTTACTGTTCCCGTTGAAAAACAAAAGATGGGTTCCGGAAACTTCTTTTTTAAATTTAATTTACCGCTTGCTCTTGAAACTTTTAATAAAGTTTGAGAAAAATTACTTCCTACACGACTAAACTGCACGTCCTAACTAATTTGAGATTTTCTAACCCTGAGAGAATATCTAAGACTGGAAAAATTTGTTGATCGTCCGTAAATTTAACTTAGAGATAGCAGAGGGTTGGGGGGGACAAGCCCAGCAACTAGACCATTTTCAAGAACTATCTATTGTGCTCAGCTGGCAGCACTACCAAATACCAGCTCCCCAGTCATCGAGTAAACGATGGGGACCTACAGTTTTAGGTGGGTTCCGAACCACCACAGCCTCGACATACATTTCACTTGACATGCTGAACATATCAGAGATGAATGCCGAGCAGAAAAACTTTTTAGTAGGATCGGGATCGAACCGGTGTGACCCGGCTCTCACTGCTCCTCAAAAGTCGACCATTTAGTCCACTCGGCTATCGAGGCCAACTTAGAGATAGTGCCTCTCAATTTTCAGGCTCCCCGAGAAACTGTAGTTCGAGGTGACTGAACTAAAGGCGCTATCCCACTTTTGGGGAGTGCTGAATCACAATATTTGGATATAATATTGTACATTTAGACCTATATTTTCACTAGGAAGCTACTCCGTCTACACTACGCAGAAAAAACTCGTGAACGAAATTTATCAATGCAGGTGATTCGACATTTGCCACAAGTGGGGTTGCGCCTTGCAATGACGTTAATCACCGCAATTAACTGCAATAACCGCAGTTGTAAAAGTATTGTCTCCAGTTTCTCATTTCCACTTCCATTTTTCTTAGTTTCGTTCCGAGGGGTTAACCACTCGTTGGGAATCTCGTGTGGAATCATTGGAAATCTTTATGATATCTCAGGGATTCTTGGAATTTTTTTTGGAGTGATTATCCCTTTTGGGTTCATCTTTCTATGAATATCGTTGGGAATCTTTGGAAATATTTATGGAATCTCAGTGGAATCTCTGGAGTGGTTACCCCCTCGTTTCGCTCTTTCGTTCAATATACCATGGTAAGCTGGCAGCAACGTTACAGTACACCGTAAATATCAAATACGAAAAACGTGTTTACGTTTTCAAAAAACGTAGTACGTAAGTCATCCTAACAGCGAAAACCTTTTTCATTTAATAAATTGTAATGTTACGATCGAGCGTTTTTTGTTATTTGCGACGGGGAGGTATAACATTGAATTAGATCTCGGATTGAGTTTGTTGACAATCGTTTTGAATACTCGGGATTGTTATTGAATAGAAGGAGGAATGCGGGTTTCGGATCCTAATTTGACATTACTTGTGGAAGGGGGGTAGGAATTCTGTCAGCATGAGCGTGGGGTAGCCCTAGTCAGCTCCTGCCTTTCTTCCCTCTGATTAATTCACTGTTTGTGTACTGTGCCTGAACCCTTTGATCCTCGTCAGTACGGCTTTATATCCCAAGTGAGACCTTAAAGTTGAAGGTTGCCCCTTGTACCATGCGTGGGTTCATTAACGCCAATGTAAACAGGTGAAATTTACCTACTTGAAGGTTGCTATTCATGGTAACTCTATTTGCCTACTGTTCTACTCGAAGGGTTAACCACTCGTTGGGAATCTCGTTGGGAATCATTGGAAATCTTTATGAAATCTCAGGGAATCTTGGAATTTTTTGGTGTGGTTACCTCTTCGGGGTTCATCTTTCTATGAATATCATTTGGAATCTTTGGAAATATTTATGGAATCTCAGTGGAATCTCAAGAAATCTCTGGAGTGGTTAATCCCTCGGTTCTACTCCTAGAAGATCTCAAATTGGACATTTATTTTGATCACTAATAATTTTAACTTGAAAATTCTCAAATTTAAATTCATCACCTGAACGGCTGGATCCATAAAAACTAGCCGATCGTATGAAACCAATAAGGAAAAAGCAATCGATTGTAAAATAAAAATGGGAGAAACGCAAATGAGTCGAAGAGGAAAGAGAGGGGGAATGGGGAATGAAGAAGGGGGGGGGGGGACTCGTGTGCTTTGGGAAATCAGAGTCAGTCTTGTGTGTGTGCGCCGACTACTGACCACTATCCCAAAAATCCTTTTCTACCTTTATTTCTTTTCTTTTCTGAAGTTGGGCGATAATTTTGGACGCAGAATACAGAGGTTTCCCAGTATCGTACTGATAAAAATATAACCGTAACGGGCAGTTCAGTAAGACTTCCAAGTGATTCTTGCAAAATATATTCTGTTATATATTTTCTCTACTCAAGAAATTGCCTTTTTTGACTGAAACGTTGAGTCACTTGATGATGTCCATCAAGCGCCAAAGCGGCATGAGTTTGAGTGTTACGTGAAGACTTCTAGAGTCACTGCTTTACATGAATATGACGGCTTCTAGAAACCCTGCTTATCGCGAATATGACTACATCTAGAGACCCTGCTTCATATGATTGTGACGTTTTCTATAGACCCATCACATGATAATATTGTCGACATCTAGAGACTGCTTACTGCTTCACATTCAAACGAGAATCTATACAAACCCTCACCTAGAGTTTTCTTTTATTGTGATGCACATTCCGCAAGTCAGGATTTATCTGCTTGAAAATCAGTTGCCCGGTTGGCCCAATCTATCAATTTGTTTCCAAAAAAGGCCTTTGAGAATTGCAAGCTCCATTTGAAGCGAGACCGGTGAAGTGGAGCGCCCGTGAAAAGATGGTAGACATAGGTAAAGATAATCGTTTCCAGTCTAGTCGCGTTTTCCCTCGAACATAAATCTACATATTTTGAGTTGTTTACGTATGCCAGCGTCGCAGCCTCAGAGAACTTGGAAAGAAAAAGTCGACTTCAAACTTGAAAAATAGCAATAAAACAAATTAATGGGGGGCCGTAATAGTCCCGCAGACACAATAACCTACTTCGCGCACAGCAGGGGCGGACCCCCCCGGAAGAAGAGGGGAAGTGGCTAGGGGGGAGTCTCCCCAGGGCCCGTGTGGTGGAAGGGGGGGGGGGAGGCGAATTATTCATTGTTCCCATAATAATAACCAGTATTTATGAGTCGCCCTACGTGATCTCCCAGCCGGGACTAATCGCCCCCTTACTCCTCATGGAAATTCAACCGCCATTGGATTTTAAGATAATGAACAAGAATAATAGAGTCACAAATATCTTCACTATGGTTGCGTACCTACTTTGCTCTTTAAAATGAGGCAGGAAATTAACGTTCGTAAAAGATGCGTACGATTACAGGTTACCCTTCTTCAAGGAACGGTTTATTCTTAAGTAAATTATGTACTTTGGGGGGAAAATTGAGGGGAGAAAGGTAGCAATGGAGAATTATTTTTCAGAGTACTGGTTTCTTTGTAGCCGAGGGGGAACCACTTTAGAGATTCCTTGAGATTCCATAAAGATTTCCAAAGTTTCCCAACGATATTCATAGAAAAATGAACCCGGAAGGGGTAACCACTCCAAAAAATTCCAAAATTTCCTGAGATTTCATAAAAATTTCCAATGATTCCCAACGAGTGGTTAACCCCTCGTTTGTAGCTAAGTACATAAAAATATTTGAAATATTATATCTATAATCTTTCATTAGACTATAGATAAGGTCACTACGCCACGTGGTGATAAGAGGTCATAGGTCGGATTTCCCTATAGAAGCACACACGAATATTCTGTGTTATCAACTGTATAAACGTCACAAACAGAACTTTACATGGACCTGTAGATACCTATTATACAACATTCGTTTTTGTTTAGAAATTAATGAATTTTGGGCGAAACACTGTGGGAGTTCAGTCCGTGGTGGTGGCCGGTGATGTTCTCCATTATTTAGTTAAGCTGTCGCATCGTTCCATTATCAATAGCATGGATTAAAGCACTAATGAGTAACAACTGCCAACATGTCACCCCACATGCCTTCCCGTACAGGATCGTAAGTTATTCCCGATATTTCTAATGTTGGAAATCCATTTAAAATTTAAATTCGCTTTCTGTGGCATGCCTTTTATTGGTTTTAATTCACTTTTTTTAATATCTCTCCCCGCTCCCTTCCGTGGAAACAATAGATTTATAAATGAACTAAAATTTAAAAAAATATATAAAAAAATCTATGTATCATATTTTAGTCAAATGGAATAGATTTATAGATGAATATAATTGTTATAATTGTATGGAAATGTTTTTTTGATTTCTCTCTTATACCGCACAATAAAAAGATGTTTTGCGGGAAATTCCGTAGTAGTCGCAACACAGAGGAATTTCTGTATTTATGGCAAGGTTGTGGTGGGGATAAAAGTTAAAGATGGGACACGAGGGGCATTCGTAATTTTGGTGAGGGAAATAACCTCCAAAACGCAGAACGCAAACCGCCTATTCTGTCAGATTAACGGCTATTATTCTCCAGCCAACAAAAAATGCGAACAATATTTTACGCAGAGTAGCGGAATGAATCCCCCGTAGGTTTTCAATTTGTCATGTTTACCCCGAGATACGAGAGATACAGGTATAGTAAGGGTTAGAATTTCATGACGAAATATTAACACCTAGGTATATGACTCTGTGTGGTACCTATTTGACCTACTTGCTTGAGATTGCACGAAGATTTCCAAAGATTTCCTGAGGTTCTCAACGAGATTCGGAAAGATGTACCCCGAAGGGATAATTCCTCCAGAAATTTCCAAGATTCCTTGAGATCTCATAAAGATTCCAAAAAATATTCGCCTGAGATTCCTAACGAGATTCCCAACGAGATTCCTGGAGTGGTTAACCCCTCGCTATTTACTGAGTTGAAGTCGAAGAACACCAGTGTCCATTTGCTGACGCCTTTCAGTAGACCGGGTACTTTAAGAAGAGATGAACCCCCAGGTGCTTTTGTTGGTCAGAACAGCACTCCTCTTAAGGCAGGTACAGATCGAGTTAAGAATTTTCCGAAGAAACCTTTCATAAAACAGTTGAAATCGTCGAAAATTTAATTTTGAGATCATGACTCCGTATCTCCTGAAAACGAAAATGTGGTCTTCAAAAAATTTCTCTTTGTATGGACTGTTGTTCGGAACCCTTCTCTAACGAATTCAAAGAGTTGAAAATCAAGTAGACTGCTAACGAGACATGATTTTTCCAATATTTCCAGAAACTCCAGTTTTTTCGAATTTATTCAGCTCATTGCAGGGTTGAGTCCTAAGTCCTAAACTCATTTTAATCAATGTTTTTTTCTCCCGGACATGTACCAATGAAATACGTATTTAAGGCCACCCGTAGATCAGCGTAATTGCTCTAATGGTGTAGGTGGAAGTCAGTTTGTACCTTTAGTGAGCGTTGAACAGTTTTTTCAAATAATTACGTTAATTTGGTGTCAAACTAGGTTTGTTTGTGTGTGGTAGAGGTAGCGCGCATTCCACAGTGTGCTCCTCACGGTTCCGATGCCTCAGGTGCAAAATAATGAGCGGTAGGTACACCGTTCCTCACTTTTCAGAAAACATAGGAAAAAAGGGAATACCTATACACAGAAGCCCGTGTTTTTTCGCCTGTAATTGCTTTGCTTTTCATGAACTGCAGCTTCATACAGATTCATCGCACCCTTTGAAAAGTGATATTTGTGAAACAACACAGTATGTTTGAATCTATTGTCTCTCTCACGGTGGACCACTTTTCTGATGGCAGCATGAACAACCCACACTTTTCGGCACTTGACAATTTATAGCAATTTTTCTTTGCTGCTAGTCGTATATAGGTACAGTTCTTCTTGGCAATTATAAAAGATGGGAAATTTATTTATCAGATACAAAGGGATCTCGAAGAGTTGGTACCTATACTGTGTACCTACCTAGAAGCAGCAGTGAAGTAATTTTTTTATGAGAGTCTTGGAAAAAATAAAAGGAGAACTAAGCAGTGACCGGCAGCGAGCAAAGATAATTGAGAGAAGAAAATGTAGGGCATTTCCCATGGAAAAAACCTTCCTGATCAATCGGGGGGGGGGGGGGGGGGGGGGGGATATGACACGTTATTTATTGTGTGGGGGATATAAATTAAGTTTCCGATGTCCTACCTGCTGCTGTGGCTTTCGCACATTTTTAGTTGAGCAGTCAGAGAGAGCTGAACTAAACGCTGATGCAGGAACTCTTGAGTACCATATGACTGATGATCTCTGAACCCTCTCTAAATACCTTAACCCAGAAGACCCAACCGGTAGACAATAAAAAATAGGATCAGGTTAAATTTCCCTTCTAAAATGGTGTGGAGGAAATGAGATGGGCGATGGAATCGAAGTGGCCCTGGGCAATGACTGGCAAGCGACATTCCGCCATGGGCCAGTTAACCGGGCTTCTGGCTAACCGGGCTTCTGGCTAACCGGTCGTTGTGAAAATTACAGGGCTATAAAAAAGAGCGGTGTTTCCACTCTGTATCTGGCTAATAACATTTTCTAAAACGGAGGTGTTTCTCTAAATTGAAAATGCGAATTGGAGGAAATGTAATTTGAAGCGTACTCGGACCGGCGTGTCAGCCTCAGCCCGTGAAAACCCCAAAAAAACCCGCCGAAACCCAATTTTTAAATTGTCGGCTTGAGGATAACCGCTCTTTCCTTCGGGCGGACATTTTTTACACCAGTCGTTATTACCATTTTCGTGGTATTCATACTCCTTGATTTATTAAAAAATCTGAGTCATAGTTCTACCTTTCACAAGCTAGGTGAATGTAAATTTATTACGGACCCAACGAGGGGTTAACCATTCCAAAAATTGCTTGATATTCCATGAAGATTTCCAAAGATTTCCTTAGATTCTCAACGATATTCGTGGAAAGATGCACCCCAAAGGGTTAATTACTCCAAAAAATTTCCAAGGTTCCCTGAGATTTCATAAATAATGTTAGCCTGAGATTCCCAACGAGATTCCTAACAAGATTCCCAACAAGATTCCTTGAGTGGTTAACCCCTCGGGGCGACTCTACTCGCAACGATCTTCACCATTATGATAGCTGGTAGGCCATCGCAGGGTGGGAAATTTGAGGTGTCCACGAGGTAATGTTGTTGTGAAGTGGGGAGCTGCGAGTGCAGTAGAAAATTTGGAAAGCAAACAACCCTAACATTGGATTCTTGTAGACATGGTATATAGGGCCAATTCAAGGAAAAACAGCGAGTGGTTGAATGCTTTCAGACAGCACTATTTGAGTTTAACTTGACTAAAACCAAAATAAATTGAAGAGAAAATGGGCAAGAAGGGTTTGCTAAGATGAAGGTAAACAGAATGTCGCACTGTTGCTACTGACAGCTCCCCTCTCCGTAGATTCTGGACTACCGGCGTCAGGGAGCCATATTTCACCATGGATTTTCTTGAGACACCGTCCAAATCCTCACCAGATCTAATAGGCTTAGAAATTTGATTTTGAGTTGAGCTTGCAGACGTTGTTGTTCCTATGCCTCCCCTTTCACTGGATTATCCTGCGCTTAGCGACAACACTGGAGTAAGTTAGATGATGGGAAGGTTGTAAGATCTGCTTCCAGTTATACCTTATTCTTCTTCTTCTTATTTTTTTTTCGACGTTCAGAGAACATATGCGCCGATGAGTTGGTTTGTTAGATGTTTTTGGCCGAAGCCGAATATGAGTGGGCCGAATCCAGTTTAGGAGTGGGCCGAGGCCTATAAATCCATTTTGGAAGCGGAAAATTTCCGCCGGGATTCGAACCCGGACCTCTCAGGACACTCGACCACTCGGCCACTGAGAGGCACTACCACCTTCTTTCCAATGTCATATAGTACAGTCAGCCTTGAGAGCCGAGTGCTCAAGATGGTTGGCTTTAAGAGGTACCCGAAAGTAGTCACACCAGTTCTATCCCGATCCTGTGAAAATTTTTTCGATATGTTCAATATGTCAAGTGAAATGGATATCAAGCCGTGGTGGTTTAGGTCCCCTTCAACTATAGTAGACTGAGCCTAGGTCTGTTCGCATTGTAGTTATAAATTTCATTTCGTGCGAATATTTGTACAAGATTCCCAGAAGTTCGTTCAAAATGAAACACGTCAGTTTGACACTGAAGTTATAATGGGGCATTCATGTTAAATTTTGAAGAGTGAAGTATAATTAAATTAGCTTGAAGCTAGTCTGGTTTCGAAAAGGTTTAGAAAATAGGGAAAAGTTGCCGGCGGTGTTTGTTGTGGAACATAATGCATGACGTTTAATTTTCCTCGGCAAGTTTTTCAGTTTTGATAAAGTCTTCGAAAACATTATTCTGCTCCATCTGAAAATGTTGGAAATCTGATTCAGAACTCAGAGGGAGGAAGTTTTAATTGAAATAGAGAATGGCGATGACTGGTTGCGGGTGGAAAATATGAATGTGCCATAGCTTGCGTCCAGCTAAATCTCAGCCACCCCAGTTAGAATGGTTTAATACCGCTTAACTTTGCATAGTCCTGCCAGACTGTGGTCGTTACGTTACGGCAGTAACGGATGAGACGAACCCAGATTAGGTGAACTTAATCCATCCTTTGTTAAAATTAACCGGAGAGTTTAAACGCGTTTAAGAGAGTGATGTACCTTTGTAATGATTGGTGAAATTCTACTTGTGACTCTGTAGTCTACCCGCACTTTTTGAAATGAACGTTCTATATTCTATATCAGTTCTTATAACTTAGATACGGTATTTCCAGCCCTTTTTATCAAACGATTGCTCCAAATCCAGCCTTACTTCTAGCTGAAAGGCCTCTCTCTAATGACTATTATATTGGGCATAGTATTTCACGAGGGGTTAACCACTCGATGGGAATCATTGGAAATCTTTATGAAATCTCATAGGGAATCTTGGAATTTTTTGGAGTGGTTACCCCTTCGGGGTTCATCTTTCTATGAATATCGTTGTGAGTCTTTGGAAATCTTTATGGAATCTCAGTGGAATCTCAAGGAATCTCTGGAGTGGTTACCCCCTCGGTGTTTCATCACAGAAAAAACGCTTCTTATACAAAAACATGGGTGATAGACGGAAATATCATTGATGAGCTTCGACATTTGCAGAAAGTGGAGTAGCGCCCTTACGAAATCATCAGCAATAATTCAGAAGTGCCCATTCCTCTAATTTATACATGGTACTAACTCATGATGGTCGAACCTATCTTTGGTACATTTTCTGGAACAACTTACCCCCTCGGACCTCGCACTTGAGGAGGAGGTCAGCACCTTCGTTGAGGGGTCCAATAATGTTGGAGACAGGCTTCCCGTATTGGTCGTACATCATTAAATCTGTTGGTGGCACTGAAAAGAAAAAGTAAACAAAAAATTACACTCCGGAGTTCCACATGTTCGTTTATAGAGGGAAATAAAGAGGGGTAGGAGTCATTCCCTGTTGGAAGTAGGAGAGCGTATAGACGATACCTACCGCATAGCTCGGTCATTTGGCGGTTCGATCGGTTTTGATTAGCCGTTTCCCTGTATTTCAAAACCAGATTTTTGGTTCACCGCAAACCTAGAAGTCTCTTCGCCAGTTGGTTGACTGATCCCACGAGTTCCCATTTTAGGATCTCTTTAGAAGCTTTAACAAAAATTGTGATCTTTTTCAGTTCTAAATTAGAATGAGACATTTTCGAAGGCTGTACCTGAAGCACAAAAAAGCCTCCCTGCCAGGAGGGGGAACTGCTAATTTTACTAGGGTAATTACATTTGGGCGGATTATTCCCAATTCATTTGAGTACAAAAAGAAACCGACTTTGTGGGAAAACAGCTTGTGTAGTCCCCTCACGGCCAATGACATGCTGTATGACTCCCTCGAGCTTACACAAATGTTGTTTTTGCAAAGAGTTCGGAAGCCCTCTACTGCAAACATGCAAAGAACTTGTGACAATTAGGGTCGCCCTAAGCAATTAAACTGCAACGAGTTAATTAAAACTGAGCAGACACAGAGTGTCATTGCATTGGGAACAAAAGTACTTGGGGTCGTTTTTGACTTCGAATGGATCTCATCAAACTCGGGTGGGAGTTCCCCCTCTTTTTTTTAACCCAAAAAATATGTTAGGGTTAACCACTAGCGGAATGTAACTGGGTTCATAGGCTGCCTAAAGGTTTGCTGATGCCAAATAGCTGGGTCATTCTAATCATGGAAAAGTTAACTGTCCTTTACCCAATGCTATAGGTATTTTCAGTTCTACGTCTAAAATCCCAAACATTTGTGTTTCTGATGAAAACCTGGTTTGGAGGAAGCCGAGGGGTTAACCACTCCAGGAATCTCATTGGGAATCTCAGGCAATTATTGGAAATCTTTATGAAATCTCAGGGAATCTTGGTAATTTCTGGAGTAGTTAACCTTTCAGGGTGCATCTTTTCACGAATCTCGTTGAGAATCTCAGGAAATCTTTGGAAATCTTCATACAATCTCAGGCAATCTCTCGAGTGGTTACCCCCTCGGAGGCAGCTATGGGGATGATTTTTATTTCTTCTCGTAATAAGTATTTGTCACTATAGTCCAAGTCAGGCTGGGAGCGTACCGATTATTCATAATTATTTGAAGATTTTCAGTTGATGCCGATCCGGATTTGGGTTCCATATCCTACCATACGCTAAAAATGCCAATCCGACCCTGAGCAGATATTTTCCTGATCAAGAAAAGTTTTGATCAGCCCTAGATTTGCATGAATACCGATTGGTACGCTCCTAGCCTGACTTGGACTATCGGACAGGCATCACCAATCTATTTGGTATTTGGTAGTAGCCCTTATGTCGTCTGTGCGTGTTAACTGTTACTGTTACCCCTTTTGATATCATGCAAGTCACAATGACCTTGACAGAAATTGGTTGTTATCATGTCATTGAGCTGTGAGTGAATAAATAAAAGTGTCATGTTGCTGACGATACCAGGCAAAATTCAGAAATACATACATCAGTGGCCTGTTCCTGACCCGAGCTGAGCAGTGGGGCAGCAGGACGCATGCATATTCAGCATATGCCGCAGTACCTGCCCCCCCCCCCCCCCCCCCCGTCAGTTGCCGGTCAATGTCTCTCCCACCTGCGCCCCGTGGGAACCCAAACCAATAAATAAAAGCCAGAGTTTTCAGTTAGGGTGTCGTGGGAAGAAACATAGCTGAAAACATTGGTTGGCGAAATGATGAATGCCAAGAGTTCTATAACCCGATTGATTTATGCTCAATGCCAACCCCAATATCCCCCACTTTTTTTAGTCTCGGTCGAATGGGGCTGAAATCAAAACAATGGCCGGGTTTAGGGTCTTTGTGTGTGTCCAGATCACTGACATTCTCGATCTTTTTGTGTTTTTTTTCCACCCCGAAATGTTTACATTAGATCATTTTGTGATAATTGCTTGCTATTGTTCCATTTTTTTCCTCGAAACGTTTTTTGAGGCGGTGAGTTTTGGTATGGTGGGTTTCTCGGTGGGTTTGGTTATGTTGGAACCACTGTTACCAGATGCGTTGCCCCTTAAGTGTTGAATGGGTGAAACATAGTTCCTGCCGTCGCATCGGAGGTTTTGAGTGGAACCCTTTTCCTTGACCGATATGTTTATTAAAGCTCATTATTTCGATAAGCTGATATCTACTAGGTAAGTATGTACAATAAACCTTAGGTTGCGTACCACGATACTCGGTCATGGGAAAAGTTCCCCTCTTCACCAAGTTTGGTGGGACGTTGCAGCCTAATTTGTTTAGGTGGACTGTTCCCCCTAAGTCATCATATGAAGAGGTAAGAAGAAGAGGCAAACCGTCCTCTAAACCTTGTTATAGCACTAGCGATAAATTTAACTGATGCAAGTGATATTTATAAAATTTATCTTATCATTAAGTTAGACTGGTGTCATCGACTAATACATGAATACGTCGAATCGACCTAATTCAATTTTAGAATGCTTTTAGTAGGTATTTCAAAGGTGTCAGTAAGTGATGTCGGTCGGTCAGCAGTTTAAAAATTTAAGGGTACCGTCACTGCGTGTCCTCCACCACAAGCTGTCAACCGATACTGCCCCTTCCACCTCTTTCCACCGTCACTGCGTGTCCTCCACCTCTTTTCTCCATTCATTTGTGGCTCAGAAAGTCAGCAATCTGACGCACAAATGGCGAAGTTTGAAACCATCCTCACTAGGATTATATTCCCACGTCACAAAAGACATGAAGTTGTTTTTATTATTTTTACTGCGAACTGGAAACAAAATTTTCCTCGAATGTATACCATTATAACTTTGGGATTGTAGTTTTGATGTGTTTGTCATATTTCAGCGATGTTTCAACGATGTTTACGTGGAGGTAGGTAATAACTTATACTTGAAGTTACCGTTTTATCTGTTTGTATTGTCATACGATTGATCGTTTTTTGCTTTCCTAAATGAAGTATACTGTGATTTGCCGGAAACGGATTCCAGAGGCCACAGCCAACGAAAAAGTGGCTTTCACGAAATTTTTGCCAGTTTGAGAGTGCACATGTTGCATAGGGCTGGAGGCTGGAATAGTACAGTGGCTTTTTGAACAAAATCGTTCAAATTCGGGGTATTTGAGTCTTTTTGGCCCGTGAACCCTCCTTTGAAACCTTTGAATTTCACTGTAGATTAAACTAAGCATTGTTTTGGATTTACCGAGGGGTTAACCACTCGATGGGAATCTCGTTGGGAATCATTGGAAAAATTTATTAAATCTCAGGGAATCTTGGAATTTTTTTGGAGTGGTTACCCCTTCGGGGTTTATCTTTCAATGAATATCGTTGAGAATCTTTGGCAATCTTTATGGATTCTCAGTGGAATCTCAAGGAATCTCTTGAGTGGTTACCCCCTCAGATTTACCCTTATGTTCATATATGTAATATGTAATCTCTGTATTTTGTAAACCACTGGATTTTCAGTGCGGTATACGGTATAGCAACAGTAGGTCCCCGAATGTTCACTAAAAATAGGAAAGGGGTGCTATAATTAATTTTTAAGAGACAAGCTCATGAGTCTTGACTCAGCACGGGGCCTCATTATGTCAGCAAGTACTTACTGCCACTGCTCAGCAGTCATCACCACTTTGATGGTACCTTTAGACAGCACTAACGATCTTCCACTCCTTCAACTTATCTGTGCAGTTCTCTTTCTCTCATTTTAATGTGGATTAACACTGAGGTTGGCTGACTCAGTGCTATGGGTGACACCTCATTAAGGAAGAAACACAGCGGCTGTTTGTCCTGTCAAATAAACCCAACCGAGGGTTACGTTGCTTAAAGATAGCATTGCTTTGGAAGAAATTTTATAGCCCATGGATATAAGTGACAGTTTGATGTAAACCAAAATCCTATATGTAGAATACCGAGGGTTAACCACTTGTTGGGAATCTCGTTGGGAATAATTGGAAATCTTTATGAAATCTCAGGGAATCTTGGAATTTTTTGGAGTGGTTACCCCTTCGGGGTTCATCTTTCTATGAATATCGTTGAGAATCTCAGTGGAATCTCAAGGAATCTCTGGAGTGGTTACCTCGTTGTAGAATACTGAGACTTATAACTCTCTTTGTGAGCTCATAAGGCATTTCACTTGTGCTTACTTTAAGAGGGAGTTCCCCCACGTTATTAATACGGTGGTATAGAACCACTAATAAGTAAATATAGACGAGCCCCTACTGAATGAGGCTGGGCTTGTGATATGTGTAAAAAAAAATGGACAACCCAGGTACTGGTTTTCCTATATACCGACCCATCACCACGATAATTATTCACAAATGTAGGAGGAAATTTTTTCAGCGACCGGAATTTGAACCTGGCTTCTGTGGCTCACCAAACCGGACCCATCCGATGCCACCCTGTGACAAGCGTCTGAGAAATTATTCGTGTGTTCTTATCGCTTAGTTAGCACCCAATAAACACCAAGTGATGGCCCACTACAAGTTGATATTAAGGGTCCGCTATACCTGACGATGCATTTTTTGCCGCCCTTAAGATTAACATTGCGAGCGGCGATTCATTTTCAAGGTTTACCCTTGGTTGGAGAGACACAAAATTTTGCCTGTACCTAGCCCTAACAATGTTCTAGGGAGTGTTCGAAGCAGATTTCCCATTTTTTTAACTCGTTTTCGAGATACAGCACTTTTCTTGAGGTATGCGATGCTAGCATTTGCAGAACAGTTGCAATAAAAGAAACCAGTGAGAAATTGGGAAATCTGCTTCGATCACGACCTAGTTAGGGCTAGGCACAGGCAAAATTCTGTGTCTTTCCAACCAAGGGTAAACCTTGAAAATGAATCGCCGCTCGCAATGTTAATCTTATGGGCGGCAAAAAATGCATCGTCAGGTATAGCGTCCTCTTAACCAGAACGGGAACCACCTCCCTGAATTATTAAAGTTACGCCAGTCGTAAAGTTCGCAACAAAAGAAACAAAACTTGCTTGTACTTCTTAGACATGATATTCATTCATATTGGCAGGTATGTAGGGAGTATAGCCCTTTACACTGCTTTTCGTGAAAATGCTTTTGACCTACTGCTATCGTGAGCTCAGGTTTAGTGCATGAGGAATTCCCTTTGGAGCTGCTGAGCGATAATCGTAAATATTGATTGGTTGTTTCTTTTGTTGTTGGCCGGTAAGCAGCACGAGAAGCGGAGAAGGGCGCTGTTCTTGTTTACCAGTAGCGTTTCCGGGCAATCACGCTGTTGTATACACACCAATATTTCTTAGTAGTAATTTTTATGCTCATGTCTTACGTCATGGCTCATCAGTCTCATCACTGTCACAGAAAGCTCAGTTTATTGGTATCAGTACAGAAAAAAAAATAGTCCCGTTAAGGGCCACTATACATTCTCGACGAACTCCACCAAAACCACTGTGCGAAAGTAAATATTCGACAAAACTAATGTATTAGTACTGCCGGAGACTGGTAATTGCAATATCGCCATTGGTTGTATCTACTCTAAAAGCTAAACATAGTGTGCTATTCGAACGTGAAACGAACGAGTGAAAGTAGGAAACTATGTTTAGCTTTTACAGGAGAAAAAGTAGAGAAATGGTGTTGCAATTACCCACTTCCGTAAGTGAACTAAAAATTTGTCGACAGTATAATGGCGTCGTGAAATCGGACAAACATTTATCAAGCGCTTTTACTAAATGAGATGATAAAATCTACATGTTTTAGCCCGAAAGTTGAAAAAAAAAATATTGTGTTTTCGCGATCTATCAAAAAACATGTGGACTGGTAGTTGACTGTTTAAAACCGCTCCTGTGGGCTTATTACTCTATTTCATGCAAAAATACAACGTAGCCTCACGACAAAGAGTCTCAGGTTTACATCCCCCAATAAACACCTTTGACTCGCCCTGTAACTTCGGAGAAGGACTTGAAGTTTGTAGTATTGCGGAACAAGTACGTGTATTTCCCCTTAACCTTGGGACTAAACAGCTTTGTCGAACAGACATCGGAGGCAATGTCCTCTTGTCAGGGGCCACCCTCAATCGATTCCGATGGGGAAATCCCTAAAAAGGTTTGCGGGAGATAATCCTGCCATCTTGGTTGGTGATAAAAGGGTTCAACGGACCTTGTAACAAGGGCTTTCGGGGGCGATGAGGATGATAGCATGTTATAAATCATGGGATGATATTGTAAATTGAGCAAAGCTAACTGGGACGGGTAGACCTGCTGACACATGTCCCGGGCTGACAGGTCTCAGCACTCAGGCACCTTCAAGCCCTCCTCACTGCTTTCATAGCGACAAGCCCTTCACCATCACCTCCATCATAACGACAAATCATCTTCCCATCCGGATTTCCCCTTTTCCTTTAATAAATCCCCATTTAACTTAATCCGGCATTGTTCAACTTTTTAAAATTCTGTCAGACGGTGTCAGTTAATGGGAAAAAGCACTTAATCACCCCAAGAACAATTTTTTAATTTTAAATGAATTTTCATTTTTTAGCCTCCAGCCTCAAACTGGTAAGCTTTGTAATGCTTAATCCCAGGTGGCTGAGTCCTGTGCACTGACAGCACCATGACAGCTGACAGACTATGTACGAGTACACTGCGTAGTTATCCTATGTATGCTAGTATGTCAGCAGTCGTTTCGCTGTCGGTGACGGGACATGTCAATCAAACCGGTCTAAATAAAACTATATTTCCTCTGACAAATACTTATAAGAAAAATAATGGTTTTGAACTGACCCTGACTCTCTTTCACCGTTTCATTATATTGTAAGAAACTTATAAAACGTAGGTGTATCTATTACCGAATGATTTCCGACTTTATTTTCATGTTTTGATAGACGGAGAATCAGCAGCTGAGTGACTCTTCAGCTCACTTTAAAATGATGGGTTTTAACGCAGTATCTCTGAATCAAACAAACAAGGCGTGAATTCACGAAGATTTTTCGTATAATTCGTTAAAGTAATTATTATTTAGCTTGCTACTCGTAAAATCTTGATTACGGATTCTGTATCTTGTTAATCAAGATAAAAGGAGATGTCGAGGGAGGAAAGTGGGGGAAGTGGGGGATTCAACAAAGAATATGCAGATAGAAAATGAGTCAACATTAATTAAGAGAAGCAAGCCTTGTTTTCTTACTCTTTTATACGAAAATTACAATAGAAATATGATTTGATGAAACAGCCTGAAGGAAGTGAACCAAATAGGCCTTAAGAAAGGTGACTAGCTGTATTAAAATTTGTTGGAGGTGTTTGCTATTTTAGAGCTTCATAATAAGTATTTGTTCTTAGATTGTGTCATGATCTTTCTCTATCGGCCGAGGGGGTAACCACTCCAGAGATTCCTTGAGATTCCACTGAGATTTCATAAAGATTTCCAAAGATTCCCAACGATATTCATAGAAAGATGAACCCCGAAGGGGTAACCACTCCAAAAAAATTCCAAGATTCCCTGAGATTTCATAAAGATTTCCAATGATTCCCAACGAGTGGTTAACCCCTCGCTATCGGCCTTGCAACAACCAGAGCCATCCTCATGTTTGCACTGATCTCAGTGATGCTATACCAAATTTTTTTGTTACCTAACCCACACTTCTAGTAGTATGTTTAAAAACCTATTTGTTCCTCCTACCCCCACCTAAAAATATTCAATAAAAAGTAGCAACCCCAGAAGTAGTCAGTTATGTCGGCTATCTCAAACGGGGAAATACTGCCTTTCTCGATTGTTTGTTACTTCCTCTCGATTATCTTGAAATTTCCCGAAGGACATCTCGGGGGTTTACAAATACTAGGGAGTAAATTTTCTAGTTTTGAGTGAGAAGATAGGTGATAGTGTGGTTTCCCGTCCTCAGAGACTTTGGTGAAGCATAATCGAGTAGACAGCAGCTTTGTCCGTTAATGCTACACAACTTTCATCGCGTATGGGAGAACGTAAACCAACCAAAAGCACTGGGGAGCTGTCCGTATCTGTCGTTGTTAGGAAAATATTTGAACGCCCTGAAAAGTTCGCTATTAACCTGTGACACTTTTTGTATCTCTTTTTTTAATTTTTTTAACGCGCGACGTTCAGAGAACATATGCGCCGATGAGTTGGTTTGTTAGATTTTTTGGCCGAAGCCGAAGATGAAGTGGCCGAAGCCGAATATGAGTGGGGCGAAGCCAGTTTAGTAGTGGGCCGAAGCCAATACATCCATGTCGGAAGCGGAAAATTTTTCCGTTCCGCCGGGATTCGAACCCGGACCTCTCAGGACACAAAGCGGACCCCTTGACCACTCGGCCACTGAGAGGCTCTGTATCTTTATTTATCCAGTGCCTCTCGGTGGCCGAGTATCTTTATTTATCGTCGACAAACTGGAACAATGTAATTTTCTCTGGCTTTCAGAACGTAAAGGGTATAGCGTTCTTTTGTTGGAGTTGATTAGCACGGTGGGTGACGAATATATTCAGGTCGGAACCACCGGGACCCAACTGTAATACGAATTTCACCCATTAATTAGTAGGGACAAAGTAGTGTGAGGGTGACAAAAGCAGCGGCCCCGCAGAAAGGCGCGGGCTGCAAACAAAGGGCATAGAGGGGACTTGGTGCTGACGCTATAGCACCATGCTAATGTATTACCCCAATTTGAACCGGGGCAATCTGGCTGGGCCGCTAGCACCATCAGGTTTTAAGGTTTTCTGTGATGGAAGGATCATCAATCTTTCACTGTCGCGCAGACCATTCCACCCCTACAGACAGCAGACAGCTTATCGCTGAGAAATTGCTGATGGCCTGGTAATTCAGTTAGGCTTCCTGCTGGTTACATCTACTGTCTATACTCCCACGTGATGGATGTGATGAGAATTACCAACATGCTTCGTAACCAGCAGTGCTCAACGCAGAAACGGCGATTGCTGCTGCTGTTCTTGAATAATCAGGTTTGTTTTTATTAGGTATCTCGCTCGTAGCTCAGGGTTCCTCTTTGCTGGACATTGCCGCCTTCCCCCTACGATTGTTCTAGTACTATAGGCATGAGTATTATCCAGAATATTAGTCTGAATCCCATTAGAGTTACAATTTTTCATTTTCATTTCATTTCCAAAGTTTGAACGTCCCCTTAATGGTTACAAGTGGAGTAGGTACTAAAGAAAATGAAGAGGTAAAATTTGAGAGATAAAAAATTGAGAATTCCTGGACTCATTTCGATTAATTTGTAAAAGGAAAGAAGCGTTTCACATAATTAAATTTCTAAACATTGATTTCAGTCTTCGTTATCACGAAAATAAAGGTAACTTCGTTATCTACAGAAAAATTTGTTACAAATTTTGAGAAGTTTCCCTTTATTTCATTATGATTTTGTCTCGTATATTTTTATTTTTACAGGATTTATATAGGACGGCTTTAAGTGGATAGGGAATCCGGCCGCGTAATATTAAAGCCGACGGGGAACACTGTCTCAAATTATGTCTTACGACAGTCGGCGCTGAGATGGCTCCTGTCATGCTATATTTTCAGAATTCAGGTTTATGGCTCTTCCTGAAAATCTTTCACGAATCACAACGAGTAATAGATGGAACTGAAATAAAGAATTTTTCATTTTCGACTTTTGAAGACTCATTGAAATACGTGTACACCGACTTTTTAATTGCATAATCATGTTTTTCAAGATGTTGTGCAATCCGTACTTTAGGTGAGGAAAATTGCTCCCCACTCCCCTACGTAAACATAAGTCTAAATATTGTCCACTGTTGTGCATTCTTTAAATAAGTGGAGGAATAGTATATATCAAGGGTGCGTCCCACCATATCCTACTCGGTAAAGAGAAAAACTCCAGTTAAATTCAAATTATTTCACAGTAAAAGCCAAATTTAAGGGTCCGCTATACCTGACGGTGCATTTTTTGCCTCCCATAAGATTAACATTGCGAGCGGCAATTCATTTTCAAGGTTTATCCTTGGTTGGAAAGACACAAAATTTTGCCTGTACCTAGCCCTAACAATGTTCTAGTGAGTGTTCGAAGCAGATTTCCCATTTTAGGTAGATTTCGAAGAAAAATCTACCTATTGTAGTCGTACCAGTAGTCTCACTTTTGAAAAATTTCTTCACAGTTCTTCTTTTTATGACCCCTGGATCCCAAAACCACCATCAGTTCAAAAGTTTATATATATATATATATATATATATATATATATATATATATATATATATATATATATCTATCTATCATTTTCACTTCCTTGTGAACACGCTAGCAGCCGTATTTTTGAAAAATAATTGGTTTTGACTATTTAATAAAATATAAGGGACTAAAATCTCGGTCGAGTTCGTTAATGGGGGAAATCGGACCAAGGGGGGGGGGGGGAAATGGGGGGACTTTTTCTAAATCTGGCTTTTTGGCCATAACTCCCTTAATATTGCAACTAATGAAACGTAGTTTTCTCTGAGGGTCGTCTAACAGTACTGCCTACAACTTTTCTTTGTAACGTTTTTTGATCCCACCCTTAACGGTTGAATAGGGGTGGAAAAAGAGGGTTTTGCGCACAAACAAATTCATAACTTGTGTCCTAGGGGTGTTATCGAGTTCTTTTGTTTTGTAATGCATTTGCCTCAATATTACCTACAACTTTTGGCTGAAAAAGTTTTTCGTCCGACGCACCGTTTAGGCAGGGGGTGGGGGGTTGAATTTTCAAAACGTCATAACTCACTTATTTGGTGAGATATTGAGTTTTATCTTTTTGCTATGAGTTTCTATTAATAATATCTACAACTTTTGTCTGAAAAAGTTTTTTGTAAAATCACTTTCATTTTCTTGTTAAGGGGGGGGGGGGTGGGGGTTGAATTTTCAAAACGTCATAACTCACTTATTTGGTGAGATATTGAGTTTATTCTTTTTGCTATGAGTTTCTATTAATAATATCTACAACTTTTGTCTGAAAAAGTTTTTTGTAAAATCACTTTCATTTTCTCGTTAAGGGGGGGGGGGGGGGGGGTGAAATTTCAAAACTCAATTCCTCCGTTGTTATTGTTGAGAATGCATTTGGGTCAACTGGAAATCTTCTTAACCGTCTTCCTCAATGATTTTAGACTGCTTTTAGTGGATGGAAGTAATCTTCGAAATGTACCTACGCCTTTCGGGGCTGCCGAAAGGGATTTTTTTTTACTAGTTTCGAGATACAGCACTTTTCTTGAGGTATGCGATGCTAGCATTTGCAAAACAGTTGCAACAAAAGAAACCAGTGAGAAATTGGGAAATCTGCTTCGAACACTCCCTAGAACATTGTTAGGGCTAGGCACAGGCAAAATTTTGTGTCTTTCCAACCAAGGGTAAACCTTGAAAATGAATCGCCGCTCGCAATGTTAATCTTATGGGTGGCAAAAAATGCACCGTCAGGTATAGCGTCCTCTTAACTGGAGTTTAACCGCTAACCGAGTATGGTGGGACGCACCCTTAATGAAATTTAATATCCGAGAAGGAGCTTACTTAATTGTGGCGTTGTGGTTGTGAGGCATCAACAGGCGTGATAGAAGCTGTTTTATTTCCACGAACTACACGCACCTGATAAATACTTAATTTCTAAATTGCCTGCTTCACTACACTATACAAATTGGTAAACAACCACCTTACGCATGTTAATGCCACTGCAAAGCATCAAGTTGATCGCGAAAACATGGCGGTCGTTTTTAGTTCCTGGCTTGGCAATGGTCGGAATTAACTTTCCCGCATCATTAGTGAAAGGTAGTGATGCACGAAAATTTCTTGTCTTGCTTTTGTTCTTGCATTTCTTGCATTCAAGAACAAGAACAAGAACAAGAGTCGATTTTGGCTGCAAGAACAAGAACAAGAAGTGACCTGCAAGAACAAGAACTCTTGCAAGAGTTCTCGCAAGAGTCTTGCATACACCCAGGCAGTTTTTTTTCTAAGCTTCATTCATGGATTTCTGTCCATATTTTGTACGAAAAACTCTGCAGACTATGCGAAGATAGATTGCACTTGACATGGCCGTTCGGTAGGCTAAAAACCACATTATAACCGCAGAAAATTCCATTTTTATGCAAGAAATTGCAAGAGTCTCGTAGCAAGAACAAGAGCAAGAAGTGTTTTTTACTGCAAGAACAAGAGCAAGAGTCGCTTTGCGAGAAAAAGAACAAGAAATACCGTTTCTTGTTCTTGTTCTTGCATCGTGCATCACTAGTGAAAGGATTCTCAGCAGGTATGTGGCTGTATCGTTGGGAGGCCACTACATTTAAAAAATGAATTTCTACGAGAAAAAAATGCGTATACTTATATGGCTAGCGAGAAAGCGGAGCGTCAGGTTCAATAATTTCTCACCTGAATTTTTGATTAGTGAAGAGAGAAAGATTTCCTATAGTTGGTGTGGGAATTATCGGGGAATGAAGAGGATCTGCAGCAGTAGACGATCCGGTATTGATGAATTCCTCCCACTCCCCCCCCCCCCTTCTCGAAATTTTTAACTGACTTCAAATAAAAATTTTGACGTCTGAATTATAGCGAAGGATATTCTAACTTAGAATGCTGCTATAGGACTCTTTTGTCAGTTGCAGAATGTCCTTTTTTAAGTTTAATTAGGGACGGCTTACTTCTTAATAACCGAGGGGGTAACCACTCCAGAGATTCCTTGAGATTCCACTGAGATTTCATAAAGATTTCCAATGATTCCCAACGAGTGGTTAACCCCTCGTTAATAACGGTTTCCGGCAAGCAGATCCTTGTAGACAGTGTATTGGGAGTAGTACCTAAAAGAAAGTCCTGTGTCCCGCAAGTTCCGATCGGAGAAGGAAAGTGATATCATGGTTTGCGCAGGTAAAATTTTCATCGCAGAGATAGCATAATAATAATGATACCAAAAGTTTTGGAAGAGCGATTCCGTCATTGGGACTTGAGAATCAATACGACCTTCATCACCACAGGTGAAAATACTGTCTGAGTCATCATGATTATCATCTGTGATCGCCTTTATGCTCGCATCAACGTTGTGATCCAATCTTCATAATGGTTTATACATTTGGGTGGTCGGAAATACTATGCGGTAGCACTCAAATGATGAATGAAATGCAAGCGTTGATACTGTAGGTGTCTATTGTACATTACTCGTAGCTTTCAGTGATGACGAGTAATCTTTATAAAAACGTTTTGCCAGGCTTTTCGCTTACTAAATAAAACGCTCGGGAGAAATTGCCAACTACAATCAATATTTTCATTATTTTCTACAGTCCGTAGGTATAAAAACCTTTTTCTGTGAGATTTGAAGAAGATATATTGTTGGTTGGAACTTCAATCTTCACTTTACTCTTTTACAAACCAAAGCTGAGCCAAAAATGAAAAACCTTAAAATGACCAATAAACAATTTAGAAAAAAACTTACCAATAACGGTAAGGTTGACTTGGTAGTTCCTTGTGGGGGAGTTCTTGAAGTCGACCCTGCACCGATAGACTCCCTCGTCAGCAAGCGTCACTCCGTCAAGCGCGAGGGCAGCGGGTTTGGAAACCGTTTGGAAGTAAGCACGACCGCCGAACACCGCTTCGTCTGACCAGTAACCAGCTTTTGCGAAGGAGCGCCCACGAACGTCAAAACTGAAACAATACTCGGAATGTTAGGAAAATGGGGAAGTGAGGAAAATAAACTAAGTAAGTAACCAGTTATAAGCTGTTGTGAAAAAAAATTTCTTGCTTAAAATTCTGACTAGAGATATTTCAGACTTTCTGTAGCACTCAAATGGGAGTTCGTTGTTCTGTCTACATACTAAATGCTAATGGTACTTGGTCTATGCTGCATATTCAGTTGTTGTTGGTCCCATATGAAAAGGAAAAGGATTATCATTACTCGGAAATATGGGCTGCTCCCAGAAAATGTAATGAACAGATATAATGTTGCTGCTGAACAGCCGTTGTGAATCCTACCCTAAAGCAGGGAGGGGCCATTAGGATAATCACAGAACCTCGTCTCAAACATACAGCTGGCCAAGTAAGTAAGTAATTATATCTAAATTTTGTTTCCATTTACAGAGAAAGTCGAGTCAAAATGCATATAAAAAGAAAAATGTATGAAGTTACAAAAGTGGTGCGAACAATACACCATTCACATTTTCGAAAATTATCTTCTGAAGAAGCTCGATTGTTACTTTCCCATATATCCGAAGTATATAGGAAAGTATTGTGATTGTGCAAAGCGCCGATCAGAGGTCCCAGACCCCAAAAAAGCTTTTTTTATACGTATGTGTATGTGTGTCTATATTATATATTATGTGTGTGTATGTATGTACGGAGAGCCAGGACCCAAACTATCCGGACAATTTTGTTCAAATTTGGTACACGGGTGTAAAATAATAATGCACAGGCTGCCTTTCCTCCGATTTCCATTGGTGAAAACTGGGGGGTTCAGCCTCCCAATAACCTAAAAAAATCATATTTTTAATTTTTTTCTCAAAATTGGCGCCTACGATTTGGTTCATTTTCTAAGGGGGAGTAGTGCATATTATGGGTAAAAATACCTCATTAGCGGCATATCTGGGAAAACTCGAATTTGGGAGATACGATCCCCTAAGCCCTAAGGGGTCAATTTTTTAATGTTTACGAAATATGCTATGTGGTTATTAAAAATACTCAGGGAGACTTCCTCAAGCGTGTTATGTGGTCAAAAAAAATCTCAAAGCATTTCTGACCCGCCACCTCCCACCGGGTTGAGTTTTTGAAGGTTTGCTAAACATGTTATTTGGGTACTCAAAATACTCGGGGAGACTTCCTCATGCTAGTTATCTCGTCTAAAAGTTTCTCCGAGGGCCCAGAAAAATATTGGATGGGAAAGTTTGTGCGACCATTGTCGTTTCCCTTGTTTTTACCTGCACTTAGTGAAGTTAGTTGCACTAACCACTGCCTTCTCATATATAAGTAATTCTATTACTGATTTGACCAGCATATTTGCGCTATATTGTCTTTGAGACTTTATATGTATGTTGGAACTCCTGTGTATACATTTGCCATGAACCACAACCATCTGTGCAGACAATTCAGTACGTTTTTCGTTTTTTTTTCTTGAACAAAATCTACTCGAAACTGCCATGGACTACTTATATAGTTTCGTGAGCTATTCTCAGTGGTACACTCATGCCAGTTGGTGGAGGTGCGACCCACTCATTTCCGTATAGGCTATTTTCAAAAAGGTGTTTCGTGGGACCGTGCCTATCACTTCCATTAACCAGTAACCATGCAGTTTCGTGGGACCGTGCCTATCACTTCCATATTAACCAGTAACCATGCAGTTTCGTGGGACCGTGCCTATCACTTCCATTAACCAGTAACCATGCAGTTTCGTGGGACCGTGCCTATCACTTCCATTAACCAGTAACCATGCAGTTTCGTGGGACCGTGCCTATCACTTCCATTAACCAGTAACCATGCAGTTTCGTGGGACCGTGCCTATCACTTCCATTAACCAGTAACCATGCAGTTTCGTGGGATCGTGCCTATCACTTCCATTAACCAGTAACCATGCAGTTTCGTGGGACTGCGCCTATCACTTCCATTAACCAGTAACCATGCAGTTTCATGGGACTGCGCCTATCACTTCCATTAACCAGTAACCATGCAGTTTCGTGGGACCGTGCCTATCACTTCCATTAACCAGTAACCATGCAGTTTCGTGGGACTGCGCCTATCACTTCCATTAACCAGTAACCATGCAGTTTCATGGGACTGCGCCTATCACTTCCATTAACCAGTAACCATGCAGTTTCGTGGGACTGCGCCTATCACTTCCATTAACCAGTAACCATGCAGTTTCATGTCCAATCATAAACTGGGCTATTTCCATAAAGAAGGAAACGTGGGGGCAGACAATAATAATGATAATATTTAAATTTTATGAGGACTTTAAAGTTAAGAGTCATGATATGAGTTGTATGGTGACTAAGGAGCATAAACTTGCAATAGCCCTATTCCAGTTTTACTCACAAAGATATCGCTTAATATTCCCTGTGTTTCAATTTTATTGTGCTTTTGTTTGTATGATGAAGGTATAAGAAAATCCCAAGTGCTTACAAATTACCATAACTGAGATATCAAAAATGAATGAGAACTAATGTTCATGTTTTCCGCTATGTTAGGTAGTTAAGGTTAGAATGGTGGTGGGGGTCGTCCCCCAGCAAGGAGTTAACCACTCGTTGGGAATCATTGGAAATCATTAGGAAATCTCAGGGAATCTTGGAATTTTTTGGAGCTACTCCACCAATTATTTCCCATTTTTGTCAGCTATAGCAGTACTACCTACATATGCGATGGCGACCTAGTTTCAGTGGCTCCAATATATATGAATGTAATCGCCAATATAAAAAAAACTAGCGTTCTCTGGGATCGAACCAGTACACGAATCTTACTATTTTTCTAAGAGACAACCATAAGCATACTCTAGAATTAGGCTCTAGGGAGCTGTAAGCTATTAAGGGTGTCACTGTTTTTACTTCACCACCCGAAAAAGAACTTTGCTCTGTGACTTTGACTGAGAAGTCTATCTTACAAGCTGATGGTTAGATCGGATCAACTATTAATAGTAAGAAGTGCGGAAGAAGGAGAACTGATAAATGGTGAAACTGTTGCTGGACCGCATGTGACACATCTATGACCTCTGACCCCTCCTTAGTTATTCATCATCCTGTTTGCTCCCCCAAATGGGCTCCCTGGAATTGGGAAGGGGTGGACTTGGACTGAGCTCCGCCACGAGCTGAGCCGCTCTGAGCTCGAATAAAGGCGACACATTTCAAATATGCAAACAAATCACATAGTTACCGTCATGCGAAAATTTTGAAATTTAGGGTCCAAAAATTATCCCATTTGACTTTTTTCTCGTCTTTACTTCAAAGCTTCTTTGCGTTTTTTGCGAGAAGGCATTCCCAAAAAACACCTGTCTGGTTTCAAGAGTCTGATCAACGTATAGACAACTATAACCTACGTATAACTTTCCTTCCGATTTTCCGTTTCTTCGAAGTTGCAAGGGTACCAACACTATAATGGTGAACGACAACTGTAAAAACTGGGGAAGGCACTTAAGCACTTAAAAAAACCACTTCCTAAAAAGTTTTGCGGCACAAACGAGTCATAATGACGGTGGAATGTTAATGCCTTGTCGTGCCATGTTAAAAAACCACACTAATTTTTTATTCGCTGAGTATTTTCCACGCTAAAAACAATGTTAATTGTGAACAAGTTTAAAGCGAAGGACGCTTGGCTGACGGATAACAAATTTGGGCAGTCACTCATGGAGATCCGTGCAACTTTTTCCAGGGTCGCCGCAAATCGCATGAGACCTGATGGCCTGCCTAAGTTATTAATGTACCTGCCCCATACTACGGTACACACAAACTGCCCATCTCGGCCTCTAGAGCTCATCATCGCTTACCAAGTGCTACCCATTATATACATATTTCAAATCGTATGGCTTACCAAGTGGTATACCCACTACTGCATATTTCACCGCGGACAGTCCATGAACCACGACCCTCCAACCTTGCGGTTATGCCATGAATATCCGTTGTACCTATCACTGAGCTGATCAAGGTATCTCTTCTTAGTTTTCGGTCGTTCATACTCGTTTTGTTTTAGCCCCCGATTACACCTTACAATTTCCAATCCAAATATGATCATAAAAAAATATGATCAAGACAAATTGTAAGGTGTAAAGTGAATTGAGTCAATTATGATACAATTTGTATCGGCCGGTACAAATTGTATCATAACTGCTGCGACTACCTTCCTCTAGGCTGCGATGTGTTTTTTGTTGTTGGGTTAGTCCGTTGAAAATGGCGGCTGAGGTAAAGTGGAATGGAAATTACCCGTATTTTAATAGAAAATGTGGAGGAGTACGAATTTCTTATAACGATGAATTGAAAGAATATAGCAGAAATTATTTAACCTAAAACGGTTCAAAAAAGGACCCTAAAAATCTTCAGAATTCTATTTTTTTACCATGTCAAGTTGGCATCACTGCTAAACATGATCATATTTTTATTGTGAAATGTATTACAGTTTTTCTAAAATTTTATGATACTAAAAAAATAGGATCATATAAAAATAGGATCATATTTCTTTTGTAAGGTGTAATCGGACCCTTAGTCTCATTTCGTTGACCTTGTCGCTCTTAACAGGGGCAAACCCATTTAAATAATCTTGAATTTCGAGTCCAAAGCTCAAATTGAAACTTCATTTTCCATTTTCTTCAGATTTTATACCTGCAACTGACACAGGTGGCCAAAGCCATTTCTATCAATGAACTTGGTCATTATTAGTTTGGAACCAACCCTTATATAACATAAATATTGAATTGATGATCCAGACTTTTGAAGATATTTCTAATGAATTGGAAGACACACCAAAGATCAAAGGAAGGAAAGAAAGTCCATCAAAAATGCTAAGAAATTGAAAGGTCTTTCCCAACTCCAACCAAAAAATGTCAAGATTGAATAACGCTCTTTTGATAAAAAGTGCTTCTTTGATTATAATTTTCAAATTGATTTTACCCTTCCTAATAAAAAGTCATTTAATGAAATGGCATGGGGAGGAAACCAAAAATACCCGTAGGTATAGGTGATTTGGAGTCTGACACATCAAAAAGAAAAAAAATATTTTTCCATGAATGTCGGAAAAAGGGAGAACTGTGAAAGGTCTTTGTATAGAATTCGTGTGATAGAAAAAATATTCTTTGATATTGACTACCGGAGTTTGACTGGGCCATACTCATGTTTCTTTATAGATATACTTACAAAAGTTTTGATAGTAGGAGTAAGGGGCAAAAGGGACTGAGAGCTGTAAGGCTTAGAAACGAGAAATTTCAATGACCTGAAAGAAAAAGGTTTTGTTTTGTTTATTTCTCATTTTCGTAATGAGCTCCCTGTCCCTGAAGTTTGTGATGAAGGTAATTTGTAACTATATTTTTTTTTAGGTGGCACTTAGGTCAAAATCTGCTGTATGAACGTTATGGGGGTCCGTGACCCCGTAAAGAGAGAAACCGAAACCTGCTCTTGAAAGGGTGAAGAAAATATCTCAAGTTAACTTGCTTTGTGAAAATCACCAGGCACCGTGACGTCAGGCGGGGTGAGGGTGAAATTTCAAAGGCGTTGCGGCCGAGAGGAGCGCAGACGACTAACACCCCCCACCGCTTCATTTGGAAATGCAAACACTTGACCCAAGTGATCGAAAGGTATTTTCAATCAACCCGAAACGACTCGCTCATTCTCTCGTCAAGGTCCATCCCTAAAGCTCCCCTGACACCACATTCTACCCAGACCCTGGTCCCGAGGACCCAACTACAGGTAGAAAATTAACTTAATCACTCTAGTGTTGGAACAACTTCGACGAGATCAATATTTACCTCTGAGGAAATTAGTAATGATTCTCGAGGCTTTCTGAAGAAATCGTAGGAAATTTTATTCCCTTTAAAGTTTGAAACTGGTCAGTTACTAGCAGAGCAGCAGTTACTTTCGGACATTAAAATTACTTACAAATTATATTTTAGAACTATTGTTCCCACAGAAACATACCGTTGGCCTTAATAGAACAGGTTTGATTTATACAATAATATTTGTTGAATTTGTTGGAGACAGGACACTCAGTTTTGTAATGTGGGTCAAATTGTCCTGGAAAAGCTGAAAATGTTTCCAATATGGTACAGCAAAGGGAAAAGTCTCTGAAGCGTGTCCAGGACAATGCTGGAAAATGTGTAGGTCCACTTTTCTGACTAGAAAGGTTCCATTGAGTTTCTAGTCCACTTCATGCATTTTTTTTGTTGTCAGCGAGGTAGGTACCTGCTCTACGAAAAATAGGAAAATGACAAAATAGACTTGAAAATTCGCTAGAATATTCAGTTGAAGTGAGAAGTAGTAAAAAATGCCATTTAAAATGTGGTTCAAGGGTGTAAGTACGAGGAGACACGTCTGTTTATACATTGACGAATATGTACACATTCTCCCACTGACACAAAACGAAGAGGTCGGCACTTGGATTTTCCACCTACATTTTTCAACAAGTTTTTTCTTCCCCTTTGGATAAACTTTCATTTTTTAGAAAGGTTTGAATGCAAAGGGGAAGCCCAAAAGTGGCTTGTCCTTTGTTCTGGGGCTTTCTCGGATAATTAGGGAGGGGAGAAGGTGTGCGTGAGGCTATGTGCAGCATTCCCCAATCCCCCCTCTATGCAATCCCCTGCCAATAGCTATTGTGCTCGAACAAAACAGAATCCGTAGCTATCTCTTAATATTCATGTGTTGCTAAGAATACACCTTGCCTCCCTCGACGCGTTTCTTTTCTTTCCTTGGCAGTGTGTTATAGTATGACATTTCATAACTCTCTCCAACGTCGTTGAGATGAATGGCGCCGTCGGCTGGAATGGCACGCATGGCTTCCTGAAGAATTTCCGCAGCTTGGCAATAAGTTTCAATGTTGAGAAAGAAAATCTCCCACGCGATGTAGTATATTCAACGACTTTTGTCGTTTTTCCGCTATTTTGAAGGCAGATGGCCGGATGTACATTTACACATTCGGAGAAGAAATCCCCGTCGACCTTTTCGTCCATTTCTTCGCTGAAATTTTAGCTGGATCTCGCCAGTCAGGAGAAAGTTACAATTTTCGTCGGAAAGTGATTGTTGAATTTTGAAAAATTTTGGGATATTCCCTTCACTGTTTAGGATGGGCTCGAGGATGGGCTGAAGTATTTCCAGTGAAATGGAATTAGGGGCTATTGGGCAATTACTTGCTTACGAACTTGAACGTGAGGATCTCTCTTTGAACTTTTCGTCATCCAAGAAGTCAGGAGACCCTTATAGTGGTCCCTGACTTCGTAAATAACACTATACCAAAGTGAATTTATTGCAGCGTTTCCAAAGTGCAGAAGGAGAACTAAACAAGGTAAAATGCAGACATACGCGAATTAAGCTGAACAGGAACAAAATTTCTTGGTAAGAAATTTCCGATGATTCCCACCTGCCCAGTTATCAGTCTGTGCTAAACAACTGAGCTTGTATTGCTGTCATCAACAAAGGAAAACTATTGTAAAACTGAACAAAGAGATGAAGGTTTGCCATTATTCTTCAGTCTGACTTATGGCGAAAGTGTAGACGAAGTTAGGGAGCAGTAACTGGTGAAGGGCGGGTTTCGAAGAGAAATGAGGGAGCTGCGAGCTGTGCTATGCGGGGGGTTAGAGGTTAAGGTACAGAAAACGGGTAACTGCCGTTCCGCACAATGCGGTTACGGTAGCCAACTTTTCCGTTTGAGGGGGGTGCCGGTGCGTGAATTGGTCCGCCTCACACAGGTTTACCAAAGTTGCTGGAAAATTTTCTTGCTTTCTAAACTTTTAGCTCTCCCGCATGCTTATACAAACTCAACTACACAATACTGGACTGGCGGGGTTCGGCTGCATTGCCAACTACTCGTCAACAAAAATCTAAATGGCTATAAGGGGTAGCGTCGCAGCATTTTACAATTAAGGGTCCGCTATACCTGACGGTGCATTTTTTGCCGCCCATAAGATTAACATTGCGAGCGGCGATTCATTTTCAAGGTTTACCCTTGGTTGGAAAGACACAAAATTTTGCCTGTACCTAGTCCTAACAATGTTCTAGGGAGTGTTCGAAGCAGATTTCCCAATTTCTCACTGGTTTCTTTTATTGCAACTGTTTTGCAAATGCTAGCATCGCATACCTCAAGAAAAGTGCTGTATCTCGAAAACCAGTAAAAAAAAAATAGGAAATCTGCTTCGAACACTCCCTAGAACATTGTTAGGGCTAGGTACAGGCAAAATTTTGTGTCTTTCCAACCAAGGGGAAACCTTGAAAATGAATCACCGCTCGCAATGTTAATCTTATGGGCGGCAAAAAATGCACCGTCAGGTATAGCGGACCCTTAAATGCTTGTTGATGCAGGTGATGGTTGAGCATAGGATCGAAATTGAATGTGGCATGTTACTGGTATCATAGCGGCCATCTTGAAGTGACGCAGCTCAGAAAGGAGCCACGTGCTGGTAAATGACTGTACCATAGTTGTGCAGTAAACGTACACTTTGTGTACGATCAATCAAGAAGTGATAACCATAGAGAAACGCAGCGGTTACAATGGAAACCATAGAGTGAACTTTCGATATATATCGATCGATAGTTGCGACAATGGTGGTGCAATTACCGGCATGATACAGAATCGATAGTCTGAGCACATGTTAAAAACAAAAACAACATTTCGAGTCCCAGAATTTTCCATAAAAATCAAATTTACAACCTTCATCACGGAAGATAAACAGACTCAAAAATAAATAACAAGAGAATTCTGCGGACTGTCGATCGTCGGATAAATCAATTAATCAGAGCTGTTCGGTACAGGGATGGTATAGGGAGGCAAAACAAAGGTTTGGGGTTGGAAATAACGGTTTTTGCTGATGACTCGTTCTTCTGGAGAACACGCAATGGTCAAATCAGAATTACCCCTCACCCGAGCCCACACCCGCCCCTCAGCTGATATAATAAATACCCACCGTAAATTAAACCGTAATTATTAGTTACGGCGAGGGGGTAACCACTCCAGAGATTCCTTGAGATTCCACTGAGATTCCATAAAGATTTCCAAAGATTCCAAACGATATTCATAGAAAGATGAACCCCGAGGGGTAACCACTCCAAAAAAAAATTCCAAGATTCCCTGAGATTTCATAAAGATTTCCAATGATTCCCAACGAGATTCCCAACGAGTGGTTAACCCCTCGAGTTACGAGTTGTAATTCAGAAGCGCAGAAAGTCTTATTTTCCCGCAAGGATTTTCCAAGTTCAACGGAATATTGACCAAGAATTGAACCGACTAACGAGTCAAAACTGATTCCGTCTCAGCTAAAAAATTTTTCATGAAAAAAAAAATGTGAAGGCCCTACAGCTGGTGTTCATTTACGCCTGATGATGCAAAAAAACGCCTACGGTAAAAAACGGCTGAGAAATGCAGGAAAAATTTAAAAACCAATTTTGAAACTAAAGCACCAGTGAATGGAAGTAAAAAGGCGCTTTAAGTATTCTTGAAGAGTGGCGAATGGATAATCACTTTGCAAATGATATAATGAAAAGGTGGGAAGGAGTTCCAGGACGTCAAATAAAGTGATATTTAACGTCAAGAACCTTTTTTACGAAAACACTAGCAGTTAATTCGATTTTCAAAGCGCCAATCTTCTACCTGACAAACTGAGCACTTCCCTTTCCACTAGAACTGTTTAATTCCATTAGTATTGCTGTAATAATTTGGTTAGGTACCGCTCTTTCATTCACTCTATGACTCATTTAGTTTATCTTGCAACATCGATGGTTACCTGTCAAACCGCTCAAATGCCACCAAACAACATGGTTGTCACTTACGTTAATTGGATATTTATTTAACTGTTAGAAGTTCGATCTGTTTCGTTTTTTTTTTACAAAGGGGATGCTTGTAAAATGGCCGCATGTATTTTTGAAAATCAGCTTGAATAATCAGGCAGAACTCTTGAATATTCCAAACTTGTGGAAATGCACCTAGTGTATAGGTAAACATAAAGCGCAAAGTTTACACTGAACGTAATCATTACAATATGGTTGGCGAATGTAATGACTACAGTTTGGTTGGCGAGTGAACTCTTGATTGCCACTCAGAGGAAATTCCATGATAGTTTGTAAATGCCGAATGTGTCAGTTCAACTACTTTGTTCTCCATGTACGTTTGCCACTTTATCTAACTATACAATTTCCCTACTAACCAGATGGGACGGGGCAAGGGTCGTGTGGGTTTTTCAACGTTGCCACGGGCAGTAGACCCCTTTCATCCCGGGGGTGGTGGCCCCATTCTGTCCCCTTGATGGATAGTTTGCAGTTACACTTTTTCTGCTCGATTATTTTGAGTCCGGTGTAGCCAGCATTAAAGTGGGGGCACTATGTGCGCTGTGGCCCATTACTCAACGTCAGTTACTCTTTTACGTTGTAAAATGGAGCATTTTAAATTAACTACAGTGTGCAGTCCAGCCTTTGAAAATAAAGTGGACTTCAAAAATTAATTAATTATCATTCTAAATTTTTTTATAAAGTCCTGAGAAGCCTGGGTTCGAATCCCAGCGTGGGCAATTTTCTCGCTTGTAATGGACTTAATATTAAATGCACTCCAAATTAGCTTTGGCACACTCCACCCCGGCTTCAGCAGTTGACCAAAAAGAAATACCCACAAGAAAATTCATTCATTCGCAACATAGATATAGCACAGGATATAGGTAGATACTTATAGGCATCTACCGAGGGGTTAACCACTCCAGAGATCGCTTGAGGTTCCTGAGATTCTCAACGAGATTCATGGAAAGATGCACCCCAAGATTCCCTGAGATTTCATAAAGATTTCCAATGACTGCCTGAGATTTTGAACGAGATTCCTGAAGTAGTTAACCCCTTGGCATCTATACCTAAGTAGTCAGGCACACTACTTTAGAAAGAAAGATACTTGTTAGAAGTCGCGTATTTATGACTTTCACCGTTTTTCTTCAACACTGCCTTACAGACCTACAGACCTATTAGCCAATCGATCTCGTCATCGCCATTATATTGACGACCTTTATAAAAGGAACAAAGCGTGGTCGAAGTATGTTAGATGGGGTGAGTAAGGTTTGACTGAATAATGAATGCCTATTTTCTGCTTTACTGAGGGGAAACATTACTGTTCGCTATACAGGTGCACGGTTTCCAGGCTCGAGTGACCTTCATCCAAACAGCAACTCATGATTTTAAAAAAGAGAATAATTAGTTTGTGAAAATGAATGTGGCCGGTATACAGCAGTGAAGAACAGACCTTCACTTATTTTATTTCGGTTAAAACAAATTTTCGCCTGAAATGAAACATTTTTCTCAGCACATCAAAACCTTCTCTGAGAAGTATAATAATTCTTTCTTCTGCAATTTCTCTTTTTCCCATTTTCTTTCTTTGTTTTGTTAATGAGTTTATTTCGCTCACAAAGCCATTCCATTATCTGGGCAGCTGGGAACTTTTAATTTCCATTACGATGCAAAGGACTGATCGAGGGTGCTGAGCTGTTTTGTATGTCCCACAAAAACGCTTAACAACAACTGTTTTCTTCAATTTCGTTTTTACAATTTCTGAGCGAGGTAAATGGCAACTTGCAGATGACTGCTGGAATGTAGCTCGTTAAGCGGCAGCTAACCACTTCTTCTTTTCCTAAAATTGCGAGATAATTTCTTTGTTACTGATGGAGCTACTGAGAGGTAACATACAATCTTCTACTGTAAAGTGCGAGGAGGTGTAACTACTCCAGAGATTGCTTGAGATTGCCTGAGATTGCATATAGACTTCCAAAGATTTCCTGAGGTTCTCAACGGGACTCGTGGAAAGATGCACCCGGAAGGGTTAACCACTCCAAAAGTTTCCAAGACTCCTTGAGATTTCATAAAGATTTTCAATGATTTCCTGAGATTCCCAACGAGATTCCTGGAGTGGTTAACCCCTCACTAAAGTTTCTCAGTAATGTTGACTGTGCTTGACATTTTCTCAGCTAATCTTACCAACTTCATATATAGCGTATATACAGAGGTACCTATTGCGTTTTAAAACTATACAACTGAATGTTACTGTTCCGATTTTAGAGACGCCATGACCACTGGTCACCAATACTTCATGTCATTGATAAGGGTCCGCTATACCTGACGGTGCATTTTTTGCCGCCCATAAGATTAACATTGCTAGCGGCGATTCATTTTCAAGGTTTACCCTTGGTTGGAAAGACACAAAATTTTGCCTGTACCTAGCCCTAACAATGTTCTAGGGAGTGTTCGAAGCAGATTTCCCAATTTTTTACTGGTTTTCGAGATACAGCACTTTTCTTGAGGCATGCGATGCTAGCATTTGCAAAACAGTTGCAGTAAAAGAAACCAGTGAGAAATTGGGAAATCTGCTTCGAACACTCCCTAGAACATTGTTAGGGCTAGGTACAGACAAAATTTTGTGTCTTTCCAACTAAGGGTAAACCTTGAAAATAAATCGCCGCTCGCAATGTTAATCTTATGGGCGGCAAAAGATGCACCGTCAGGTATAGCAGACCCTTAATTCATACTATAGGCAGAAAGCGTGGTCGCTGATCATAGTCTCATGGCGCGGTCGCTAAGTTCACCTTAACAGTTAGGATAGGGACTATGAACAATTCAGGATTGACAACGTAACAACTTATAACAAAGACAATATCCAGTAATTTTTCAAGTATACCTAAGTACTTCTTCCACAGTATCTATCCGGCTGCCGCAGTGGATTGGCAGTGGTATATGACAGATTTCACCGACATCCGAAATGGTCTTTTCGGAAAAGCTCTACGTCCATCCGGCAACCGGACGCTCGTGAAAAGACTCAAAGGCAGTTAACCTCTTTTACTGTTGTTGAAAATGACATACCTGCATCACTCTTAAAAAAAGTTCTATTGGGCTTATTTTCATTTATGGAGGAGTTTATTACCGTTAAGTCAGGTTTCCATCTGGGAAACATCTGGTTTATCCGAAGAGGAATGGGAATGAGCCCAGGGTAACAAAGGAGCCTGAGCTTTCCAACGTTGCCAGCGGAGTGATAAGGCTCTACATTGTGTCGAAACAGATAATGCTACTGGGCTCTGCTTTCCTTCACTGCTTCAGTACTAAAATGAGCTGCAACTCGAAGTCTGGTCTGGAGACATTTCATTTCTTCTTCAAAGGTCCAGTGTCGTGGTTACGTGGGAAAACCTGAGCTGATGTCGTCCACGTGTCGTCATGCAGATAAGTTTACCCGATAACTTTACCCGATCATACAAAAAATTTATATTCGGTCTAACTGCTCTGCAAGTAATATGCGTACCAATTTTTCTTTTATCGTCTATTGTACCTTCATGGCCTATACCTGGTTTCTATAGTCTGAATTCAAGAAAAATTCATAATAAAATAAATATAGGTAAGTTTACCATGCAAAACCTATTACTGATAATGGGCCAGTTGGTATGTCCATTTTAACACACGTGTATTGGATTGTTATGGGTATGAAACAATCAATTACAACCTTTACAGTTCGGAAATTGGAGGGAGGTATGGAGGGCGACCGAGCGAGTGGGAGATTTTGAACAAAAAAGACGTGTCGCTGAGCCCATTCGGGCCGAACGAATGCCGTAATTAAGGGCTCAAACCCGGACAAAGGATTTTTATTTCCGGCATGTTTGAAAAAAAAATGTTGAATTTCATGCGGGTCTCGGTGATTCAAAATACATGCAATAATCATGTCACTTTAATGAGATTTTATCTGTTCTTTGCTTCATATCTGCTCGTTTTACATTATTTGCATCTCGCTTTTCCCTTCCATAATTATTTCAGGTATAGGGTTCAGTATGTCGACCTACAATTCCTTCCATTTCCTCTCTATGGCGTGCTTGACATCGAAAAATAAAAATATAAAGATACCTTTTTTTTTTTTTTTTTTTTTTTTTTTTTTTTTTTTTATTACGTTTTGTTGACCTTGCCCCACCAAAAATAGGTGGAACTAGAGTATAAAACGCCTGGTTGTCCAGTTAAATTACAAATTTAGAAATTCCTCTAAACTATAAAAAACATTTTCAAGTAAATATAATTTTAGCAATTTTTTAAATATCGTTAAACTTTCTTCAGATTTAATTTCAACCGGGAGAGCGTTATATAGACGAACACCTAAAATCGGAGGACTGTTCAAACGAAGGGAGGTAGCAAATTTGCCTACATGTATATTTGAACACGACCGAGTTTTATAAGAGTGAAAGTTTGAATTAAGAGGGAAGTGTTCTGGGTGTTCGCGAACAAATAAATAATAATACCTGATAAATGAAAACACAAGGAGCAATAGCAATGGCTTTACCGAAATCCCCTGTTGCGGGCGGTAGTGGTCATCGCCACTAATTTTGAGAAAAAGAGTTTGAAGAAACTGTTAGTCAGGGTACTCCAAATTTCGGTTATGAAGGTATAGGTGCTCTCTAAAACAACCAATGTTTTGGGCCACCAAATATTATAATGAGATGTTATGGGAATACTTTCAATATTGCCTATAATCAGTGCTATAGAGTCGACAGTAGACACTATTGCTTACATGCATCTTTCGACATACCAGCTGAATTGTTTTAAAACATTTTTGAGAGCGCAGGAGACTTTAGAACGGCCGACAATAAATTTAAAGTCACACGAACCTGAGAGGGAAAAGGTCAAATGTAAAAGTCGATACGAAACACAGTGACTGTGGAGCGGATTCATTGCAGCCAGGAGGGGCAACAGAACAGCCATTTCTCATTAAAATCTAATTATTATTGCTTTACGATCGTGTGCATTCCACAGCCGTAAAAATTTCAATTAAATCCAGCCAGGTATAGACAGCAACCTCCAGAGCATATCCCGTCAAATTCACCCCAGCACATTCCTGCTCCTGTTAGGTACAGTAGGTTCGTGTTTTCATTATTTCCGCATCAAAACAAATTCAATCATTTTGACTTCAGACTTGCCATCACTGACGTGAAATTACCATGATGAAGGTTCATAAAGGAGCTCCACTTTCGCATGAGTGAAATTCTCTCTAAAAACAGTTTTTTTAGCGCGCAAGTAAGCACAATAATTAATGGTACTCCTTTGAATATATTCGTCACTGTGTGTTTAGTTTTCGTTAAGCATCTCCGACAGCACTAATGCTGACTCCTCGAATGTTCCCCAGACCGCCTTGGAGACATAATCGACCTCAGCGTCTGCCATATGAACACAAAGACCGATCCGGCTTATTGGGCACTCAAAATAGGACGTAGTTCGGGCTTGGAGTAGTTAAAGACAAGCTTGTTACTGTCGGGTCACTGCTGAACCAGTTCACGCAAAGTTCAAGTCGTATGGCTATATGACGTCAGAGGGTGTTCTTCCCCTAAGAGGGGAAGCGTCAGGTAGCTAAGGGATACGTATAGCGAGAAGACAGGGATCACGATGGTAATTTGTTCCACTGACCTGCGTAAAATAAATGGAGGCTTCTCAGTCCGACATCCTTGCGCCCACCTGAGCCCTTCTACCAACTTGTTCGAGGCTTGTTCCTTCTATCACCTTGTACCTGTCTCTCGGAGTGATCAATGGTACCGCAGGGAGAGTCCGAATTGCGGTCAATCACTCGTGCAATCTCTCTCTCTTTCCCCCCAAGAACTCCCCTATTCCTCCGTTCCTATTTTACATCTATTTTACATCATTTACAATGTACGTGCTTCTTCCCTTTGTTTTTATTCTCTGACTTACAATGAATATTGATGGGGAACTGAGCCAGCGTTACTTACATTTGAATCTCATTTCTTTACTTGGAGGTACCAAGAAAGCAAGAGGTAGACCTCACTTATAAACTGACTTTCAGGGTGGGTTAGTGGCCGAATGGATAAGGCGTCTGGTTTAGTAAACCGGACAAGCTAGCTGTTCGAATCCTGGCCGTTGAGAAATTTTCCACCTACGTTTTGCCGGCTAAGATTCTATAACTTTCTGTAAGCTGCAGAGTAATGAGTTTGTCATACCTGTGTGACCTATATTACTTAATGTACCTGTATATCTTCTCGTATATGAAGCAAACAAAGTTATACGATAACGGATAAGTAAGCAACGACATAGTGAAACTGACTACATAGAAGATGTAACCAAACAATGAGATAACAAGTAGGTAGAAGCATAATAAAAGATATAAGTTTAATGACGACAAAAAGGGGAATGGTAGTCGCACAACTGTAGGGAAAGTTGACGTAGAATTTTAATGTGTAGGTACTTCTCTTTATGGTCCCCCACAATACTCTGCGCCGAGTTCCACCCTTCACCCCCTGTAATGATGGATCCAGAAAATAAGCAGGTTCCCATCCCCCTAAAAAAGAAAAATTCTCCCTCGTAAGAAGATCTCGTATTATACGTCCTTTTTACTTTCTCGCTAGCCATATATGGCGAGAAAGTATTGTTTTCGTGCAAAATTTCGAAATTGAGATTTTGGGTTTCCCATGATCCTGGGGGTCCCCTGAGTCCAAAAAAGTGGTTTCTGGAAAAAGTCTGTCCGTCCGTCCGTCCGTCAGTCCGTCAGTCCGTCAGTCCGTGCAGTGCTCTAGCGCCTATACCGTTCATCCGATTTTGATGAAATTTGGTATGGACCTGTCTAAAATCACTGCCGAGGGGCATTTTCAAGGATTTTTTGATTGGTCAAATATTGCGGCCGCTATTGTCAAAAAACCGCCAAAATAATTCAAAAATCGTGTTTTTGGTTACTTAGACAAGCGCCGACGGTACACTTTTCAATCTATAACACTGAAAATTGGTATGTGTGTTGACAAATAGATGCCTCGAGGTCATTTTCAACTAAAATTGAATTGGTTGAAAATTACGGCCGTTCTGGACCAAAGTTCGATCGTTTCGGCGCCATTCACATTTATTGACCGATTGTCATGAAATTTGGTAAATTTGTGTAGAACCATGTAACTTAAACATTTGTCGAACAGAATTTTGTTATCTTCAAAATTACGGCCGTTGTAGTCAAAAAAGTGTCGAAAATGAGTTGAGAATGAGAAACCACGTTTTTGAATGGTCGGAACGCATTTGGGACTACAGTAATAGAATGACAGCCATCAAACTTGGTGGGAGTGATCTCAGATAGATGCTCTTGGGTCATTTTCAACCGATTTTGGATTGCTTAAAAATTACGCCCGCAAAAAAATCTCAAAGAAATCCAAAAAAAAAAAAAATCACATGGGGCGAGAAAGTTTAGTGCGACTGTTGTCGGACCCTTTATTATTTCGAAGTGCATACCTGTAATTATTGTATACCCCCAGTCTTCAAGTACTAGGTGCAGAATGTTATATAACCTGGAAATTCACTGCCTACTTTCTTACATTACAAGGCGTAGGTGGAAAATTTTCAGTGGCCTTGATTCGAACCTGCCTTTGCATTTATCCCGTAATAGAAACATTATGCATTTTTGGGATGATGGTCAAGTGGGTCATTTTCCGGCTGAAAGTCCGGCAAGCCGAGCCATTTTCGATGTAGGATTTTCTGAAGGTACCAAATCATTGAATTATGACGTCATAGATCGGTGGGTAGACGTCCCCTTAAGTTGTTCGTGACAACATAAACTATGCAAACTTAAAACATAATTTAATAACTTAATAAAATCTAGGTTTATGCCCCCAAAGCCTTCTTTTTCACGATACCCAGGTAAGAAGGTAGGCAACTGCTTACCATAATATTACAATTTATGAAAGGATTACTACCTGGAATTTTACGAGCCTTCACCGCCATCTTGAAATAAATATGACCCCTAAACCGAAATGGAAATCCGCACTTTTCGATTCAGAGCATTTCAAATTTAAATGAACGTGGCGCAATTTATTAAATTTGTTTGAGTGAGTTTTAATTGATTTCTGTTAATATAGCGAAATCATACTTCAACACTTGAGCAAAGTTTTCACGCGCTTCAACAGACAGCTTCTTCCAAACTTTTCTTCCATGTTTACTTAATTGTTTCAATCAAGTTTCCTCCCCCTCCCTTTCGTTTTGTGAATTATCCCAAAATACTTTCCCATCAACGTGAGATGGGATTATGTGTACTACCACAACAAACTTGACGCAAAAATGTTTCTCGAGTTTCGAAGTTCCTATATAACTTCTACCTGAGTGCTTGAACTTTCAATATGATTTTGAGAATGCTTCTTGATAAAGATTGACAACTTTGTTTTGAACATTGCCTGAAAGCTTCAAGGTACAACCTATAAACTTGCGTCAACCTATACGCTCACTACGATGACTCCAATAGTGAAGAAAAAAGAAAGACCTATACCTAAAAACAGTAATACCTGTATAAAACGATGATCAAATAAATTCCCTCGGGGTTTTTTCAGCTTTCAAAATTCTCTAATAGCATCAATAAACTTTTGGAGATGTAACCTGAATGTAAGCTCTTCTATAATGTCCTTTTCTTTTCCAAAAGCGAATTTGTCGTTTAGAATTCTGTACCTTAGAGCCACGTCACAAATTCAATATCCGGAACGTCAGGGCCAAGCTACATACGCAAAGGAAGCGAAGAGAATCCCAATGTATGACCAACTTGCATATCCTTCCATCGTAATATTTTCAAGATATTTAAATAAAAAATAAACAATGATTGAAGATTTCTTCAAATGAATAATCCTCTTGCCCCAGGGGTTAACCACTCTTTGGCTCGTTATGGGAATATCATTGGGAATCATTGGAAATCTTTATTAAATCTCAGGGAATCTTGGAATTTTTTGGAGTGTTTACCCCTTCTGGGATCATCTTTCTATGAATATCGTTGGGAATCTTTAGAAATCTTTATGGAATCTGAGGAAATCTCAAGGAATCTCTGGAGTGGTTACCCCCTCGCTCTTGCCTATCTCAGACTATACGGAAGGTGCGAATCTATATGTGCCAAAAATTTCCTAAATAATTTCCAAGTTAGTTAAAGTAGTTATCTGAACGTTAGTGAAATGTCTGGATTAAAGGCTTCAATGTGGCACTGACATATAACCATAATATCTATAAAATTTCTGGCAAGCTAACTGGAACTTCAGTGAGGATCTTCCGATGATTCCTGCCTTGTAACTAGGTGCCTAGGTATACACTAGTAAAGCTCAATTTCACCATTTTCATATAGTATCCGATAGTGTCTCCTAACGAGAGGATTTAACGAACGTTCTGAGTTCCCTCGCAGCACACTAGTTAGGTCTAATCGAGGGTCTAATCCTGAATCGGGAAAATAGGCTAACTTCTCAAAGTGTTCTACGAACCTACACTGTTGCAGGTTTTAAGAAGTGGTGACACTGAGAGAGTGTGAGATGCTTTCTGGTGACACTGTGAGATGCTTTTCTGGTGACACTGTGAGACGCTTTCTGGTGACACTGTGAGATGCTTTTCTGGTGACACTGTGAGATGCTTTTCTGGTGACACTGTGAGTAGCTTTCTGGTGACACTGTGAGATGCTTTCTGATCACACAATTTATTCCTCTGATCACACCCAGTACCGACCAATATCAAGTGAAAATTTATATGGAATATAAAAAGTGGGCTGGTAGTCAAAAATCCCCAGATTGGCGGGAAACGGAAATAACAAGCGTGAAGTTCATGGGAGGAGATCATAACGAATACCTATCGGATATAACGGGGAGCCCGATCGTTCGGAAACTATCTAATCCTTGCTATTAGCTAGATTGTATTCCATAATCTATTTCTTCCCTTCTTCCTTCCCAGAAGACCCTATCATTTTCACAATTGCTGAGCAATTTAAAAATGAACCACATCCCATCCATCCCCCTACCTCATTACAAATTTGATTTATAAATTTTAGTTGGGTTCGGTGAGCCTTCGGAAATTTATCTGAAGCTTAGTGCAGTGTCTGGATTAAAGGCTTCAATCTGACACTAAACCCTTAAGAAAAGACCCTGCGTAACGACTGAGTGATTTTTGCTGCCAAAAGTCAATAGTGATTTACCCAGAATAGTACGGGCACCACAGCTTTTTGTACTATTTCTATCAGCACCTGGGAAGAATTACTAGTGACCGTAACACAGAACGCTACCATGCAGAATCTGATTGTTGCCGTTGCTCAACTTCGTACACTGGCTGTGAGTATTGGCCCCACACTTTCAAGAGTTGTCCCGACTGCTATCTTTCCTGTCAGGGAAAGGGTTGTGCCTACAAGAAAAGGTTTTTCAATGCCCTAGATTCGTTTATTAGATATTTCTTTATTCCTATCTTGTCTCCCAGGTCCCGCACATGCTCTGAGCTCATAGGGTATTTCGTGTGTTTCGGTACATTATTGATGTTATCCATTCTTACCTGTAAAGCGGTTTTCCTCCCTTCTCTCGGAACCAGAGCACCATGTGGACCCGGTCGTCACGGTCTACCGGCTCGATGTCACACGGCATGGCCACACTGCGGCCCTGGATTGCGTCCACGTCCACCGTCGTCACTGCAATCACAGACACTGAGCTCTTACTTATATTGTCCTTATGGGGTGGGAAGGTGGGTGGGAAAAATTCTCCAATCAGTTATAAATCCAACGGTACCATCTGGCCACGAAGACTTAAAAACATCGGCTATACTGTCAGGGTTCTACAAAACTACTGATTCTTGAGTAACGGCCGACGGAAGCGGGTCCATTTTATGTTATAATTGAAATGTATATTATTGCAATGATGCATAGGCAACAAACGGTAAAAGACTCAGGCTCCGCCCAAGACCGTACCCAGGGGGGGCGTTAGGGGGGTTCGAACCCCCCCCACCCCGAAACTACGAAACTACACGTCTTTACACTAGAGAGAATGAAGTTTTGAAGGAGCAGAAAATATAGTTTCGTGTTACCTAACCCCCTCCCCCCCCCCCCCCCCCCCGAAATATTTTCCTAGGTACGGCCTTGGCTCCGGCCCTGTCCCCGAAATGGGGGGAGCAAGTGGGGACAGGACGAGAAGACCTAAATCAATAATCGGTGATGAGATTAGCAAATTACACAGCCAGTCGCAACCCTGAATGGATCATCATAAATCCAGAATTGGAGCGTGAAATTATGATTGATAGTGTCGGGGGCTTGTCGGGAAGGGGGGAAGAGGGGCCCTCGCTTGTGGCCACGCCTAGGCCACCTATACACACACATGTGGATCTCAGTTAATACGACACAAACACCACTGTGGATTAATGCTAAGGAGGTATACCGACTCTAGATGTAATTAGGTTATTTGGTACACTCACCTAGAGGGTGTTCCCACGTCAGTGTATGAAATGATAACCCATGAAAAATCTAGAGGCCTATACAGATTGATATATATGTGGTATCTCAACCGTGGGTCATTTGGGTCGTTCATTCAATGTCAAATCAGAATTTTTATAAATTACCCGTTGGAGTTCGCAGCCTTGTACATAGTCACCTTATGGAGAACGAGTTCCGCAGCATTTCGGACTGTAAAGAGAGATTTGCTGAGATGTCTATAATGTTCCAGTAGCGGAAGAGAAAGAGACGCAAAACCTGAGTAAACAAACTATGTTTTTATGTAGAAACAGAAAGAAAGGACCGAAAAAATAAACAAGCGCTTGAATGACTCGAGAGTCAGGTTTCTAGACTACCAAGGTTTGAAAAGACAATAAGGAAGAGTCGCGGAAACAAAGAAACCAAAAAAACAGGATGCAGATTGGATGCACCCGATGCTCTAACCGCTTCCTCAAGAAAATAAAAAACCACGTTCTCCATGCAATGAAAGTGTATGAAGAGAAAATGTTGGATTTTAATAAAAGGAGAAAGTATTGTAACAGGTTGGGCCCTCGAGGGGTTTAATAAAAAGGATATTGAAACCCCCAACGGAGAGACACGGTAACTTTGCTCCTGCGAGGCTCTCAAATTAATGTTTTTGGGGCCGTGGTGGGCCTCATGGGGACTAAGTAAGTCGCATAGGCTATAGCAGGGTCAGTTTACCCGAGACAACCTCCTTTATCACAACCTGCTCAAAAATTATCAAGCTTACAAACGAGGCAAAGAATGTCGCACCTACTCACAAAATATTTCATTTTTTTTACATCAATTACCCCTACCTATTATCACTCACTTTATTTTCCATTTTTATGTACCAAGGATGTCAACAAGATAATTAAAGTACGTAGTAAAGGTGGGTTGTTGTTTCTTTTCACCCCTCTTTCAGTTCCAGCAAAATTGGGTCCAGTAACCATTAACTGTTATGGAAAACACTCAGGAAAAAGCTATAGGAACACTGAGATAAGAATTTTAAAAATTATATCGCCAAATTCCAAAATCTATTTAGTACACGTATACACTGCCTCATTTAAAGGCAGTATGGGGATGACGTGGGTTTGTTGCCCATGCTGGCCAATCAGAGAACCAATTAAAGCACCGGTCAGCGTCATTTCCAGAACTTCACTAATCATTTCATTCATTCGTAATCAATTTTCCAACGTGTAGCACAGTAACAATTACACTTCGGACTGTTGCGCATGCTAGTTTTTTTTCTTTCAAATACTTTTTCAAGTTCGGCATTCTGAGTTGCAAACATTTTTTAGGTGGCTAATGGCTAGATGACAGCCAGGGCGATAAAAATGCTTCACGACTGTTAAAAATAACTGCAATATGTGAAGAAAAAAACATAATTATTGAGTCGATGATGGGACAAAAATCTTCAAAAAGTGAGAAATGAAACATGATGGTGAAGCATGAAATGAAATGATAGGAATAGTAGAGAAGTGATAGCTGGAGATACCGGTGGGAAAATCGCAGGAGGTTGGAGGCGCGAACTGGCTTGTTCTATCGCAGCGAGCAGTGTTTTGCACCGCAGCTAAACCCATCCCCCGAATCGATGTATTCTGTGAAAGATAAATGACCAAACAACACGCACCAGTTTTCATTCCCCGTCGACACGGTGCCCAATCGATCAAGACAACCGAAGTTGATCTGCAAGGCGAGTGCAAAGCTACAAGAACTCGAAAAAGAAGAATGTTTGTGCATGCCTTTCACTGGCTGAGCGGTCAAGGCGAGGGGTTAACCACTCGTTGAGAATCTCGTTGGGAATCATTGGAATCATTGGAAATCTTGATGAAATCTCAGGGAATCTTGGAATTATTTGGAGTGGTTACCCCTTTGGGGTTCATCTTTCCACATTGTGGACTCTAAAAACGGAAAATTTCGGTTCGAATTCACCATACCAGGAAATTTTCTGTTGTGTTCGTATAATTTGGTTCGTTAGCTTCGCCAACACCTGTCTTTGGGCACTCCCAATCGATAGAATACCTACTACTCTCAATTATTTTACTTAAAAATATTTACAGTAACGACAACCCAGTTTCAAAAATCCAATAATAGCTTATCACACTGCTCAGTTCGAGAAATCACCGTCAAGTTGTTCAAGTGCCTTTCCAACCGACGGTGACTACAAAATTCCATGCGTTAGTACTGATTCTAGGTAGGTATAGTGTATTTTTCATTCATGGTACCTAAAGAAAATTCATTCAATTTTTAGAAAACTCTGTGCTGCACCGTAAACGCGACCTAAATGTGATCCGTTTTGGAAAAGGAGATGAAATTGGAAGTTTTTTACTGTATAAAATAAACGATTAATTTTATTTTCAAAGTAACGCCTACAGATATTGTGTTTTCGAAAAGAGGGGATGCCAGCGCTTCATCTCGAATTGGAAATTACTACCTCTTTTCAAGTTTTAATTAATTATTGCGATTCGGCGGGTTTTACTTTACTGTTTTGGAAAGTTGGTTTGCTTTTTGCCAAACCCGATCAATGATGGACTAGAAAATGAACTGCACGACGTTATTTTTATTATTCTCTTTGTCGTGTTTTGTTTTAGCCAATGAAAAATACCAGAATGATGCGGTAGAGTGGAAAAGCTTCAGCAGTTCCGAAGCTCTTTTGTGTTTTCAAAAACTGATACACTGGGATGAAATAACAAAGTGACCTCCCTTTATTTACTATGCACGTCATATCGGCCATGACAAACGCGCTATAGTCATGCACTTCACCTGTTTTTTTTGCATCTGTCATTGCCGTACTGATGGGAACCTAGTTTGAAACCTTTGCATTGCTCGCGACATGTCTCGCTGAACTATCGGTCTGTCAGCAGCAGAAACCTGCTAGATTTGTTATCAAGTGATGACTTCGTGACGGTTTTGTGAAACCATTTTTCATTTTTATGCACTGTTCGACCGTGTCCTTACTTTCGTCATGTCAGCATTCCCTTTCGAGCTTCCTTTTCTACTAGAAGAGTAAGTCTGAAAATTTTGGTTCCTTCAAGCATTCGGAATAACGAGACCTGTGCAGAAAGTATTGAAATAAGTATATCTCAGGAATATCCCAGCTGTAATATTCCAGTTGAATATTGCTGGTGATCTTAGGTTAGACTTATCTTGTATGTACTTCCTATACTACCTAAGCAAAAGCAGCACCAGACGAGAAAGTTCTCTATAACTTGACATTCCCAAAACTGACCTTGTTGCTGGCTGTTGAGGCCCCGGGGGGCGCTAGAATGACTTGTACGGAAGAGGTGCATAATTTTCCACTTAGGTACGTGTCATCCCGGATCGCGATAGAAGAAGGAAGGGGAGGAAGGAAGCAAGAGCAGGTCAAAGATTAGAAACAATGGGTCGCGTACGAGGACGTGCTTCCCGCCCTCCCCTCCAGCTTTTCTGCAATATGCTATATCCGGGGGAAAGGTCAAGGGTCGCGTAATATCGTAACCTACGAGGCTACAATACCGCCAAAAAAGGCAATTCCGTGTTTTGGAAATAAAATTGAAAAGTGCACGGATGGAGACCAAAACGTTACCAAACGGAGGGTGAATTTTGACAAATACACATACGAGATGTAGTGCTGCTTAAAGGACGTTCTTATCATGTTCTACTTGACCTTGATTACAATTTTGGACTGTCAGTAGCTAGGTTCCTAGATACTGTCCGTATTTCTATTCTTGTAAGCAGTCTTTATCTTCTAATTGTCATTGAAAATGGTAAGTATCCCAGATTGATCCTATGGTGTAGCATACACACTCCAAAGGCTTTTTATTTCTCATTTTCTCAAAGTACCTTCTGTAAATGTTTTCTAAATTTTCTTTTTACTTTCTCGCTAGCCATATATGGCGAGAAAGTATTGTTTTCGTGCAAAATTTCGAAATTGAGATTTTGGGTTTCCCATGATCTTGGGGGTCCCCTGAGTCCAAAAAAGTGGTTTCTGGAAAAAGTCTGTCCGTCCGTCCGTCCGTCCGTCCGTCAGTCCGTCAGTCCGACCGTCAGTCCGTGCAGTGCTCTAGCGCCTATACCGTTCATCCGATTTTGATGAAATTTGGTATGGACCTGTCTAAAATCACTGCCGAGGGGCAATTTTATGGATTTTTTGATTGGTCAAAAATTGCGGCCACTATTGTCAAAAAACCGCCAAAATAATTCAAAAATCGTGTTTTTGGTTACTTAGACTAGCGCCGACGGTACACTTTTCAATCTATAACACTGAAAATTGGTATGTGTGTTGAAAAATAGATGCTTCGAGGTCATTTTCAACTAAAATTGAATTGGTTGAAAATTACGGCCGTTCTGGACCAAAGTTCGGTCGTTTCGGCGCCATTAACATTTATTGACCGATTGTCATGAAATTTGGTAAATTTGTTTAGAACCATTTAACTTAATCATCTGTCGAACAGAATTTTGTTATCTTTAAAATGACGGCCGTTGTAGTCAAAAAAGTGTCGAAAATGAGTTGAGAATGAGAAACCACGTTTTCGAATGGTCGGAACGCATTTGGGACTACAGTAATAAAATGACAGACGTGAGATTTGGTATGAGTGATCTCAGATAGATGCTCGTGGGTCATTTTCAACCGATTTTCGATTGCTTAAAAATTACGCCCGCAAAAAAATCTCAAAAAAAACAAAAAAAATATCATTCTGGGCGAGAAAGTTAAGTGCGATTGTTTTCGGACCCTTTATTCTTGAGTGCCTTCCAAGTTATGTGAATTTCTTCTGAATAAAGTATGCATGATTTTCCACTGTAGGAACAGGACAGAGCTCATCAGTTTGGTCGGTGTTAGTTTGGAGTGGCCTTGTGCGGGACATTAATTTGAATGGGGGCAAGCAGCCCGCGGCTGCATTCCTCCTCAGCTACAAAGGATCATTGATTCGGGGCCAATATTGCGATCGGCCGGATTGGAGGGAGAGGGGGCTGCCCAATTATCGAACGATCTGTTCCGATTGTAGTCACACATTTCTACAAAGCACTTTGGTCATTCCACGCCAAAATCCAATATTAAGCTGAATCTGCTTTTGTGGCAAATTCAATAGTTTCAGCTGGGTGTGACATTTTACAAACGGCCAGCTGGCAGATTCACTTTTGTTCTTTTCATTGCTTTTCTGACCTATCACAGTTTTTTAGTCAAAGTGGTATGTTTCAGATTCCTGTGACTGCTGCTGGAAACTGGTGAGGAAGACATACCTACCCAGTGGACACAGACACATACCATACGGATGACTGGATTGGAAGTATGCTTTGAGGTTTTCAGCTCCCGAAGGTAAGAGCCTAACTTAAGTGATCACATTCTTAGGTAATTTGCATTATGTCCATGAAGATCATTTGAGGAGACCTCAAGCTATTCTCCCAATAGTTGGTGAATTGTTCTCTGTAACTGAAATCTTGAGTAGATTCTTTCCGCGCCACTGAGTAGCTGATTCTGCGCGGTCTTGGAGCTTCCATCCGCGCACGGAAGGCTGGAAGCTCTCCCCATTCCATCGTCTGACACCCCTGCCTTTGTTTTGACTTGCTAACTTGCGATGAATAACCTGTCTTCTCAGCGCCTACCCCAGGCGCTATCGCTAGTGATCATCTCGTTAACTACGTAGTTTAACATTTCCTTTTGTTCCGACTTCCAAACCAGCTTGAAATAAGTCGAAAACTTTGTGAGTGATTCCCCACGTCACATTTTCCGTCATTTTCCGCACAATAGACAAAGCTCTTTTGTCGCTTTTACAAAGAAGAGAGGCTGGAGAGCCAACAAAATTGACGGTTCCCACGTTGTGTTGGAGAGAGAAAAGGACCTGCTGTTCTAAACATGAGAAATTGAGAACCAAATACAAGTTTCTTGTTGTTTGCTTGAGATTCTTCCTTTTACTAGACACGTCTTTGTTTGCTTTTCTGTAGTGCTGACGCTTATGTTTGAGCTGCTTTCGGTCAAAGAAGAGTTTGTTAGTTTGTTGCATCAACTCTTCTCCAGCGCTACTTTTTTGTGTCTCAAACCCGCAATATGTTAAAGGCATACATCATACACCAACAGAAACGAATCGAGAACAATTTGCGGGCCGAATTCAAGTCTCTTTACCTTACCTTTACTATATCGCGAGGGTAACCACTCCAGAGATTCCTTGAGATTCCATAAAGATTTCCAAAGATTCCCAACGATATTCATAGAAAGATGAACCCCGAAGGGGTAACCATGCACTCCAAAAAATTCCAAGCTTCCCTGAGATTTCATAAAGATTTCCAATGATTCCCAACGAGTGGTTAACCCCTCGTTTACTCTTTACGTAGCTTTACTTTGGAATGGGTAACTTCAGCGTAAAAAACAACGAATAATCCGATCGAACCTGTGATTCGTGGTTCTAAGTGATCCCTTGCTATTGTAAGCAGTTTTCAGTAGTTACGTCCTTCTTCTTCGACAGTTGCTGCACCAATTCCACACAGTCAAATGTCTACCAATAGAGGAGGAGTAGGTACAATTGAACAGGATGTCCGTATCTAATGTGAGGCATAGGATGCAGTCAGGTAGAGAGGTAGGTACCACATCCATCAGCCTCAAGTGCAGTGTGCGCTGCAATCGCATTACTGGAGCAGCGCGGTGGCTGGAAATCAAAATTTCAATACCTCGCCCCCCCCCTCCCCCCACTTCATATCTGGTGCAATCTCTGCAATAGTTGCACCCTCTCTAGGGATTTCCCAATAAGTACGCTTAATTTGACTGGCCGATGCATCAATCTCTGTACCTGTGGACTGTGGAACAGTGCTGAATAGGTACATTATATTATTGCTCACAATAAAATCTCCCTCATGCAGACGACCTTTTGGTCGATATTTCATAAAAGTTTTATGAATTTAGGGAGACCACAAAATTATTTTTTGACTATAGCTTGCATGACACGACTCTAAGTTATAGGACCAATGTCATAACCCTTTTGGTCCCATCACCCTCATATTTTTCTTGCCAAAATTTTTAATTTCTCAAAATAAGTGTATGTTCACTGATGTTAGCACTGATGTAGGCAACAAGTATTCGTATTTGACCTCTACTGTATTTGCTCAACAAATACTAGGTACTACTCCTTTTGATAGAAAAATTAAATACAAATCTGAAATTTGAAAACTTCACTCAGAAAACTTGAAGTTAGCGAAACTATAGCAAACCACTTGAGCACTTTCCAAGAAAGTTTATTGTTGTGGGCACTCAGAGAAGTGGCTAAAATGTTTTCCCCTGGTCGAAACTTCAAAGAAACGGAAGTTTTCGTTGTTTAGAGATGGAGGGGAGGACAGGACTTAACGGATGACATCGTCAGCTCCGTCAAAGTCTCAGCATCGTAACCAACTTGGAAGACTTGCCAGCAAGTTTACTTTAGGCTAACTACATGCCAGCCCCAATCCTTACTTCTTCGCTAACTTGATCAGTCTCCCAGTATGCTCATCCCGTGCCGCTTCCTGCTGGGAGTTGTGATAGACTTTGTGCACTGCAGCAATCCGTTTAATCAGTTTTATTGTAAACTTCTCCGTCCAAGCAACAGCCGAAGAGCTTAGTCAGCAGAGTGATGCTGATGTTTATTCAATAAATACGAGTCACAGTTTCCATGAAAGCTTTATGTGCGAGATCAAACACGATACAGCAAAATACTACGTGTAAACCCGAGGGGGTAACCACTCCAGAGATTCCTTGAGATTCCACTGAGATTCCATAAAGATTTCCGAAGATTCCAAACGATATTCATAGAAAGATGAACCCCGAAGGGGTAACTACTCCAAAAAAAATCCAAGATTCCCTGAGATTCCATAAAGATTTCCAATGATTCCCAACGAGATTCCCAACGAGTGGTTAACCCCTCGTGTAAACCAAAAAACTGAGAAAAGTATGAATCCTATAGTTGGTTAAAATGATTAAGGCTAATGTACATTCTCAACGAACTCCACCAAAACCACTGTGAGAAAGTAAATATTCGACAAAACTAATGTTTACGTATTAGTACTACCGGAGACTGGTAATTGTAATATCGCCTTGGTTGTGTCTACTCTAAAAGCTAAACATAGTGTGCCATTCGAACGCGAAACGAATGAGTAAAAGTAGGACACTATGATTAGCTTTTACAGGAGAAAATGTAGAGAAATGGTGTTGCAATTACCCACTTACTGAAGTGAAATAAAAATTGTCAACATGTAATATGGCGAAGGTAAATAGGACAACCATACATCGAGCGCTTTTACTAAATGTGACGATAAAATCTACATGTGTTAGCTCGAAAATTAAAAAAAAAAATATTCCGCGTGAGGCAGCGTGGGGGTTTCGCGATCTGTCAAAAAACATGTGGACTGGTAGTTGACTGTTTAAAATCGCTCCTGTGGGCTTATTACTCCATATCATGCAAAAACACAATGCAGCCTCACGACAAAAAGTCTAAGGTTTACATCCCCCAATAAACACCTTTGACTCGCCCTGTAACTTCGGAGAAGGACTTGAGGTACGTAGCATTGCAAACCAAGTACGTGTATTCCACCTTAAGTCAAAACTACTAGTTCAGGGAGAGTTAGCCCTCAAAAGACTCAATCAGCTGAATTACCAACCCGCAATGCCGCAATTATATAGATGTGCAAATGCCATGGCGAATTCTTGTTTCGAGTGCAATCTTAGTTGAATCAGTTGGCTTATCCTATAACTACTCACATTAAGTGTCAACTTAATAGGGTCAGAGATGGCCGAGGACCCGAACCCGAGACATTGAGTGTAATGAAATAATTAGTTGTTATGGCGAAGAGGAGCTATGGCCCGGCTTAGTTTAGTTGATACTTGTCAAAATCTCACTCTAATATCTAAGAAGACAGACACTATGCTTGAGAAGGAAGCAGAGTTCAGGCCTTTTAAAAACTCTAGCCAATTTATTTATAGAATTCTAAGAAGACCCAGCAGTTGTTTTTTTCTGAAACAAAGTGTCTGTCTTCTCAGACATTAGAGTGAGACTTTGAAAAGTATCAACTAAACTAAGCCGGACCCTAGTTATCTCGCGTTGCCGTCGCTAACGAATTTTGCATCTAAACTCCTTTCTGAAGGAGGGGAAACTGAGAGGAGTAGCCTATACAAACGCAGGCAAGTACAGCCTGGGAAAAGCCTGGAGACCACATTACCCGAGGGGTTAACCACTCCAGGAATCTCGTTGGGAATCTCAGGTAATCATTGGAAATCTTCATGTAATCTTAGGGAATCTTGGAAATTTCTGGAGTAATTAACCCTTCGGGGTGCATCTTACCACGAATCTCGTTGAGAATCTCAGGAAATTTTTGGAAATCTTCATGCAATCTCAAGTAATCTCTGGAGTGGTTAACCCCTCGACATTACCAAACATTTTCTTCTCACTTTTAGCTCCTGGGATTTGTTGGGGAACGTCTTTCTTTCTATAGGTTTAGACTGTATAGATGTTAAGACAAATAAAGATTTAGGTAAAGGTTCTGTAACAGCGAAATTTGTGTATTGGCCTGGATGTTGTAAATATTGTGTTTACTATTGCAGGGACTGTCATGGCTTCAGCTTGGGAAAGCTATACGGTATTTTAGAAAAGAACCGTAACCTATAAAATTAAGGGTCGATACAAATTACAGTCCTCACTAAAAATCCACCCTTAATTCTTAATATCGGAACAGCAAGACGCAGCTAATTGGACCTTAATTTTTCCCAAGGGTAATGTGTCATTTAGTGGGCTGAAAATTCCCTAACGTCTGGTTTAATAATATAACTGAAGATCGGAAGACTCGTAATCATTGTGGTGCGCGGGTTATAGGTGAACTGTCGGGTTTAATACCAGCGAGATTACCGTTTTAATAGTATCTCTGTATAGGTTAAATACGAACATAAATCATCTAAATCATGGCAAACTATGCCAGATAATACTGTGAGATGAACGTTAAGCTGTCATCTCAACTGCGTCACAGTGCATTAAGGCTTAATCTGAAATATTGCGTGCTGCTCTGCTCTCCTCCTCTGTAGGTATGTTTTTATTTATGGCAATGCTTTCTTCTCCAGCCTCATTGTGAAAAGGTCGGGGTGAGGAGTTCTTTATTTTCAGAAGCAGAAGTCATTTCCTGCTCTTGAATGTATTTGTCTCTGGAAGTGCACCGACTTGCCCTACTTTTTACTGTAATAAGAAAATAGGGTAAAAAGTCTTGTAAAGATAAAAGTCACTAGGGTCCGATTACACCTTACAATAAATATATGATCCTATTTTTATATGATCCTATTTTTTTAGCATCATAAAAATTTTAGAAAAACTGTAATACACTTTACAATAAAAATAGGATCATGTTTAGCAGCGACGCCAAATTGACATGGTAAAAAAATAGAATTTTGAAGATTTTTAGGGTCCTTTTTTGAACCGTTTTAGGTTAAATAATTTCTGCTATATTCTTTCAATTCATCGTTATAAGAAATTCGTACTCCTCCACATTTTCTATTAAAATACGGGTCATTTCCATTCCACTTACCTCAGCCGCCATTTTCAACGGGCTAACCCAACAACAACAAACACATCGCAGCCTACAGGGAGGTAGTCGCAGCAGTTATGATACAATTTGTACCGGCCGATACAAATTGTATCATAATTGACTCAATTCACTTTACACCTTACAATTTTTCTTGATCATATTTTTTTATGATCATATTTGGATTGGAAATTGTAAGGTGTAATCGGGGGCTAAAGCTGACTCATATTTTCAAAGCAGAGGTTCATAATTTTTAGGTAAATTTCCCTAAGATATTGCTGAATTTAAAGAGGAATCGTTCAATCCTTCGTCTAGTCGATTGTAGTCTCCCATCCTAAGATTTTAGGTTATCCAATATTCTGGAGAACCCGAGGGGGTAACCACTCCTTAAATTCCTTGAGATTCCCTGAGATTATATAAAGATTTCCAAAGATTCCCAACGATATTCTTTGAAAGATAAACCCCGAAGGGGTAACCACTCCAAAAAAAAATTCCAAAGATTCCCTGGGATTTCATAAAGATTTCCAATGATTCCCAACGAGATTCCCAACGAGTGGAGAATCCTGAATTCAAAAAAGTGTATTGTGGCGTACGGCGTACCAATTTATGCATAGTTCTCTATTCTCTATTCTTCAAGTGCTGATAACATCACACGTTACCTGTCGCTGACTTGCAGCCCCCATGACAAGTAGCCTTCTTTACAAATTAACAACCCCGAACGCTTCGTTAATAATTCACGAAACTGGAACAAGAGTGTCAGCAGGTAACTGGCTTTTTGTAAAATGAAAACGTCAAGATATCATCAAGGAGACTATACGCGTGATTACCCGATTATTTAGGTCAGCCGCATAAAAGGCCCCCCCAACCTTGTTAAAACCTTTCAAAAGCTCTTTTTCGCTCAGACTAATTCTACAACAAGCGGGATGAGATAGCATCTTTTCTCGAAAATTCAGGATCACGTTTGCGGGAGCTGAGCTTTCACAATTGGTTTTCTTTTTAGTCACTCTAATTTTAATTTTTAGGACACCTCAATGGATCAGTCTTTATAGTCCTGAAATGGAAAAGCGAACAAGTTAACGAGGGCCTATCCTAGTTCCGCTATTAGTTCTCAATCGAGGGGTAACCACTCCAGAGATTCCTTGAGATTCCACTGAGATTCCATAAAGATTCCCAAAGATTCCCAACGATATTCATAGAAAGATGAACCCCGAAGGGGTAACCACTCCGAAAAATTCCAAGATTCCCTGAGATTTCATAAAGATTTCCAATGATTCCCAACGAGTGGTTAACCCCTCGTTCTCAATATAACAACGATAACAGCGTTAACAACTGGGTGAGAACTAATCTCGGAACTATAGAATAGACCCTTACTTAATAATTTGCTCAACTTCAGTCCGAGTAATAGTCGAAGATTTTTGTCATTTTTCGAAAGAAGTCACTTCCTTCCGACTTGATTAAGGGCAACCACACAATCGCCATTTCTTTACGTTTTTTCTGCACACTTTATGAGGAAACTATTGGGTATTTAAATGTTCCGAAATAAAATCTGTCTTTTTAACGGCCGAAATTAACAGGCTATAATTTTGTGATTTTAAGGTCAGTTAATTTAAGTAGGTATCCAATAGCTTCGTTTCTGCTTCATAAAGTGTGCATAAAAAAACGTAAAGAAACAGGTCTCCGTAGACGCCCTTAATTTGTTTCCGAAAAAAGGAGGAAAATATAGGTTCCTCAAAAACGTTTCATTAATAAAAGTCAAACCGAAACTGAATAAATTGATATTCAGACCTGAATGAACTAGTACATATAATTTAAATAAACTGGTAAGTTTGTAGTTGTAGGTTTGTACATTCATTATAGTAAATTTTACCCCGAGGGTGAAAGGGCACCCGGGGTATTCTTTGCTGACTTTTTTGGGTTTAATAGAGAGAAACTCAAGCGGTTAAGGTCGGCAGATTGTGCTGAATGTAGAAGCGAAAAGGGAACGGAAGGATGCTTCACATCCACCTCTAACTCTGGCTCTCTCATAGACAGAGTGTCCTTCACATCATCCACTGAGTGAGAGACTATGCGCCTGCAACAAGTCTTCTACCTAGTAGCTACCTTTAATATCATCTGTTGCTGTTACTCTGTGCTTTATTCCGACCTTTTCCAGTTAAGGCTCTGCTTTACTTGACGCTGCATTTCTACCACCCATTGTTTTCCCCTTGGTGGGAGAGTTCTAACGCCAATACTAGGCAGAAATTTTGATAATTGAACTGTTTTTTCAGCGCTAATCTTTAATCTTATTTATTAAAGGTAAAAGTGGGATATCTCGAAAACTACGGGAAATCGGAAAATCTGGTTCAATCAATCCCTAGAACCTAAGAATACTAAAGCTACATCTGGGTGGAACTCTGTCTTTTCAACCAATGAAAAAAATATTTCGCCACTCGCAATACTGAACTTGTGGGTGGCCAGAAATCCATCGTAAGGTAAAACAGTGCCATACGACTCCAAAAATGTATATTGTAGTATAAAAATAGCAACTTTAACTCTTCAAGCAAGCGACAAGAAAAATTTCCCTCTTCTGGGTACCACTTCAACAGAAGCGACAAAAAGAAACAAGAAAACCTGTTTAAAAGACACACTTAACCATCCAAAATCCTAAATTATATAAAACGCATACGAAAATTGAATACAATTCCAGACATTGACTGAAAAAACCCCCAACTCTTCTGAAAATATCACAATCAGAAAAAAACACAATTTAATCACAATTCTCCTCGAATAAGGTTCTGTGGGGAACGGGGGAAGCGAGGGGGAGATTGGGTAGTTATTCCTGCTTTTCCGTAATTGGGAAGCCCCCTTGAAATTAAAAAAATAACCTACTTGCCAACTCCGGCCAACCCCCTTCTATACCGTCCGATTCCAATACAAACTTGGGATAATTATTTTTAAAATCAATTTGACTCTTGTTCATGAAATTCCCGCGCTTTCCTTCAATTTCCTTTTCAAGACCTTTTTGCCAATGGTGAACTTTTCATTGGAAAAAAAAAAAATTGCCGCGTTTGAGCGAATATCTTTGAATTGATGATTTCGATTCAGATTGAAATAAAAAGCTTTTGTTGTTTTCATTTTGAAGCAATTGAGAAATGGTTTCATTTGAGAAGAGAGGATGGGATGACAAAACAATTTTCGAAAGAAGGAAGGAAAGTACCGGATTTCTAAACGGGGTTGAAAAGTCACCGGAAGATCTACCCTGCGACAACTGTTCATTTTTTTAGCTCTCCACCATAGAGACAATTATTCCGAAACGTAACGGGGATATCAATGATATATGAAAATAAAGTTTGATAGTACCGAAATGGAAACCTGTGATAAGACCTTCATATAGATGGGATTGTCGGTTTTTTTTACAGAGGCAGCTGATAAGTGTCACAAGCTCAAAATGTTGCGACAAATTCAGCAGTCTGATTCGGTCATCAAAATACGTCAGTATTCTCGAATTAACGGGAACCACCTGTCACGATAAATAATGAACAGAGCAACCTGACTTTCGTGGTAAATTAGAGATGTACCGCAAAATGGAGCGGTGGGCGTTTTCCGCTTTGAACGAGGTCACACCAGGCAACATCTCGATAGAGATAGCTTAGCAAAAACCACGAACATGCGCTTCCAAACCTCACAGGCCCTTAATCCGAACTTGCTAACTACGGTTCCTCCAACCACTTTCTTTGAAGATTCCGCTATCCTGTGATAGTGCTATTCTTATATTGGCAGGTTTGTTATCATTTTGGCTACCTTAAGGCTGAATTTCACCACTTCTTATATACCTACTATAGCGAGGAGTTGACCACTCCTGCGAATGCTTGAAATTACATGAAGATTTCCAAAGATTTCCTGAGATTCTCAACGAGATTCGTGGAAAGATGCACCCCAAAGGGTTAACTACTCCAGAAACTTCCAAGATTCCCTGAGATTTCATAGAGATTTCCAATGATTGTCTGAGATTCCCAACGAGATTCCTGGAGTGGTTAACCCCTCGTACTATAGTGTCTCCTAGCATTTTTCCATTTAAACGAGCGTAAAAGCTACGAGCGTAAAATAATTCCAGTGTAAATCATGGGCGTAGCAGGACCAAAAACCTGGAGGGGGGGCTAAGTCCCGCAGACCTTCTCACCTAGGTGGGTAGGCATGGCTTTATGTGACGTTATGTGTAGGTCAGAAAAATTCTGGGGGTGGCTAAACGGTTTAGCCCCCCCCCCCCCTCCCCCTTGCTACAGCTGTGAATCCTTACTTACAGAATGATTTTAAGGTGACTCTTATATTCCAGAACAAAGGGAACCCCGTTATTTTTTATTCAAATAATAAGTGTTTAACTGTCTTTTGTTGTCAGCCTTACTTATTGTGCTGGAAACAGAATATTCAATTTCGTTACCTCCGTCTTTTATTGTAATTTTCTACTTGATTCAACCTTACCTTATTTTCCTATACCTTTCTATCGTTATGTGGGAGTTACTGTTGAGATTAAGGGTCCGCTATACCTGACGGTGCATTTTTCGCCGCCCATAAGATTAACATTGCGGGCGGCGATTCATTTTCATGGTTTACCCTTGGTTGGAAAGACACAAAATTTGCCTGTACCTAGCCCTAAAAATGTTCTAGGGAGTGTTCGAAGCAGATTTCCCAATTTCTCACTGGTTTCTTTTATTGCAATTGTTTTGCAAATGCTAGCATCGCATACCTCAAGAAAAGTGCTGTATCTCAAAATCCAGTAAAAAAGTGGGAAATCTGCTTCGAACACTCCCTATAGAACATTGTTAGGGCTAGGTACAGGCAAAATTTTGTGCATGTCTTTCCAACCAAGGGTAAACCTTGAAAATGAATCGCCGCTCGCAATGTTAATCTTATGGGTGGCAAAAAATGCACCGTCAGGTAAGCGGACCCTTAATACGAGTGAATCAATATAGGTAGGTACATTAAGTTGGTTCGAGAATTTTCCATTCATTTGATGATTTGATTCTAATTTGCATTTGTAATGATAATTTACAATTTCTCTCCCAATATAGTTCATTTATATGGAAGCTACAACTCTGGCAGTAAATCATTCATTACTTCCATAATCTAAATTACTTCCTATCTAAAAGAGGAAATACCTAAAGGGTTCCATTTCCCATACACGTGGAGTAGTATATGAACAAAAGCCCTTTGAAATATTGCTGTCAATTATTAGGTGATTACTTCACTTTATTTTGTGAGCCTAGACAGAAATTTGAACTCTAGAAAATTGGTAGAAATACCTTTGGTTGTATCTTTTGTTGTGCCTACTTCAAAACTCCCTGCTTACTTCTGAAGTCACGATACCTTGCAAACTTTTTTATGCCTCTTTACTCCTCAATTCAGGAAAGGAGCTTCACTTGCATCATGATGAATCTAAAATCGATGTAGAATGCATCACAGGAAGAGAAAGAACCTTAAAAATACGAAAGAAGTAAGACAGAATTTTGACAGAATAGCGGGGGAAAAATCCAAGGAATAAAACTGATTTTGGAGAAATAGGTCAATAGGGGAAAGTTGGGTGCTTGAATTACTTTTCCAGCCGTGGTCTGCGTGAATATCAGGCGAAACAAGGTTTCAACTTTGCCTGTGTTTTCGCTTAACCAGCAGTTATTTGCAACAGTCACCATGCAGTTCCAGAAGGAGTTTTCTAATATAAGCCAATAAATACCTACAGTACAGGTACTTTTCCAAACTTTAATAAAAATGTTATTATTATTGCCTTTCGCAAATTTTCAAAGTACCCTCTTGGTGAAACCAAGTGCTGTTGCACCAACCTAACTCCAATAGGTCCTGAGTACCTACTGGAACCTCTTGCAACTGCCACCAACATTTTTTGCGAGTTTTGGGAATCTCGTTGGGAATCATTGGAAATCTTTCTGAAATCTCAGGGAGTCTTGGAATTTTTTGCAGTGGTTACCCCTTCGGGGTTCATCTTTCTATGAATATAGTTGGGAATCTTTGGAAATCTGTATGGAATCTCAGGGAATCTCAAGGAATCTCTGGAGTGGTTACCCCCTTCGCTATGGCGAGGTTATTGATTTCGGTGGATTCAGAATAATGGGTCATGAACCTCAGCGACTGAACTTTACTTGGTAAAGGTCAGCGAAAAGCTTGCACCTGCTTCTGCTACCACGGCTTTTTACGTCCACGACCGCAGAGCACGGGAGTTGTTCTCACGGAAACTGGAACTATAGAGTTCCAAACAGACAAGTTTTTTGTTCCCAACTATGTTTCAGCCGACTTAGGGTGAGGTGGTGACAACAACCGACCTCATACGTGGTCTCCGCACAACCTATCAACAAAACTATTGGGTATTTAAATATTCTGAAATATGATATGTCTTTTTAGCGCCATTACTCATGAGGCTATGTTGTTATATCACGATCGGTTAATTTTGGGCAATTTTTTGTTGATAAAAATCACAACATAGCCTCATGAGTAATGACGTTAAAAAGACATATAAAATTTCAGAATATATATATATCCAATAGTTTTCTCACAAAGTTTGAAGTCCAAACGTAAAACAAATAGCGAATGCATATATTTAGCCTTAAGGGTCCGCTATACCTGACGATGCATTTTTTGCCGCCCATAAGATTAACATTGCGAGCGGCGATTCATTTTCAAGGATTACCATTAGTTGGAAAGACACAAAATTTTGCCTGTACCTAGCCCTAAAAATGTTCTAGGGTGTGTTCGAATTTCTCCCTGTTCCCAATTTCTCACTGGTTTCTTTTATTGCAACTGTTTTGCAAATGCTAGCATCGCATACCTCAAGAAAAGTGCTGTATCTCGAAAACCAGTAAAATAATGGGAAACCTGCTTCGAACACTCCCTAGAACATTGTTAGGGGTAGGTACAGGCAAAATTTTGTGTCTTTCCAACCAAGGGTAAACCTTGAAAATGAATCGCCGCTCGCGATGTTAATCTTATGGGCGGCAAAATATGCACCGTCAGGTATAGCGGACCCTTAAAAGGAACTCGTTGATTTTCTCCCATGTTTACCTTGTCATATTTCCAAGAAAATCGGCGGTTTTCTTTGAGTTATAGATCACGAATCTGTGTTGCTCACCCAATAGCAGCGACGATACTCGTGAGAACCGTAATACGATGGATGGTACTAAAAGGCCTGAAGGCTGTCAAAACAAATTAGGGTGAAGCGTTAATTTTGCGGAAAATAATGGCCTATCATTAGACTGATATTGTCTTTTTTAAGAGCTGCTCATAAAATGCTCCTTGGAGTGGGAGGCCGAGACGAGCCTTAAGTGGTCCTTGCACGACAACCTTTTCTGTCCTGCATGCAACCTCTTTCCAAAGGTAAACGACACTCAGAATGAAAATTGATCATTTAGAGAAATACCTAGTTGTCATATGTCGGTGTTCAGTAGCTCATCATGACATATCCATTCTGCAACTGACTGCGAGATGCAACCTTTGTTGCATCCTTGTGATCTACTATTTTTCTGTATAAGAGCAGAAACTATGTATCCTTTATAGATAGTTGCACCGCCATTCGTCGTCAATTTTCGTCAGTATCCGTTTTCAATTTAACAGGTGTCATTACTATTACTTCTCTAACGGATAGAACTGTATGTACCGACAGATATCAGTTAGCTCCTTCAAAATAATATTTTGGGCTGGTAAGAAGACGAAGACAACCCTATTTACCCAAAATAGTCCCCTTGGTAAAATGAAAATGAAAATGGAATGGAGTCAAATTGAGTCTGGAGGAAAATACTTACTGTGCGTGCCATAATTACTCTTTAATCCCATTGCCTAGGTTGTAGGTACATAACCTTCCGTTCTTTGATGTCATTCATTTAACGTTGCTTGAGATATTCAGCTTAAATTGGGACTAAAAGAGGTGTATGCAGTATGAAGTCCAATATCTCAACAGTTTTTATCTATCTTGGTGCCTATAGTTGTGAAGTTATAAGGTAAGGTTGGACGCGTGTACTCAACTAGTACGGAATGGTTTCCTTGTACTTACCTTTCAATCTTCACCATATATCGACCAAACGGTTTAGTTGGATAAAAATTTGTTGTCTGATAGTCGTATCAATACTGGAACAGGATCAGTAGCAACGTGATGGAAAGCGGGATGCCAAAAATCATAATCCAAAGAGGAAAAAATTACTTGGTTGCGGATGGCGATGTGGAATTTTTATTTTTTAATTTTTATGGCTGGCAGGGGAGGGACGGACGGTTTGAGAGCTGGCGCTCCGTCAAAAATATCCACCTGGGCAAATCAGTGCGGATTAGTGTGGAATTCCAGTCACGCGCCGTGCTGCCGTCCGCCCAGCTCAAAACTTGCGAAATTCTGAACAAAAACCGTAAATCCCCAGCCAGGTTCCGTGAATATCAATCATGATGCTGTTGGCTACCTTGGATAAAGGGTAAAAGGGTGGCCAAAACCTCAGGTTGATGACAAATGAAGGAAATCTCAGAGGGAACCAGGAGGAAAACTGATGGGAAAATGATAAAAAACGGAGATAACTTGGTTTGGCGGGGTTTTTCCTTCTGTAGTATAGTGTGAAAAAAATCGCGTTCAGCCATAAACCACCCCGAATCGATCCGGTAACTGGGAGAGTGCGAGAACAAGGGGACAAGGTTTTATCGTGAGCAGCTATAAACCATTGCGAACCGACCCGAAGAGTCACCGAGGGAAAAAAATATATTCCGATAAAATCAAAAAATAATACTCCTTCCAACTTTTCTCTAAAAATTTTGACTTCTCGCTAATCTGAGCAATCAATCATAGACGCCTACAACAATGAGGGCTCAAAAAATACATCCGAATTTATCAAAATGGTACATCTCTCACAAAGGAAATGTATTTCATCCCTCTCGAAACCCAAAGAGTGAAACAGATTAGAGCCGAAATGAAAAGGGCAGGGTCCGTCCGAGACAACGAAAAGGGCTAACAAGGAACAAAGGGCGGGGGTGAAAAATGACGTAGCAACTGTGGAATGAAAATTAATGTGCCAATGAATGTCCCGTGACGCCACACCGCGCGCCGCTTTCTTATTTTTATTTCTCCGGCCCATCTGTCAAAAACTCCACGTTTGCTTTTCCTTGCCTGAGAGCTAACAAGAGAGGCAAAACATGATCCGTGCTATTTTTTTTGTAAAAGCTCCTGGAATAATATCGTCCAATATTCTGATATACACGGATGTCACACGCTCGATTTTTCTCTATAAAAAAGATCCTGGTCGATAGATCAGGATCCTAACCTAACTGGAGGCTTGTATATCGGTACTGTTATATACCCAGGCACGACTCTTGGTATACCTGAAGGGGTAACCACTCCGGAGATTCCTTGAGATTCCATAAAGATTTCCAAAGATTCCCAACCATATTCATAGAAAGGTGAACCCCGAAGGGGTAACCACTCCAAAAAATTCCAAGATTCCCTGAGATTTCATAAAGATTTACAATGATTCACAACGAGATTACCAACGAGTGGTTAACCCCTCGGGTATACCTTTACTTCCTATACTTTGAAAAATACCAATGGTGGAGGAGAATGAAGCAAACACCCTTATAGGCCTAGACAATCATAAAATAATCGAATTTGAGTCCGCACGCTACCTATCAAAAAGTTTATGAGCTAATTAACTTACCGTTGTGAGACTAGTAAAGCCGACAGACTGGCATTTGAAAGAGAACTCACCTGAAAAAGAAAAAAAAAGGAAATGAACGGAAGGGGAAACTGAGAGGCATAAGGGGGAAGTGGGGCAAGGGGAAGCGTAGTAATTGGCCGCCAGCTTACCTACTGCTAAGTGTATCCGTAATTAGCAACTACTGCAAGGATTAGCTATTTACACCAACTTTCACTCTCGCTATTTCTTTCTTTCTTTTATTCTTCTCTTTCATCGGGTTTCACAAGCGCATTGCGAAATAACAACCGGAATGCGGATGGGGAAGTATGCGGAATGCTTACTATGTTTTTATTTATTTAGCAGTATCAGGGGATTGGAGAGGGGCCCAAGATCCAAGAACGTCAGGTACGCAGTCAGTGTCGGAAAAACGGCTAAACGCACCGTGTAACACTACATTCCGAAATAAATTCGATCAAAAATCCGATCACTTTTTACACAATCGAGTTTTTTCCGATAATCTGCACCTTCGGTAATCTGCTAAACAAATCGACTGTGTTAGCTTTCCGGAATGGTTTAGTACCTCCAAGCGTCTTACACAAGAAAGGAAAGATTGCTTCTAGTTACTGGGTCTTCATTGTTAGTAACTTATAACCTCGGGATAAATCAAATCCAGATGCCCACTATTCCGCTTCAATAAGTTTCATCCGTAATATTCCCGATTCTCGACATATTTCAGAGCTAAAGCTACATTTCACCTCCAAGATTACCCTTCACTTTCCACGTAGTCACACAAAGGGCACAATTGAAGTGAAGGTCGCTGACATCTGCGTCCGTTCGGTATTGTACGATATAGCTGGCCGGAACCATAATTGGTGCCGAACGCCCCTGAACGCCCCTGAACAGTCTTGCCAGCCCTCCATTGTCTCAACACGCCTTTGTTTTAGGGATTATACAGCAAAAACATCCTGCGCCCCACGCACAATATGGTTATGAGATGTCCATTTTGAATGGATTCAACCCTTCTCCCTGTTCCGGTTACGTAAATGTATAGGTACATTAGCGGGGTTGTAGAGCCTTGTTAGGCCACAGTGTTCTGTTTACATAGTCATACATACAAACCGAGGGGTTAACCACTCGTTGGTAATCTCGTTGGGACTCACTGAAAATCTTTATGAAACCTCAGGGAATCTTGGAATTTTTTGGAGTGGTTACCCCTTCGAGGTTCATCTTTCTATGAATATCGTTGGGAATCTTTGGAAATCTTTATGAATCTTAGGGAATCTCAAGGAATCTCTGGAGTGGTTACCCCCTCGATACAAACTGAACTGTTTGTTACTCCCTCTCTGCACTGGTTCAGAAACAAACATTTGATTGACTTATGCTAGTGACATTTTTTCCTATAGTAAACTGCTGGATAGGTACGTAATTCTTGTTATAAAAGAAAATATTGTATTTGTACAGGTGTATCACCTAGATTCAATTTTGGAATTTAAATTCAAGATATGCTATTCAGCAAAGTATTAGTCATAGACTTTTAGACATGGTTAGGTTAGGTCCCGCGAGTACACGCGAAGCTGAAGTTGGAGCAAGCGCTGAAGTCAAAATCTGCGAATGGAACACTGCGTAAGTAGGCACGCACCATTGTACTCGAAGGAAATTCATTGCGGGGAAGTCATTAACGTAACAAGCTCCTCTTATAGGCAGCTATTCTCAATTGAGGTGTGCATAGTTTGCAAATGGGGGGGGGGGGGGGGGGAGGTTGCTGGAGTGCTGGTTGCCGATGCCTAAGGGCGGGGCACCAAAAAGGCTAACTGAGTGGTGCAGAATCTCGTATAAATGCAAATTCCCCAACTCTAAAGGGGGTGGGAGGTGGGGGCTTCGGAAAGAATCAGAGGTAATCTCTGCTGAAGCAGGGGAGGGGGTCGGGGCTGGAGAATAACTTAAGGTATTTATTATAGAGTAGCAGGATTACCGGCGTCCACGTTGCTTACTAATACTTTCCGCTCCTTACGCTTCGTGATTTAGCACTTTAATCTAGAAGAGAATCGAGGCTGCTTACGGAAGCCAAGTGTCTATTAAACCTTTTTACGGCCCAGTTCCAAAAAGGCGTGGAGAACTGAAGAAAGCGGTTAATTAGTAGGTAACAGTGGAACAGCAGTTGCAATGCCTGACAGCCAAGCCAAATAATTACCAACGTGAGGGAAAGTCTGAGCTCCAGTGTTTAGTACTAAATTTCCGCAGACCTGTTTCCATAAGAACAAATAACTTCGTCAGTTATTCCACAGATCTAGTAATTGATCATAACTTTTTAAAGTGACTATCATTTTTTTTTTAATTTTGAATATGAAAAAAATTCTACCCTTTGAAATATCTCATCTCTTTTGACCCACCCGGCAAAAGGTGATGATGACGTTAAAAAAATATATTTTTTGTTTGCTCATTAGCCCAAAACTTTGTAGCAATTTATGTAACAAAGTTACATAAAGACGTCGGAAAAATAAAGTCTGAAGCAGAAGAAAACGAGTTTGGATTAAGAAGTAAAAGGTCGGAGGCGTAAGCCCATGGCGGGAGCTTATTTTGGAAAACCTACTGGGGCAATCCCACTTTAAGCATTTGATAACACGTGGGACGCCATCCCTCACCCCCAGCTATGGGGAGGGGGGGCTGATACTTGAAAGGCTCCCCCCGTCCTCCAACTCATCTGCTTCACCTGAAACCTTCTGAAAGCATCTCACTGAGCCTTTTGTCCCCGCAGGGGCTCACTATATCCGATCCCAGTGTGGGAGGCGAACTTCCCGCCTCCCGCCGTCAAAATTGAAACTGCCTTGTTTACTCCTTTTTTGTTTGTGTTTGATAGTTGAACGGATAGTTACAATTTTCTAAGTTTCCAAATTAAATATCATCTTTCATTATTTTTTTTGGGGGGGGGGGGGGGGGGGGCTGCAACCAACCGTACCGTAGAAACTAATCACTACGAGAAGTTACCAAATGCCCACAAGCAAACTCGATATACTGCGCCTGAGGTTTGGAAAAAATTTCTAATTCAGAAGTTGCGAAGTATAATTAAAAGCCATTTTAATGAGCTTTAATTTTTATTCTTAGAAGAAATGACTAAGGCCAGGTTTGTTTCTACCATGTTATGGGGAGAAGTTTTTTTATCACCCCTGACAGCATTTGAAAGGTTTTGGCGACGTATGTGGATATAGAGGTGAACCTCTGGCGCGCCATGAGCTCCCAATTTGGGAGAGAATATCCGCAACACAACAAGCTTCCTAGCAAGGAACTGACAGAACCCACTTTTCCTCATAAAGCAAAAGCTGCTTCGTATTTACCTTTTGGATCCTGAAGGGAAATATTTTTCAATTTACTCAGAACGAGCATCATTTTTAATCATGCCTACTTATGAATGGAGATTTCTTTCAGAAAACTGTCAGTTTTATCAAAATTGCAACAAATTACTTTTCAAGAGAGTTAACCCACCCTTCAGTTTAACCTAAAAGAACAAAGGAATTAAATTATGTATATATTACCTCAAAGCCGGGGATTACAAGAAATCTGCTCCTGTAGGTAAGCAAGCCTCTAAAAAGAGACCTACTTTTTGTTGTAAGTTAAAGCCGAGGGGTCAAGTAGCCACTCCAGGAATATCGTTGGGAATCTCAGGTAATCATTGGAAATCTTCATGAAACCTCAGGGAATCTTGTAAATTTTTGGAGTATGTAATTATAACATAACCCTTCGGGGTGCATCTTTCCACGAATCTCGTTTAGAATCTCAGTAAATCTTCATGCAATCTCAGGCAATCTCTGGATTGGTTAACCCCTCGGTTAAAGCCCATTCCACTGGCACTGAAAGCACAGATGTTAATTGAAGTAACAGATTGCTGGCCGAAGCCATACATGAATATTTGTTATGGCATCCATGCAGTCTAGTTTTTTTCACTAGACACAAGACCATGGGGAAGTGGCATAGTCTGACAAACATCAACTGGGTAACTGCCCTATTTCTATGACACTCAAACCCCGTTAGGAAGTCATAAATGGAGAAACAATGTTGGTTGTCCTGGAGTTTTTCTGCTGAACGTGAACCAGTTCGGCGTCGCGCGTGGTGGGGAGAGAAACCGCGATGAAGATGAATGTGAGGGATAAATAGACGACTGCACTCGGTAGCAGAGGTGCGACGCCGACGTGGTAAGTTGTTGTGGAACGCGACGAACTGAAGAAACGTTCTGTCTGTCTGCCACACTGCTCCTTCACTATAGTGACGAGGACATATTCAAGACAATTGTGGGTTGTGCGGGAGATTCGAGGGGGTAACCACTCCAGAGATTCCTTGAGATTCCATATAGATTCCCAACGATATTCATAGAAAGATGAACCCCGAAGGGGTAACCACTCCAAGATTCCCTGAGATCTCATAAAGATTTCCAATGATTCCCAACAAGATTCCCATGCAACGAGTGGTTAACCCCTCGGGGAGAGTTGTTAAGATCGAACATTTGTAATCGCCTATTCCATTTCCAGGAAAGATCTTGAGTTTGGACGAGGGTTCTCATTTAATATAGGAAGTGAAGGTAAAGTAGGTACAGGGAAATTTCAAAGTTATACCGAAAGAAATGCAGTTTCCAGGCGCCCCTGCCGCTTGGGGCCTCATGCACCCCATGCCCTTCTTTAAATTAGGCCGTCATGGCATGGATGATTTCAAACCCCACATAAAAAAAACCAGCTTTACGCCATACGATAAATTTTAAAATTAGCAAACAAATAAACAATAATAATCCGAAACTTTAGAACCCCCCACAGTAGCCGGGCAAGGAGTGAGATCCCGAACGACAGGTTTTTATACCGTTACACATTCCAATCACTATTTTTTACGTTTTTTCTGCACACTTTATGAGGAAACTATTGGATATTTAAATACTCTGAAACATAATATGTCTTTTTAACGACCGAAATTAACAGACTATGTTGTAGTTTTACGATCGAGTGATTTTTGTCAACAAAAATTTGTTGTTCACCAAAATCCCGCATGGCAGCCAGGAAGTGAGGACGCTTTTACCTACCAAGCTATAGGAGGATCCGAGGGGGTAACGACTCCAGAGATTCCTTGATATTCCACTGAGATTCCATAAAGATTTCCAAAGATTCCCAACGATATTCATAGAAAGATGAACTCCGAAGGTGTAACCACTCCAAAAAAAATTCCAAGATTCCCTGAGATTTCATTAAGATTTCCAATAATTCCCAACGAGATTCCCAACGAGTGGTTAACCCCTCACCTACCAAGCTATAGGTAGAACTTCCTGCTTCATGCCTCACAATTTCTCATTTTCTAGTGTGCCTAAATTTGTTCGGGTACCAGAGATGGCTTTGACCTCCCCCTTAAACTACGGAAATGTTTGCAATAACGTTTGACCTCCATATTTGAGAGCGCTTATTGACAAGTGAAATTGAAATTCACTGGTACCGGCCTATCAGGCCCAACCAAACCGCGGATTCGAATTTCGTTTATTACATTATTCGAACATACGTACAATATTTTATGTTTTGCAATATTCGTTGAGAAATATTAAGGTGAAATGCCAGAGGGATGTTTGGGTGGTAAACCCTAGAAATTTACGCAGTGTTAAGTCCAAGGACTTTATAATTGGTTACATCACTTTAATAATTGGTCAGTTTCTGCGAAAACATAGTAACTGGTGTAAACAAAAACAAAATCATCCACCCAACCGTACAGCGATAACTTTTAACGAAGTGTTCGACAAAACACGTGTACCATTTATCGGTAGTTGATCTACTGTTCAAATCTGATGATTCTTTCAGTTGTTAGTCAGGTTCAATTAACTGAAGGTTAATTCACCATGACAGAAAGTGCTGAATAAAAGAAGGAAGTGAAACAATTAACGAACAGAATGGGCTAACTAAAGTCCGGGTCTAAACCGATAACGCCAAAATAATCCCGATCAGCGGAATGGATTCTGATTTGATGAACTTAGTCCGGGGTTGGGGCGAATTACGTGAAAGATTATTATTTTTTTGCGAGCGCCCTGTTCAGAGTCACCTATAACCTATTATGATGAAAGCATTGATCTACTTCCCCGCCTTTTATGAAGGGGGTACCCACTCCAGAGATTGCATGAAGATTTCCAAAGATTTCCTGAGATTATCAACGAGATTCGTGGAAATAAGCACTACTCCCGAAAATCCCAAGATTCCCTGAGATTTAATAAAGTTTTCCAATGATTGCCTGAGATTCCCAACGAGATTCCCAACGAGATTCCAGGAGTGGTTAACCCTCGAATAATTTCAAATTACTACCGCTTGGTTATCACAAATGCATTGCTCAAAAGGCTGCTTGCATTCTTTTGTGAGGGGACCCTATCCTATACTCGCCAACAAAAATTAATCCCTATTGTAACAGGTAATGGTTTTTAATTTGTGTTCTCTATACTCTAATACGTCCATGAATACAGTGAGTAAGGGTATTAGGTATAATACGTAGCTATAGTATATTGTCCGTGTTGTTTGGCAGAGCAGGAACGAAAAGCGTCGCATGTCAGGTGCAGCCTCCTCCAGGCCTTTGATCCCAACAACATATTAATTTCCGCTTTCATCTTTTTGTTCTATCAGCGCAGTTTGGTTGTGTTGGTTTCTCTTTGAGTTTCAATTCCACTATTTTATGAGATTTATTCAGGAAGAGCGGGGCAGTGCCTAGGACCCACAACCTTCTCACCCCCGTGCTTATAATAGAACTGTATTAAATTACACCAAAATAATGAGCAACATTTCAGTAATAGGCGCCATTAAATGTTAAAACCATGGTTAATTTCTGATCTGTTTTCTTCTTCAGGGAAATGTGCTTACTCTTTACACTTGCATATTTTACACTGAGGGGTTAATCACTGCAGAGCTTGCTTGAGATTGAATGAAGATTTCCAAAGATTTTCTGGGATTCTCAACGAGATTTATGGAAAGTTGCACCCCGAAGGGTTAATGACTCGAGAAATTACCAAGATTCCCTGACATTTCGTAAATATTTCCAATGATTGCCTGAGATTCCCAACGAGATTCCTGGAGTGGTTAACCCCTCGTTTTACACTTAGACTTACCAGACCAGTTTAACGATAAGTTAAATTAATAACCAAATAGACGACGCATAAGTAAGTAATATTTAGGTTAAGGGAAGAAGCTGAAACGTCAGCAAACAGGATTAGGCGGACAAATTTAAATTAGAAACAAGTAGGTATCTTTAAAAATTGACCACCACCACTTTGCTTTAAAATAAGTGACTTTCCTTTTGCAAAATGCAATACCCAACATCTAAATTTCAGGTATGTTGTAACAAACAGCAGAGGAGAAAATTTTTGAAGGCCAATGGGCCAATTGTTTTCTACCCGCGATAATAAGAAGTCACACAAAGCTTCTGTAAGAATTATTGAACTTGGCATCACAATGAACTTTTGCAAAGTCCGATGAGAAATCAGCCTTGGCCTCAATTCTATTCCCAAAACCGCAAAAATAAAGAGAGGCGGAAAAAGGAGGCGGGCTGAGCAGAAGGCAATTACTGGGTTGATTATCCTGGCCAAATGCGGGCTTTTTAAGTTTAAGCAGCGCAAAAGCGATTGAGAAATCCAAAATTGAAGGACTAGAACTTTAAAAGCCAATTAAGTGCTTCAAGTTGTCTTGTTTTTTGTCCACAGCAATTTTATTTAACGGTAGATAAAACTCACCAAAAGTTTTTGGCGAATGTTAATTGGGAAAACTTGTCAGCCTCGAAATTGGTTCTGCTGCGACTTGGGACACTGAAACGTCGTAATAAGGTGCATTTTTTGTTAACATAAAGTTGAGGCAACTTTAAAACTCCCTGAAATTCAACAGGAAGATTGTCGTCGCTTAATTTGGAAAAGGTTTGTCTAGTTTTTGCATTTTCTTGTGTTGGAGCAGAAACTGGCTTTCCTGTAAATCGGTATTTACGAGGGTAAAAACGGGCAAATAAAATGTGTTTAACGAACAACTAGTAGCCTACTTTCCAGGAGAACAAAAGAAACTTCCCCGTAACACTCATAAAAAAAAGAAAATAAAAAAGCCGAAAAACCGATGGAACAATTCAAACTAGCAGAGGAATACAAAAAGAATGCTGAGTATTTCAATAAACATAATGCGCAAATAAAAAGGAGTTTTCCGATGTCGGTGCGAACCAAAGCAACTTTGTCTCAAAAGGTTTTTAATTTTGCTTTTGTAGGCCGCACGGCTGCCATAAGCCGCGAGCCAACATTTTATGCTTCAACTTACCAAGATCAAAACACTTTCCGGCCGAAGGGAAATATCCGTATAAGAATAAAGCTGCTTAACCTTTTAAATGGATACTGTGTTCAAGATGGTGCTCGTCCATTTGGGATTTTATGGATGACCTGCTTCCCTGTCATGGTCCGTTCTTGCGCTAGTGTATAGTGGATCAACAAGCCAGTGTCCATGAGATCACCAAGTCAGTGTTGAGGAGATCAGCAACTTTGTGTACGGGGGATCAAGAGCTATGTGAGACAACCCGTTGACGGCTTCGACGCTGCCATGGATGTAAAAAATCCGAATGCCCATAAACTATGTAGACTAGAGCTGGATAGGAGGTGGTGGTTAGTAAACAACGGGACTACGCAACATCCGCCTGTCTGGCCCACACCTAGGTAGAGGAAGGATAGTGTTGAAGCCTCCCGGCGAGGGGTTAACCACTTGTTGGGAATCTCGATGGGAATCATTGGAAATCTTTATGAAATCTCAGGGAATCTTTGAATTTTTTGGAGTGGTTACCCCTTCGGGGTTCATTTTTCTAAGAATATAGTTGGGAATCTTTGGAAATCTTTATGGAATCTCAGTGGAATCTAGAGGAATCTCTGGAGTGTTCATCCCTTCGGGGTTCATCTTTCTAAGAATATCGTTCGGAATCTTTGGAAATCTTTATGGAATCTCAATGGAATCTCGAGGAATTTCTGGAGTGTTTATCCCTTCGGGGTTCATCTTTCGAAGAATATCGTTCGGAATCTTTGGAAATCTTTATGGAATCTCAGTGGAATCTCTGGAGTGGTTACCCCCTCGCCTCCCTGTGAACCTCCTAGCGTCTGGTTACCTGGGGGTGAGACTTTCCCGTCGTGTAAAATGCGATAGTACGTAACAATACACTAGGGGACAATAATTCATACAACCAGATGTGTGGTTGTGGGGACACACACAACATCATCACGGCCCAAAAAGTGGTTTTGTGAGAACAAAAAAGTAATCGGGTTATTCGAAAAAGGAGGCATGATAACGGCCATAAATCAATGTTCCCCCCTGTTTGAAGCAGAGCAGGGGTGAGAAAGTTGAAGGGCTATTGTGAAGTTCGTTTTTTATTGCGGATGTAAAAATGTTGTATCTCGAACACTCGAAATTAATGAAGAAGGGATCATGATTGCGGGAAGGTCTCAGAGAAAAAAAATGAAAATGAAATCTCGATCCACTCCTGCCTTTCAGTCTCGTTAGTCCTAATCCCTCCCACCCAGTGCTCTGTAAGCACTTTTCACTCACAACAATATAGAATCCTGTAGATACAATGATGTTTCATTATATATTTTATTTAATAACATGTTTCTGTTCTCTTGTTTTGTTGAGTTTCCTTAATGAGTCCAGAAAAATAAAGACAGTGAAATGAGTTAGTTCTAGAATTCGAGAATTCAAGAGGAAGAAATGACCAGCTGGTAATTCAAAAACAGACAGAAAAAAACCTTTTTGAAAAGGGTTTAATTGCTGTCAGATGAAAATGGGAAAAGACATTGTTTCGGCCATTCCGAGACATATTAGCGTCAATTCTACAGCCACCAAAATAATAGCCTCTGGTCTGGGAATCATGGTTTTATTACGAGTTCCGCTCAGTTCGATTCCATTTCCAAAGAAACTTGTCATTTTGGCTGCCTTCCGACTGTTTTTGTACATAACTTTGGTCTCAGTTGCGCAGTAAGGTATCGCGAGTGGAAAGGAGATGAATTCTCACCAGGCATGTATTGAAATTTTCCTTCTTCATATTGCGTTTTCGTGATAATATTAACTTCTGTGACGGAGTCCAGTTGTGAGAAATGTGCCGGAAATTAACTACCTTATCAAGGAGGGCATTATGCCTTCTTCAGAACTGTCCTAAAAGGCATTCCAGAGGCATCGAAATCTTCTTCTAGACATGAAGACATGACCTTCTCTTTTTGAAATTTTTTCACGAAGTCTCTGTGCTCAAATTCTGTAACTTGTGGGTTTACTTGACTCAGTCAGCTATTTTGGACCACCCGGTTTTGTTCTGTTTTTAGTAGGATTTACCTATATTCATGAGAACCTTTTCCGTTTGTCAGGGTCAGGGAAGTATCCAACAAGGGTTCTGTTGTGCATAAGTTTAGCAGTGGAAATTCGTTGTTTATTTTTGGAAGCCCAGTGACAACAGGGTTAACTGGGTCCAAAATCGAAAGGATTTTACGCTGTCAACACTCCATAGCTGCAGGTACAAAATGTACCAGGGAAGGAAAACACAATATATGAGTGTGTAGCAGATTACTCTGGTCGGTAAGCCGTTGTTACAGCCCCTGTGGGCATCCGCAGATTCATGTACATATTTTCCCCCCATTTGGTTAAGGGGAGAAAAGTTAGGGCTTGAAACGTGTATGGTAGGAAAACGAGCCCCGCGGGAGACGTGGCCAGGCACTGGGGCTTTCCTGTATTAAAAACTTCCCATCCCCCTGTGAATCACACCTGAATTTCATAAATCCCCCCCACCCCCTTTCCCTACTAGAATCATAATGAGACTGAGCGCTACGGCATCGATGATCTCGGGCTGGTATATCGTTCCTTCAAAATCACACGGGAGGAAAGAATCCACTGTAGCATAAACTGAACTTGCGAGAAATTTTAATGAATTGTGTAGTTTCATTAGACGCACCTGGCTTTTCGCTATATTCCCTCCCTCATTCCCGTTCCATTGTTTTCCTCTGTATGCTTGGTTACCTACCTGTCCTATACGCAGACTCCTTCTTTGTCAGTCTCGCACTCATTATTTTGTAAACTTCGTGTTAACTGTAAGTTTAAATTCTTTACTGTGGAGCCAGCCTCCGTAGAGTAAAATTACGATATAACCCGACGTATACCCACCCCTTAATTTCATTTTGTTCAGTTGATACGTTGCTGGTTGCTGTAATCTACATTTTTACGTTTGACTCCCTAAGGGTGCGTCCCACCATGCCCAGTTAAAATTAAACTGGAGATTTTCTAGGAGAAAAAGTTAAATTTAACATGGTAAACATAGGACAAAATCTCCAGTTTAATTTTAACTGGGCATGGTGGGACGCACCCTTATAGGATCTATCATGTTAACATGGAATATAAATGTATTCTGAAATGTTCTGATTTTACGATTGAGTGATTTCTGTCAATGAAAAATTTGTCCAAAATAATTCGATCGTGAAATCACAACATAGCCAGTTAAGCCTCCTTACTGCCTTGCAGGTGTTTATACAACAGATGCAACACAAATTGTAAATCCCTAACATGTCTGTGAATCTGCGATGCGGCAGCAATGAAAGAAGTTTATTTTTTGATATCGTGGAAGCTATTATGATAGCTTTACAATCTCTGATGTCGTCGAGTGAGCACCCAGCTCCATTACTAAGCTTCTTACAGTCTCTCGTATTCAATAAATTTTCCTCTCAGAAAAAGAGCTACAACTGCTGATGCTAGCAGGATTACAAATGTTGCTAACAAGTTTTTTGGGTGTCAGCTGTTTGTTGTTAAGTCTCTGTTCTTGTGACTATATGGGGCTCTCCATGAAAAAAAATGTACCTGAATCGTGGGCACTAACGGGTCACGAACCTTTTCTACGCCACCTGGCGGTAATGGGTCTGCCGACCGGACGATGTGACCTATAAGGATAAAAAATAGGTGACACCTGTTTTATAACTCCACGTGACGCAATCGAAAAAAGCTGCACTGCATTCTCGAGTGAGACACTGCGGAAGCTCTCAGCCTGCGCTCTACCGACCGATTCACTATAGTCACTGAATGAATTTTCCAAACGATGATGATCAGGAACCTACCTCTACCTCTACCTCTATAGAAATAATAATAGCAGAGGGTTGGGGGGACAAGCCCAGCAACTAGACCATTTTCAAGAACTATCCATTGTGCTCAGCTGGCAGCACTACCAAATACCAGCTCCACAGCCATCGAGTAAACGATGGCGACCTACAGTTTTAGGTGGGTTCCGAACCACCTCAGCCTCGATATACATTTCACTTGATATGCTGAACATTTCAGAGGTGAATGCCGAGCAGAAAAACTTTTTGGTAGGATCGGGATCGAACCGGTGTGACCCGGCTCTCACTGCTCCTCAAAAGTCGACCATTTAGTCCACTCGGCTATCGAGGCCTTACCTCTACCTCTTCTCCTGTAGGTATCAGACTAACAGACTGGGCAAGTCCCAGATAGGAACCCAAAATTGCATTGACCTAGCGATACAATTTTTAAGTAATTATTAGAAATTTAGACTGCGGCAAGGTCAACATTGTAAACAGACAAACTACTATACAAATAGGTGACGTGATGGATGGTCTCGTACAATACAGCAGTGCACAATTATTCTACCAGTAGAGCAATGCTCAAATCATTGAATACCAGTTCTGATACAAATCTGAAAGGTTTCTCCCAAAAGTTTCAATTACAGCATCAGCCTGAATTTATGTTCTGTCATAAAATCCCAGTTAGGCGCTCCCTTTATACAGCCAATCATTCTCTAGTATAGGAATACCCAAAACAAAGTTTCGAGAGATGGGGGAGGGTCCGTTGGGGCCCGGAGGGTTCAGTCCATTCATCCGCAAATATTATCCGTAACAATGGATTTTGTTCCGCACGAATAACTTCGCTAAAGAAACAGGAGTGCTGACAATAAACAATTAGAGTGATTTTCTTAAATGAAGTTGGCTATTTACTTCGGATGTTGCGGGTAAGCACTGTATTTTTATGGAAATTGCAACACCATATTGTCGCCACAACATTATTGTCGCAACCGCCGTAACAGAAAAAATAGGTTGGCGTCCTGAAATTGAAAATTGTTTATGTTTATTGAAATTGAAAAGTAAACAAGTGAGTGCTTTCAAGGTTTTCCATTTTCCTTTTGCCTTTTTTGGCTGGTTTTCGAAATGAGTTAGGATGTGCTGTTGTGTTTCAAAAGTAGTTCATTGCGAAGTGTATTTATTTAGAACTAAGCAGGGCAATGCCTTGTTGAAGTCGTGCCAGTGTTTGTGTTTACAAGCAAGAAACAAGAATATAGAAGGCGGCTGAGGTCGACGTTGCGTCGACTTGGTGAAACTACGCCATATATTGAAGGCGGTGAATATGGTGTCGATAGTACCTGTTAATCTAGCTCCATAGTTGCGGGATTAAAAAGTTATTTTTAAGTCGAATGAAAAATGACTCGTGAACAAAAGAAAAAAAAATACTGAAAACACAGCTGAGATGTTTGATAATTTTGTTCGCCTTAGAGTTAAGACTAATAATGTAGCTATTTTTCTTTTGACTTACAAGCCTTCGAAAAAAGAAATACTCACCTACAAAAATTTTTTGTCGCAATGGAGTAAAATGGAGCTGTGTAAGATCTTCGATTCCCTGCTCTTCATTTGAAGAGAAGACTCTTAACAGTAATTGAAAGCAGTGTTGAGAGGAGGTGAAGCTACCCTTGAGGTACCTGCCAGGCACCCACTCAGTGTAATGACCAATAGAAATATTCAGCAGTGTTAACTTGGCATCGCGGGAGTTAACGCCTTCCCTTACTGCTGATCCTCTTAAACTCTTTCGAGCTGAATCGATTCCTTTTACTTGATCTCAACTCCACGCATTTCCAATTGGGAAAACATCGCCATTAGTAATATTACACTTTTCGTGAGAGAAAAATCGCTGAATATTTAACCTGGCGCAGTGGCATCCAAACCATCCCAATTTTTATTATTTAGTAGATTCTTTATTTCGAAATTCTTTTTCGCCAGCTTCGAGTTAATCTAATCAGGGGGAATTTTCTAAGAACTGGTAGAAAATTAATTTAGTGACAGGTGTGATAAGTAAAGTTAATTATCGGGTAGAGCAAACAAAAATAGAAATTAAGTGACTTTTCTGCAATTAGTGCCACGAAATGCGTGGTGGACTTCAGAATAAATTACGTTTAGTCGTTCGTCAACGTCGGAAAACCCCCCGCAACACGCTGAGTGTAACCGCTCCGTATTCGCACTTCCAACCACAGACCAACTTCTTTTACATCTAATGAAAATATCCTTCTTTGTACTCCGTTCGCTGATGGGAAAAATCCTAGATCCTTGCGCATGGTCGAGGGGTTAACCACTCCAGGAATCTCGTTGGGAATCTCAGGCAATCATTGGAAATCTTTATGAAATCTCAGGGAATCTTGGAAATTTCTGGAGTAGTTGACCCTTTGGGGTGCATCTTTCCCCGAATCTCGTTGAGAATCTCAGGAAATCTTCATTCAATCTCAAGCAATCTCTGGAGTGGTCAACCCCTCGCATACGGTGGTCAACGGCAGGAGTTGTCAAACTGTCTAACCAGGATTCCTAGGGACCACCAAGCTTTCCCAGGGGTTCCCAAAATAAATTTATATTATTTTTTTCGATTAATATCCCTGAATTTGAGTAATCTTTATCATATCAGATGACTATATACCAGATTAAGCAAATAATCGGGTTTACAGGTGCAGTAAATAATATGTACATTCACTGTTATTTTCATACTCACGCAAAGTCTTTGAAGAAGCAGGGAAAAACGTGTGCACCGACTTTCGAATTACATAATCATGATTTCACAGGCGTAGTGAAATGCAGGCGAGAAAATACAAGGACACAAGAACAAGAGGCAGAAAAAGACCGCACGAAAAAGGACCATAAGAAGTTCTTCTCGGCAAGAAACAAGACACCGAACACACGTTTGTTTTGGTTCTTTTTTGCACCATTCGCCACCACATAGCAACCGAGTCAAAGGTTTCAAAAGGATTCAAAAGGAATAAGGGGCGCGCCTGACTTTATCGCAGTTAGTGGAAGGTGTCACATTTTCCAATCCAAAAAATTACTGAAGAACTGGGGAATCTGCGTTGGGAGTTTTCTAGGAAATTACCTACCAAGAAAGTAATGAGTTAGGTACTGAGAAAATAAGTATTATAGGTAAGTACAATTTCTTCTTGGAACGAGGCCTGCGCTGGAAGTCTGAATGGTTTTTCTACACGATATCCCATCGTTAAGAATTCTGTATAATTACAAGATATTAACTGTTACATTTCCGGAAGTATTGCTCTGATGCGTGCATAAAGCACTACTATGCTTACTACACCCCGCAATTCCCTATATGTATACTAGACGGTAGAGTATTTTGTACTACATGGCAACTCGACCATAAAAGAAGTAAAACCCGTGACGGAATTAAAAATAAAAGAAACTATTACGTAATTTTTCCACCTTATTTGCTACAAATTGGTTCAGCACTGCAAAAGTTGTGAAGTAGCTGAGAAATTGTGTAGATTTCGGGGAAGTTTTTTAGTTTTTCGGAAATGTTTTGATCAGTTTTGGGAAGTTGAGGGCCGCAAGACGTGTTTGGGGTAGGTAACGAGAGTTCAGCCATCACGTTTCTGATGAAGGAAAGATTAGAGGCTGCGTGATTCCATCAAGCTTCTTCGGGATGAGAAAGCTTGCAGGGGAACTTGAGCAATGAGAAAGCTCAAGCAATGCTTGAGCAGTGGTCATGCTTAAGGGTCCCGTTTGGTGTTTTGGATATTTTGAAAAATACTAAGTCTTGAACCGGCCTTTCTTAGGTGAGATATCCCACTCCACCCCAGAAAATCGACGTATCGGGCACCCCATGCACTGGGATCTCGCCCGTTTCATGCACTGGGGCAAGATTGAGGCGCAAGGGGTATCTACGTAGGTACCTGGGACCTCAATGCTCCATGGAGGGGTTAATTGAACGGGTGCAGTAGCTTAAGTAGGTACTCAATGCCTATAACGATTCTTGTTAGCTGAATCCTAGAACATTTCATGTTAGAATGTATATTCTATGTAAGTTTATATTCAAATTCATTTGACCCTATTTGCCCTCATCCGGTTACTGGTAAACTGGTAAAGGGAGGAGTGACGTAAAAGAGGATTATTATAATGGAAAACTTCTCAAAACACAAGGATTTTCCGATAAACATCCGTCCGTCAGCCTCTTTTTACAGGCATACATTTTCCAGAAGTTTCCAACCGAACAATTTTCTATGGTTCAGGCACCTCAACTTCCTTGTTATTCATCTATTTGCAACTATACTTGCAACTACTCAGGCTGCGTCCCACCAAACTAAGTTAACGTTAAACTCCAGTTGAATTCCAATTATTGCACGGTAAAAACTGAATTTAACTGGAGTTTAACGTTAACCGAGTATGATGGGACGCACCCTAATAGAAGCAAATACTATACAGTAATTAAGATGGTATTTTCAAATAATTAATACCACCTGGTCTTCTTAGCACGTATGCTTGTTTGGCGATATACCTAGATACGATTTTTCTCTGCCTACTTGTGGATTCGAAAAATTCCTATGAAAAATAAACCCGTAAGCATGACAGGAAACACCTTATGTAAAGAAAGTGTTGAATAAAAGACGACGTAGCAAATAGTAACTTTTCTTTGGAGCGCACAAATTGTATCCGTGGTGAAGTAAGAAATGTCACGCTCCAGTTGCTTTGTTCCCAGCAACCATCATAAAATTGCAAATTTACGCCCCATATGCGTCAGTGAGTATGGGTGCCGTGCCCCATGTTCGGGCAGTAGTGGTTAGCCCACGCCCTAAAGCTGACATGCACCGCCTAGCGTGTACCTGCCTTCTCTCCCTTCAGCACACCGATTCATTTTTAAAAGAAAAATAAAGGGTCCGACAATGGTCGCTCTTCACTTTCTCGCACTTCTGTTCTCAGAAATTTCTGTTTAAAGTCTAAAAACAATTGGTAAAAATTAGTACCTCAAGAAATCACTGGGTTATGTAGTCTTAGTTTTTATATTATCGTATTGTAGACTCTAACTGGTAAATAAAGAGTTATTATCATAATCAAATAAAACACTTAATTATGCCATCAGGTACCAGGTATATACATATAGATATAGATAGATAGGTATTATAGGTAGATAGGTAGGTAGGTCCAGCTATATATCCAACAGGATATTGCTGGAAAAACAGTATTGTATATATATTATCGGTTAATACTGAATGAAAATGTAAACGAATACAATACACGTTTATTATTATTATTATTATTATTATTATTATTATTAGACTCTAAAGTGGCCGGATTATAGGTTGACGTGGGAGGCAGGTTATGAATTAAGCTCTGTATCTTCTCCTATTACGTCACAGTAAGTAACCATCAACTAAAGGTATCGATATATCGTAGGTGACGTAATTTGACAAGGGCAAGGACTGTCTCAACTATGAAACCGGGGGCAGTCATTTTTTTTTTTTAACGCGCGACGTTCAGAGAACATATGCGCCGATGAGTTGGTTTATTAAATGTTTTTGGCCGAAGCCGAAGATGAAGTGGCCGAAGCCGAATATGAGTGAGCCGAAGCCAGTTTAGTAGTGGGCCGAAGCCAATACATCCATGTCGGAAGCGGATTTTTCCGTTCCGCCGGGATACGAACCCGGACCTCTCAGGACACAAAGCGGACCCCTTGACCACTCGGCCACTGAGAGGCACAGTCAGAATTTTTAATCTCTATATCTAGGATGGGAGACCGCATCGAGGTTTTTCTCCAAATTCGATATCACGCAACGGCCCCATTGTAGAACTATATGGTCTATAGGATCTCTTTAGAGGTAGAATATAAAAGGAAATTGGCTTAAGTGAGTTGTAATGGACCAACACTTACTTAAGTTGGAGATTTCAGACTCAACTCCGGATCACTAACGTCATTAAGTAGGGGAGACGTTGAGTGGAAGCATTAAGAAATCACAAGTCTGGGCTAGTCAAACGCTTTTCTCCAGGCAGAGAAGGTTTTTCCAGTGCTGGAAAGTTGAAGAGTTTCGTAGATTTGGTTTGGTCTGGTCATTGCATTCAACCACTAGTCGGACTATTCATTTCCTGCGTCTTCCATAACAACTCCTCCCATTTCCCACTTGTCGGATAAAAATGGAAATTTTTTTCATTCGCCCAAGAATTCTTTCCATCTTTTAGGCATTTTACTGTGGGGAAAATAGGGTCAAACCAGTGAGGGGGGAGATTTCCGGTTTTGGCCACTTCTTGACACCCCCTCTCCTCTCTTACTATCTTCCAAAATTGATGAAATATCACAGGGTTCTTTACCATGACTGGCATGATAACATGAAGACCGCAAATACGTTGACTAAAGTACCTTCAAAAGTAACAGAGCAATACGACATCAGTAATGAATGAAATTACTGGCCAGAAGTATTGGGACCGGACAGACATCGTGAAAACCTCATTTTCGGACTCAGGAGACCTCCAGAACTCGGGAATTCAAAATCCGTAAAATTAGATTTTTCGTAAGTTTCAAAAAAATTTATTTTAATATGTATTTTTTAAAAAACGAGAAAGGAAAACTCCATCATATGTATAGCTTTTTCAAATGATTCTACAGTTACACTCTAAATTGTTTTAAAGGTTGATGCAGTTCTAAGTTCTATCCGCCCTTATAAACTTCATTTAACATAATACCCTCTTTCAGTAGCAGTGAGACATGGGGAGAACAGAAAACGAGGGCTAACACCCCTAAGAAAACGCTCAGAAGGGTGACTCCAAGATCTGTACATTCTATAGGTTGTTTCATCAGTATGATCATGACACACTCTACCTAATTTGCCTTCATTTCAACAGGAAAACCTGTCAGATTTGCTGACCTTGGGTAACACCCTCAAACAAGTTGATACCAAATCTGATTTCGGAAATCCCCGCTAAATACCAAGGGGAAGAAATGGAAAAGGAGAGGGTTGGCGTTGGAGGGGAAAGAGGGTTGTTTTTGGCAGCAAACTCTTCTTACCCCCATAAATTCGGCTATCAAGAATCGAATCTCTATTAGGGGTCCCACAATCCAGGAGCGGTTCTTCAATTTGTTGCTGACAATAGGATGTTCCTTTTTATACATTAGGTAGGTACGAATAGCTACTGCCGAAATCACAGTCGTAAAACACTATGCACGAAAACTCTCTTCTAGAAATTTCGTAATTCCTAAACTCGTTCTCGTAGGGTTTGGTATAGGGTTAGTCTTTTTTTCTGTTTAGCTTTCTGACACAATGCTGTTTCCTCAAATTTTTTAATGTCTATTTTATGACGAAACTGTTGGGGGTTTATTTAGCAACAGAAAGTAGATGAATTATGTTGCAATTTTGTATGATCGAATGAGTTTTGCCAATAAAAATAAAGGGTCCGACAATGGTCGCACTTGACTTTCTCGCAATTTTTACGCCAGCGGTATCGAAAATTTTGATTTTTTTTTTACGTAATTTATTTTTTTTGGACCAAAATTTAAACTTTTTCTAAAAAATATTTTGCCATACACTGGACAATAATTTTAGGCACCTACTCACCGGATTTCAAACATATCCGTCAAATGGTGAAGCGTCGTTTGACGCGCAAAATACGTGTTTTCTATTTTCCATGTCACGGCCTTAATTTTCAAGTAATTGAAAATCTATTGAAAATGACCTTGAAGCATCTATCTGAGACCATTTTCACCAATTTTCAAGGAAATCTGTCGGTTAGGGTTGTTGCAAATCCGTCTGAACCAATCAAAAACGTGATTTCCATTTATGGAAAATTTTCCTACGATAATGCCAATATTGGCCATAATTATTATGTTGGATAAATTTCGTTGGGTAAAACATCAAACTAGGTTAAAGTACACCTCCCTACCAATTTTTACTGAAATCGATCGAATAGTAATACCGGAGACATGACCAACGCGTTTGGGGCCAAAACTGGGCCAAGTTATTGGCCCACCTCCAAATGATTGTAAATAACCTTAAAGCATCTATTCAAAAACACTTTCGCAAATTTTCAAGGTTCCAACTTGATATACGTAGCTTCCAGCCTTTCTTAACTGTCAAAAAACACGATTTTTTGCCTTTTTTTGACCATAGCAGGCGCAATTTTTGAGTTATCAAAATTTATCAAAAAATGGGTCCAGATATTTACATTAGGTACCTGGTACCTACATACCGAATTTGAGCAAAATCGGACAAACGGTGTGACGTTCAGTTGCGCGACAGAGTGACGTACGTACGTACTTACGTACGTCGGACGGACATTTTTTAAAAACCACTTTTTTGGACTCGGGGGACCTCCAGGATCATGGGAAACCCAAAATCTCAAAATCGAAATTTTGCACGAAGACATAACTTTCTCAGCCCATGTATTTCATACGGGCGAGAAAGTAAAAATTATCAAAAATTACTCGATTGTAAAATTATAATATAAAGAACTGGTTAATTAATGGACCGTTTAGGTACTTTATAGGTTCATACGATAATGTGTACAAATATTACGTATAGAAAAGCAGGACTACTTGAAACTAGAAACCGGTGTGACTTTTATCGTGAAATTTATTAACAAACTGTATACCTAGGGATGATAATGATACAATTGAATTTGGATGCCACAGCTAGCCTAATGATAGTGATGATTTCAGGGATGAAATGAGTTCGGGAAAGAATAGGTGATATAGGTGTCCTAAATAAAGAATAAAGTTTGTACAGGCGCCACCACAGTTTTCTTAAGGGGGAAAACAGGGAAAAGCCATCAAAAGGATAATTTAGAACTTAGCTGCCGAGATGAAGAATTTTCGAAGATTGAAGATTTTGCCACAGGGAATTTAGGGTTAATAACAGGATCGTGGTTACAGGGTCATATCGATCAGCCGGTCAGAGTAGGTAGGTTCCTCCTCATTATATTTCTACTCCATCGTCCGCATTTAATCAGAAAATATTAAATAAATCGGCACGGAGAAAGTATAATACATTTGTTTTATCTTTATTTATTTACCCCGGAACACAAGAATTTTGAGTAAGTATAAGTGGCCAAGTACACGTTACAACTTCGGTATAGTTAACAAAAACAAAAGAAAATAATGAAAAAGAAAAAAAAAATGAACTTAAACCCACGCTCCTCTCCTGAAGTGTGTGTTTAACTGAAATGAACAATAACCACCAACAATAAAATAGACAAACAATAAAAAATGAATGAACAGTTAACAACTAACAACGTAACCTACCTATTTAGTCAACATAGGGCTTTAGGTTCTCTGCCGCCCACTTCCCTATGTACTTTCCCTTAACATCCTCCAAAATAAACTGATTTTCTGATAACTTTTTGACAATTCTCGCTGGCCCAAGGTATTTTGGTGCTAATGTCTTTGAAAAACTAGCCGCTTTATCTGACAATTGAAAGGACTTTCTCCAAACTAGCTGGCCCTCCTGAAACCTAAGATCGCTTCTTGTTACGTTGTACCTCTTTGCATTATTCTCCTTAGCTCTTTTCATACTATCTTTGGCCATCAGTTGACATTTCTCTAGCTTTTTCTTTAACCTATTAGCATACCCATCCGGGTTACTAGGTGCTACATTCCCTGCTTTTGCTTCCTCTTGCAAATCAAAAGTCGTTCTTGGGCTCCTCCCAAATACCAACGTTACAGGTGCGAACCCAGTAGCGTCATGCACCGCAGTATTGTAACAGAAAACAACATGATCTAGATGCTCATCCCACACCTTCTGCTCCCCTTTAATGAAAATACTAATCTGTGCTTTGATTGTCCTGTGTACCCTTTCTACTAAATTTCCCCTCGGATAGTATACTGGGATGGTTGTATGCTTTATGTTAAATGCTTGACAGAACTGTTCAAAATTTTGGCTTGTAAATTGAGACCCGGAATCAGATAAAATTATTTCAGGTACCCCATGCACAAAGATTAGCTGACTCTTTAGTATCTTTAACACATTTTCAGTAGTAGCACTTCGCATAGGTTTCGCAATTAAATACCTACTGTGATGATCTAAAATGGTTAAACAGAATTTGTTCTGGTTCTTTGACCTTACCAACGGCCCCACAATGTCTATTGACACAATTTGAAAAGGTAACAGCTCTTTGTCCTTCACAGTAATCTGTCCAGCTGGTTTAACTCCAGCTACCTTATGCTGTTGACATTCTTTACAGGACCTTACAAACTTTTTGATCAAAAGATACATTTTAGGAAAATAGAACCTTTTTGATAACGCTTTGTAAGTCTTGTTCACCCCACCGTGCCCTCCAAAGTAACTCTCATGAAATTTTTGACACAGCATGGTCCTTAGATCTGTAGGTACAACAATTCGATAACAATCCTCCTTAGTTTCTGGGTCACGAAGTCTTTTGTACAAGTACTGACCTTCCACTTTAAAACTTGGATACTTATTAGGCTCTTTCTCAACACTGTCCTTCAGATCTAGCAACCACTGATCCCGAGATGTGGAAAAATCCGGAACATCCAAATTATGTAACTCTACTTTCATCTCACCAACATCTACCTCATCAATTTCTTCCGTCAAATAGTCATTTTCCTCAGGATTTTCCCCTACAGCACGACTAAGAGCATCAGGAACTGTATGGTTCTTACCGGCTTTATGAACCACCTTTAATGGGTACTGATTCAGTTTCACACAGTATCTAAAAATCCTCCCCTTTGGGTTGGGTATTGAAAACAGCCATGGTATTGCTGAATGGTCTGTCACGATAGTTGTGGGATAAGGACTGCCTAGCACAAGGTGCCCCCAGACTTCCAAACTATACAAACAACCCAAAATCTCTTTTTCAGTTGTGGTCAAATTTTTCTCTCGTTTGCTGAGACTTCTGGAACAGAACCCTACTACATTTGCTTTCGACTTATCTCCTGTATCTTGATAACATACACCCCCCACCCCTTCATCTGAGGCGTCCACTTCAATCCTAAATTTCCCTTGTGTGTCAGGTATAACAAGAATCTCAGGACTCACAAGACAATCTTTTAGATACTGAAAAGACCCTTCCTGAGGTTCGTCCCAATTGAATGGTTCATCTTTCTGCAGAAGCTTGTTTAGAGGAGCTGCATGAGTGGACAAATTTTTTATAAATTTCCTATACCAACCCACAAGCCCCAAAAACCTTCTCACATCCTTCACTTTCTTTGGCCGTTTGTAATTGATTATCCCTCCCACTTTCGACTCAGTCACTTTTATTTCACCTGAACCAACTCGGTATCCCAGGAAGACAATAGAATCAAGACAAAACTCAGACTTTTTAAAATTGACCCTCATGTCCGCTTCTCTAATCAACCTTAACACCTCATTCAGGTCTTCCTTGTGCTGTTCGTAGGTTTTGCTGTAGATACAGATGTCATCAATGTAAACAAACGCGCACTTTAGCAACACCGGCCGCAAGATCTTTTCCATGGTCTGTTGGAAAATTGAGCTTGAGATCTTTAGTCCCTGAGGTAACCTTTTATAGCGATAAAAACCCCCTCCTGACACGTTAAATCCAGTAAGGTCACGTGACTCACTATCTAAAGGGATCTGATGGAACCCATGAACTAAATCTAGCTTAGACATGTATGAACATCCGTGCAGAAGAGACAACACATCATCTGTCTTTGGTATGGGCCCTGCCACATTTTTACAAACCTTGTTTAATTTCGTGAAGTCCACCACAAACCTCCGAGCATTTGAGTCTCCAGGTTTTTTGACGGTAAAAGCTGGACTACACCACTCCCCATCTGCATGCTCAATTATGTCTTCTGCCAACATCTTCTGAATTTCCTCTTGCGCTAATTTTTGCTCAAAAACAGGCAACGGAATGACTCTTTCCTTAGCTGGAGGCGTATCTGACTCAACATAGATCTTGGCTACAGCTTTGTTACATTTCCCCGGACTGGTCTCAAACTCCTTTTGCCACCTGTCAATCAGCCCACTGATTTCTCTTTTCTGACCTTCGTTAATTTTAGGATGACTAACCTCCAACTCATCTATCTGCAACATATGATCTGAATCCCACCAATGTGGATGCGCATGATCGAACATTTCCTCTTCCCACTGATCTAGTTCTTCTTTCAACCCTACCATCTCTCCATCTGGTAACTCAATTGCATTCAAATCGAAGATCGGTTGAATGTTCTTCACAGGAACTCGGTGCAAATTCACAATTTCTGAACCATACTCGTCTTCGATTTCTAGTGAACAGTTCTTAAAATCTAGCTTGGACCCCAAAGCCTTTAAAGTATTAGTTCCTACAATCATACTGTGGCTTAGATTTTTGACAAGATAAACATCACCTTCCCATTCCTTTGATCCAATTTCGATTTTCAACTTTACTACCCCAGTTATTTCTACCTTGGTTTTGTTTGCAGCATTACCTGACATAGTAATAGGCCTAAGCACATGTCCCATAGTCTGCAAGATATCAAACATACAACTGTCAACAACAGTATGGCTGCACCCACTATCCAACAGTGACATAACTGGCATACTCTTAATACTAGCATACACATACAATCGTTCGTCAGCTTTCTTTTTTGGATACATGGTTGAAATAATGATCTCTTCTTTCAGAACTTCTCCAGGGAGCTCTTCTATTCCTGCTGGATCCCCTGGTTTTTCCATCAGGCCTTCTCGTTTCCCTGTTGTGATCGTTGATTTTCAAGAATTATCTTCGCTGTCATTTTAGCAATGGTCTCCATCACTTCTGGTGTGATCTGGCTTGCCACTCCACATGGGCAATTGTTTTCGTCAAAACCCTGCTTTCCACATTTCTTGCAAAAAACAGTCTTTGCCTTTCTACAATCTCTCCAGTAGTGTCCAACCTGATCGCAGTTGTGGCACTTTGGTGCGACACCTGTTCTCAATCGATCTTCCTTTCCAAAGGCCTCCACCTCGACGTTTTCAGCTTCTTCCTCTGACTCTGGTATATCCTCGATCGCGTTTACTTTTGGTGTCCTTTTCATGTCTAAAAATGTTTTTGACCTTGCGTTGTATGCCTGCTCCTCATCCAGGATCTCATTCGCATGTTTACCAGCATCCTCCAATTCTTCAATGTCTCGGAACTTCCTAGCACCGATCAGACCTTTGTATTTGAAATTCATATTCAAAACAAGACATTTCAGTACTTCACCCTCCTCCATAGGTTCTTCCAACTCCACATTCATTGCTAAAATATCTGCTATGAAGTCACACAATCTCTCCCCTATCTTTTGTTTCCTGGTTTGGATCCGACACCTGACCCTGAAATCATGGTCCTCTGGTAGGTACCATGCCTTTAAACCAGCCTTTAAAGATTTCCATTCTTTGAATTTTGCTTTTTTCCCGGTGAGCCAGTTTGCCGCTCTACCACTTAGTAGATTCCCTACTGCAGTGATCGCATCTCTGTCCGATAGGTTATACATCTCAATCAGTTCCTCACATTGTCTAATAAAACTGCTGAGGTTGCTGCCTGACTCCCCTGAGAACACCATTTTCCTGTTCTCACAAGTTTTGATAAAGTCACCTACCGCCCTATGAGAGGTTGAACGTTCGCTTGATCTTTGATTACTACTGAGAATCTTACCTGTTTCCTCAATAGCTACTCTCAACAGTGACTCAACATCCACCTTACCTACTTCTCTCAGATTCGAATTCAGCAAAGTACTGTCATTGTTTACAATCAGTTCTTCGTTATTGTTTACATTTAAATTTTCGTCAACATTCGGGTTCTCATGGGGAGGAGTAGTTACAAGTATCTCACCCCCATTGTCATTGATCTGCCTATCTCTGGTAGGTGTGAGCTGTTCACCACCACTACCATGACCTTGGTCAGCGTTGCTGAGAGTCCCCATGGATTGCTCCTTGGTTCCCTCCTCAACCTGATCCTGATTCTTTGCATTTTTAACTCTTTTATTTTTCTTCGCACTTCCCTGTGCGCCTCCTCGCGTCTGAACCATTTTATATAATTTCACCAACACATTGAGTAGGACCTACCTACTCTATGATGACCTGACTGACCTGAAAGATGTTATGTTGATAATAAATAAAAGCATGTCTGGCAAAATCGGCCTCGGTAAACAGTGCATCAGAAGTATGCCTTTTCTGTTCCACTCAAAAACCTATTCCTGACTAACCTGCAAAATATTTTTCAATAATAATAAAAGTACCCTAGCTAAACAGTGCATCAGAAGTATGCCTTACCTGTTCAACTCAGCAACTTATACCTGACTGATCAAATAAAAATAAGAATAACCATCTAAGAGTAAAGATGAAACCAAACAGTCGCATCAGAAAATATGCCTTTCTGCATTGGAGACAACCCCAACCCTACTAGGTTCTAATAAAAATTGGAAATAATAAAAACAAAGATAAATAAATGACCCGATACCCGATACATATAACGATAAGATAACAATAGATAAAGATGATATAGATGACAATAGAGCTAAGACTTTGAACACAAAAGAAAGTCCAAATACTAGCCTTGCTCAACCGCCCCCATTGACTAACAAAACTACGTTAACACTACTTCCCCCAGAATGAACGGTAACGTGGCATTAACTAGCTTGCGTCAAATGGACAAAAAGAAAAGTGTTCCCTTTGGCAAATCCCATTACAATTTCTTTTTTTAAGTCTAACCTATATCGTGCCTCGAGTTGGGCGTCAAATTACTATCGTGAAATTTATTAACAAACTGTATACCTAGGGATGATAATGATACAATTAAATTTGGATGCCACAGCTAGCCTAATGATGGTGATGATTTCAGGGACAAAATGAGTTCAGGAAAAAAGGTGATATAGGTGCGTCCTAAATAAAGAATAAAGTTTGTACAGGCGCCACCACAGTTTTCTTAAGGGGGAAAACAGGGAAAAGCCATCAAAAGGATAATTTAGAACTTAGCTGCCGAGATGAAGAATTTTCGAAGATTGAAGATTTTGCCACAGGGAATTTAGGGTTAATAACAGGATCGTGGTTACAGGGTCATATCGATCAGCCGGTCAGAGTAGGTAGGTTCCTCCTCATTATATTTCTACTCCATCGTCCGCATTTAATCAGAAAATATTAAATAAATCGGCACGGAGAAAGTATAATACATTTGTTTTATCTTTATTTATTTACCCCGGAACACAAGAATTTTGAGTAAGTATAAGTGGCCAAGTACACGTTACACTTTCCTGTCTTAAAAAAAATATTCCTGCCATTCTAAATATGCACCACTTCTTTAAGTACACTATAGTGCAATTGCACTTGTCATAAGCCAAACATAGGATCCGATAAATCTGTTCGATAGGATACCCTATCCCTATAGTATACTTTTGAAAAATGTGCCTCTCAGTGGCCGAGTGGTCAAGGGGTCCGCTTTGTGTCCTGAGAGGTCCGGGTTCGAATCCCGGCGGAACGGAAAAATTTTCCGCTTCCGACATGGATGTATTGGCTTCGGCCCACTACTAAACTGGCTTCGGCCCACTCATATTCGGCTTCGGCCACTTCGACTTCGGCTTCGGCCAAAAAATGTAACAACCAACTCATCAGCGCATATGTTCTCTGAACGTCGCGCGTTAAAAAAAATAAAGGGTCCGACCATGGTCGCACTTGACTTTCTCGCAATTTTTACGCCAGCGGTATCGAAAATTTTGATTTTTTTTTTTTACGTAATTTATTTTTTTTGGACCAAAATTTTAACTTTTTCTAAAAAATATTTTGCCATACACTGGACAATAATTTTAGGCACCTACTCACTGGATTTCAAACATATCCGTTAAATGGTGAAGTGTCGTTCGACGCGCAAAGTGCGTGTTTTCTATTTTCCATGTCACGGCCTTAATTTTCAAGTAATTGAAAATATATTGAAAATGACCTTGAAGCATCTATCTGAGACCACTTTCACCAATTTTCAAGGAAATCTGTCGATTAGGGTTGTTGCAAATCCGTCTTAACCAATCAAAAACGTGATTTCCATTTTTGGAAAATTTTCCTACGATAATGCCAATATTGGCCATAATTATTATGTTGGATAAAATTCGTTCGGTAAAACATCAAAATAGGTTAAAGTACACCTCCCTACCAATTTTTATTGAAATCGATCGAATAGTGCTACCGGAGTGACGACCAACGCGTTTGGGCCAAAACTGGGCCAAGTTATTGGCCCACCTCCAAATGATTGTAAAAGACCCAAATGCATCTATTCAAAAACACTTTCGCAGATTTTCAAGGTTCCAACTTGATATACGTAGCTTCCACCCCTTCTTTACTGTCAAAAAACACGATTTTTTGCCTTTTTTTGACCATAGCAGGCGCAATTTTTGAGTTATCAAAATTTGTCAAAAAATGGGTCCAGATATTTACATTAGGTACCTACATACCGAATTTGAGCAAAATCGGATGAACGGTGTGACGTCCAGTTGCGCGACAGAGTGACGTATGTACGTACGTACGTACGTACGTCGGACGGACATTTTTTAAAAACCACTTTTTTGGACTCGGGGGACCTCCAGGATCATGGGAAACCCAAAATCTCAAAATCGAAATTTTGCACGAAGACATAACTTTCTCAGCCCATGTATTACATACGGGCGAGAAAGTAAAAAAAAAAAAAAAAAAACCTTAGGAAAGTGCTGAAATCCAGCCTTATTCTATTCACGCTATTTATTTCTATATTTTAGCTGAATACGAAATAGATAAATGGAAATGTTTTTAAAATGGGTTCCAGGCTGCTTTTCCGGAACATCATTTGTCTTTTTCGACATTTTTTTTCGTTTCGCCACAAAACATCACAGTTGAGTTTGTCTCGGACAGGGAATAAGAATAATGATGGGTTCGAGGCGACATGAGTGAATGGCGGTCGGTAGTTCTGGCACTTTACGTCAGTTAGCAGTGGGTATTGAGTTACAACGAACGTGTCAGCCTCCCTCCTCCTCCTTCCCCTCCTCCGTCTCCTCCCCCTACTCCGTCAATCAGTCTCGAGGCATTCTCAGGCTCAGATCTCTTCAATCAGGTTCCTCTTTGAACGTCTGGACCGCTAATCACGGCACCAAAAACGGGCTTTGAGCTGAGTGATGTTTGATGTAAGTAACGGCGGGGAGTATCGGGAGCTGCACTAATTCTAGATCTTCTAGGAAATTACTTCAGAAAATGAAAATAAAAGCTTATTGGACTCAGTGCAAATTTCACCTTGTCTCTAGATGTAATTGCTGTTCGCTTGACGTTTTTCAATGTCGGTTTTGCGAAGAAACTGGGGGATATTTGTTCTAAAGTTACCTATAGATAAAATGCCTTTTTAACGTCTGGAACTAGTTTACCTACTAATTTATTAGTTAACTAGTTAAACAGAAAATCTTTCTAGTTGACCTTAGCGACACCAGTGCTAATGGCGAGGCTCAAATTTGTTGACTATGACTACCCTAGCATCTGATCCGCCGAGGGGGTAACCACTCCAGAGATTCCTTGAGATTCCACTGAGATTCCATGGTGATATCCAAAGATTCCAAACGATATTCAAAGAAAGATGAACCCCGAAGGGGTAACCACTCCAAAAATATTCCAAGATGCCCTGAGATTTCATAAAGATTTCCAATGATTCCCAACGAGATTCCAAACGAGTGGTTAACCCCTCGTGATTCGCTTATTTTTTGATTTTTGAATGACTCTACGTTCTGAAGTATAACCACCAGCTGCCAACCAACACTGTTTACATGATTAGGTGTTTAAAAACAAACGCCACAATGGCGCATCACTTTAATATAAGGGCAAAGAGCCTCCCTCACAGGAGTTGCTTTCTATTTATTTCCTCTCAAGAATTATCGTAATCCTTTTCAAAATTTCATGTCCTGCTATGAGTTCCAACTTTGTAACGTGGGTTCTTTATACATTTCATAAATCAAAAGAAAGTCTGATACTAATGGGATTTGTTCAGATTTGTTCAGATACTTTAATTAAAATCTGAGCTCGTGTTACTATAAACATTATTTGTTCCACCAAAAGACACTCTGAACTATCTAATTAGCTGATCGAGTATTAGTATTTGTCAAAAATTACTCGATCATAAAATCACAACCACTTTCTTATATTTCAGAATAAATAATTATCCAAAAGTTATCTCAATTCTAGCGCCACTTGTGTATTTAGCCTTAAGGGTCCTCTATACCTGACGGTGCATTTTTTGCCGCCCATAAGATTAACATTGCGAGCGGCGATTCATTTTCAAGGTTTACCCTTGGTTGGAAAGACACAAAATTTTGCCTGTACCTAGCCCTAACAATGTTCTAGGGAGTGTTCGAAGCAGATTTCCCAATTTCTCACTGGTTTTCGAGATACAGCACTTTTCTTGAGGTATGCGATGCTAGCATTTGCAAAACAGTTGCTATAAAAGAAACTAGTGAGAAGTTGGGAAATCTGCTTCGAACACTCCCTAGAACATTGTTAGGGCTAGGTACAGGCAAAATTTTGTGTCTTTCCAACCAAGGGTGAACCTTGAAAATGAATCGCCGCTCGCAATGTTAATCTTATGGGCGGCAAATAAAGGAACCTTCAGGTATAGCGTCCTCTTAAATTAATTCCGGAATTTTTTTATCTCTTTGAGAAATAAAATAAGTTTCAGTTAAATGAATACAACCACTGACAATAAGAAACTGGATAAACCCAGTGAAGCTCGGAACACTGCCAAGGAAACGTGCTGTACTTAATACTTGGATCAACCTAATTTCCAGATTAGGTGTATTCGAGATAACTTTCTCCACTAATTTCCCAGCTCTCACAAACTCTTTCCGAAATCTCCACCTCCCATTACGATAATGGTCTAGTTAGCAAAAATAAGAAACATCATCAACGATAAAAACGGGATTCTTAAAATTTGGTTCATCTGCAGTGATATCCCTGCGGAATAATGATTTTTCTTATTGTGCTCCTCTCACTGCTTGTGTTACTTGAAGTTTGTTGTTAGAACGATGTTAAGTATCTGCCATTCTATTCCATAAGTGACTCGCATTTACGATGGGGCACACAATATCACAGTATCTACCACATGTGGGGTACCGTGACATGTGCCATATGCCACAAGTGTGGAGGCACCTTAAATAGACTTCTTTCGAATTTACCAAAATCTCTCATTGTGATAACAACAGAAAATACCCGTCCAAAGACCACTATACAGACCTACCTACTGTACCTATACCTATAGGTATTTTCCGAGGAATTAACCAATCCAGGAATCTTGTTGGAATCTCATTGGGAATCTCAGGCAATCATTGGAAATTTTTATGAAATCTCAAGGAATCTTGGAAATTTCTGGAGTAGTTAACCCATCGGGGTGAATCTCGTTGAGAATCTCAGGAAATCTACCTATAGCTATAGGTATTTTCACTTATAAATTTCTCACTTCGAATAAAAGTATGACGTCAGTTGCTATATACGCGGCAAAGGTTAGGTAAACGTGAATAGAGAGCTTCTGTGACATGTGTCACGTTGTGTCTGAAGAGATTGATTTTTAGAGAGCAGCATTAACAAACAGCAGACTTCTTCGCTTTTATACTCTTCTCTATTTTCTGAAAATGTCCCACCCATAGAAAAAAAAATTGTCTCTGTCTGAATATCTTCAGAGGTCAGACCGTCTGGCTACCTTGTTGATTACACTACTTTCTTTTACACTGAAGATGGATAAGTAGGTTCCACCCTGAGACAGGCCCGTATCCAGAAACCGGTCATTGGGGGGGGAGGTTTTAGTGTCAAGGGGGGGGGGGGTTTAGCCTATATTTTTTTGCTTCACGTTGGTATTACCATGTTAATTTTAACCCCCTAACCCGCCCCCGTGGATACGGCTATGCCCTGAGAGATACATATACGCTTGTGAAGGGGAATCCCTAGGGGTTACCCACTCCAGGAATCTCGTTGGAATCTCATTGGGAATCTCAGGCAATCATTGGAAATCTTGATGAAATCTCAGGGAATCATGGAAATTTCTGGAGTAGATAACCCTTCGGAGTGCATCTTTCCACGAGTCTCGTTGAGAATCTCAGGAAATCTTTGGAAATCTTCATGCAATCTCTAGAGTGGTCAACCCCTTGGGGAAGCCTAAGAATTAGCCCCCAATTACACCTTACAATTTCCAATCCTAATATATGATCATAAAAAAATATGATCAAGAAAAATTGTAAGGTGTAAAGTGAATTGAGTCAATTATGATACAATTTGTATCGGCCGGTACAAATTGTATCATAACTGCTGCGACTACCTTCCTCTATGCTGCGATGTGTTTGTTGTTGTTGGGTTAGTCCGTTGAAAATGGCGGCTGAGGTAAAGTGGAATGGAAATGACCCGTATATTAATAGAAAATGTGGAGGAGTACGAATTTCTATTTAACGATAAATTGAAAGAATTTTGAAAGAAATTATTTAACCTAAAACTGTTCAAAAAAGGACCCTAAAAATCTTCAGATTTTATTTTTTTACCATGATAAGTTGGCATTACCGCTAAACATGATCATATTTTTATTGTGAAGTGTATTACAGTTTTTATAAAATTTTATTATACTAAAAAAATAGGATCATATAAAAATAGGATCATATATTTTTTGTAAGGTGTAATCGGGCCCTTATACTGACTCCTCCACTGTAATCCAAAAGGGTTTCGTCATAACAGCATACTCCAATTTTGAATTTTTCTCAAATATTTTGTGTACATATTTTTCAAACCACTGGGCGCGGGGTGAAATCCGCTTCTTTCGCAATATTTTTAAAGAAAAATATTTAAAGTGATCATTATTGAATTTTGTAAGGGCTTTCTCCTCCACAGCTTGACAAGCTGCTTCAGCTGGCTCATGGTTATTTTTTCTGCTTGTATGGCACTACCTTACAAAATGAAATACCTTTTAAACTATAAAGTTAAAATCGGAACGCTATTACGTAAAACTGGTCTAAGTTTATCGTCTTATGACGGTTAGCCTGTTTCAAAACTTACAACAATCGAAGCGTAAACAACCTAGGGGCTGAGTTAACTTCTAAGCGGGTTTGTTTCTATGGAATTAGCATTGGCATCATGCTCCAGTTTCACGTTGAAGGCCCCAGGGCATCTTAAGGAACGGAGACCCGGCTTCATCTTTGTACGTGAGAAAGCGTTTGAAGGTCAGAATCGCGTCAAACGCTGAGTAGATCTAGAGCGGGATAGTGTTCCCCAAGAAAAAGTCTCGACATGGCAGGATTCGATCTTGGTGTAGGGAGGGAAAAGCCAACCAAACATAGTTAAAGGAGAAAGTAAAAATAATTGGGGTAGTGGGCTAGTCCAGTCGCTTTCCCGCACTGAATGTAACCCCTTATTATCACACAGGGTAACTGAAAGCCGCATAAGACCTAACAAGCCACAATTCCCGCAACGGTCATTATTTTATTACCACCCTATTGTTCCTCCAGCATGTTTCCTCGCCGAATAATACAATAGGTAATGCATTTTGGAGCCCACATCGACGCGTGATCGTGCGTTGGTTCGCGTGCCAATGAATGGGGTAAACACACTGCGCTCCGCCCTCATTGTTTACCTATCTAATTTTGTCAAACGGAGGGTGTGTGCGGGGTTTGGAAATTGTTTACACTCAAAAGCACCGGTTTCGTTCACTCCCTGCCACGGATGTCTACAATTAACAGGGGCTTTGTGTGGCCATTTTATATTCCCACTGGTGTTGAGGCGGGGGAGTAGACGGTACAGGCCTTCGCTAGCTTCTCATGCTAAGTCCGTGCGGTCTACTACGGACCTGTTAGCGCAAAGTTAACGACGAGACAACGATGAAGTGTAGTTTTAGCTATGTATTACGTGAGCCCCCTTCATGTCAGTTTCAATCAAAATGTATTGGTGGAAACATAACAATTTCAATATCCAATCCAATCCAGGAACTATCGACTAAACAATTAGACATGTTGACATCAAATCTTTTGTCCAAATTGACAAGGATGGACGCCAATCAGTTAATGCGTTATTCGCAAGATACCTGGGAAAGTGGAACAAATTGAAAATAAAAGGGCTATTCCCACGGTTATTTAGCTATTTCCTTACGTATTTTCTGAATTTTTTATGAGGAAACTATTGGATATTTAAATGTTCTGAAATATAATATGTCTTTTCAACGTCATAAATTACCTAGCATGCTACATTGTGATTTTACGATCGGTTAATTCCGGACGGATTTATTTGTTGACAAAAAATTAGAACATTGTCTGTTAATTTCGGGCTTTAAATAGACATATTATGTTTCAGAACATATAACTGTCCCATAGTATTCTCATAAAATGTGCAGAAGAAAACGTAAACAAACATGATTATGTGTTCGCTCTTATTGCTCTTAACAGTCGGATCACAGGTGGATGGTACCTTTCTGTGTTGACCCCCTCCCCCTCTCCCCTCCCTCCCCCTCCCCCCTCCCCATCCCCCCTCCCCTCCCCTCCCCCTCCCCTCCCCTCCCCCTCCCCCTCCCCCTCCCCCCTCTCCCTCCCGTCACCTTGCTCACCCCTAGGCCCCTAGTGCGAGCCGCACTGTGAACACCATTGGTTTCGTTCATTGTTCTGTATTTATTACTAACCCCCCTTGTATGTGGATGAGCCACTCAGTTGGAGCACTCAGGCTCTGGAATTTGAAGCTCGCAGCTTTGATTTGGCTTTGTAATACTATTCCCAGCCTCTATGACTATTTAATGAACAGATGCTATTCGTTATTGGGGCTGTTATTTTGTGGGGATTGCTGACTCCATTGCTGACTCACTCAGATCAAAGTTCAAAGTTAAAATTAGAATTGACGAAGCCTATCATTCCACTCTCTTCAGTTCATACATGAAGTGCCGAATGAGCGGATTATTGGTGCAATAAATAACAGCAGGGCTATTCCCGATCTGTTACCGCAAAGTTAACGACGAAGTGGTGTGGTCGACTTTTGTCAACAAAAAAATTTGTCCTAAATTAACTGATCGTAAAATAACAACATATTATGACGTTGAAAAGACACATTATATTTCAGAACATTTAAATATCCAATAGTTTCCTCATAAAGTGTGCAGAAAAGACGTAAACCAAAGATCCGGAATATAGTCCTACAGATGAATTCGATAGAAATCGCAATTTAATCACACCATTACAAGCTTCAGACCTTTTAAAATTAAATTAGGATTATATCTATTATAATAATTGAAAATGTAACCGGAATCAAACCAATGACAATTAAGCAAGGGTCTGACTTTTGAGTGATCGGGATTCAGGGGTTGGCGTGAACATGTGTCAGCAGGCTGAGGGACATTAGTATTCTCGTCATGAGGGTCGCATACTTCTCCTGCTATCCGCCTTCCAACAGCAATGTCTGCAGTTTCCTGCAGGCGAGCATGCTTTAACATTCAGCAGCCATCTCTACAGGTTAACAATCTTACAAAAAAATTGGTTCTTCGAAAGGTACCTGTCTTGTGACTGACAACTCAATTCCATACAGAATTCAGAAAGAGACTTCAGAGGAATGGTTGAGACCGCGCGGAATTCTACATTGGAATTAGGTTCTTTGCTAAGTTCAATGTTCTCTTTTTGAGTATACCGAGGGGTTAACCACTCCAATCTCGTTGGGAATCTCAGGCAATCACTGGAAATCTTTATGAAATCTCAGGGAATCATGGAAATTCCCGGGGTGCATCTTTCCACGAATCTCGTTGAGAATCTCAGGAAATCTTCATGCAATCTCAAGCAATGTCTGGAGTGGTCAACCCCTCGGATACTTACTCCTTTACGTTGTACCTTTATTTTCCATATTCCCGTATAATCAGTCTCATACGCAGTCTCGTATTATAATACAAATAACATGAACCCGAACTTGCATCTCAAATCTGAACGTATCAATAAAATCATTGAACCCGATCAGCAAAATAGTGAACTGCACCATTGTTATAAAATTGTTACATCAGGCAATTCGAGGACGTATACGGTACAGGTATTATTATCCAAAACGATTGGGTGATCTGGGCTGGAAACCTGCACGGATGCATGAAGAATGGAGGAGCTGAATATAGGTCGCGACAAATGCAGGATTGAGTTGAATCAGCATATTGTCCTGGGCGGAACAATAGGTATCATTCCCAAACAGATGGACAGTTCAGCACTACCAGTAACGGCCAATCAACGCACTGGAAAGCTGCTAATCTCTTCAGTTTAACCATGTTGTATCTATCTAGGGTCGGATCGATCTGACCCGCCTGTCCATTTTGAATTGTTTACTGAGCTCTGTGAAATTTCACTTTTATTTTGAAGTGAACTGCTTTGTAAATGTTATTAAATTTCTACTGTGACATTGCGACTATAAAACCTTAGCCAAAAGGTATATTATCGAGTAATGGCACTATCCTACGTATCCTACTTCATACAGATACCAAGGGCTCAATCCTGCTGGTATACAAACTTATCTGAGTTCCTGTAGACAAATGTAGATTTACGTGTAAACCGAGGGAGTAACCACGCCAGAGATTGCTTGAGATTGCATGAAGATTTCCAAAGATTTCTTGAGATTCTCAACGAGATTCATGGAAATATGCACCCCGAAGGGTTAACTACTCCAGGAATTACCAAGATTCCCTGATATTTCATAAAGATTTCTAATGATCGCCTGAGATTCCCAACGAGATTCCAAATTAGATTCCTAGAGTGGTTAACCCCTCGGCACTATCCTACGTGAAAGTATACCTAATATACTTGAGAGCTTTCTTAGAACTGGCAGAGTATTTGCATTAGTACTGCTGTCTTTCGGAGACAGTCCGAGTCTTTAAAATTTGTTGAGCCGAGTTTACTTTTTTTTCTGTAGGTAGGGAGGAGTGCACACATACATAGTATACAAATGGCTCAATCTTGCTGGTATACAGACTAATCAGAGTTCCTGTAGACCTGACAAATCTAGATTTACGTGTAAACTGTTTCGTAAAATAAATAGTTAGGTTTGTAGCTTATAATTTGTATCAGGCAGCAATGTAGAATATGGTCCTCTATATAGCTGTAATTGAAAATATATTGGTGGTATGAAATTGAACGAAATAGTAGGTATAATTTGAGTGTGGATTGAGGATTGACATTGAATAGGGGTGATTTTGATTAGGTGTAGCAGCTTCAAAACTGGTGAAGGGATTCCTCCATTCCCTTTATTCCATGAACTGTACTATTGTTTCCATCCAACCCTATGATGGATCGTTATTTCCTCCCGTCACTTTCCGTCATTCCCCCGAAAATACATCAATATACTACTATGAACAATAGCGCGCCCAATAACTAGATAAATTGCATTAATTTTCATTTGACACATAAAAACAACCCTTACGACAATAGTCGCTCTTTTTTGCTTCGTTTTAGGTTGTCAGCATTTATTGTTTGGCCGAAGCCGAAGTGGCGCGGGCTGTAGCCAGTTTAGGAGTAGGCCGAAGGCCGAAGGCCACCACGTATGGAAAATATTGGGGTATATGAGCGAGACCCCTTGACCCCTCGGCCAGTGAGGAGCACTGTAGTTGCAGATACTTCCTAAAATAGTTAGATTGTTGTCAATGTATAGTACCTACACAATTATGTTCCAATTGTACGTATAAACCCGAGTTTTATTACCAGACAGTATAATATGAGGATCAATGGGTAATAAATAGAGATTTCGTATTATTATCGGAGTAAAAAGTCGTGTTATATGTGGGTATGAAAGAATATTCAGCACTTTATCGTTTATCGCTGGCTTTAAAAATAAGACCTATATGATTTATAAAGATTTTGAGTTACAAGTAGAGGGTCTCCTTGTGACGCCACATTTGAAAGCACTGGGCTACGAATTCTTCGATCCTTTCCTATCCCCTGATTAATATAAAATCATAGTCAGTTCTATTCCCCTAGTTAGTTGGACAACTTAACAGCCACTTTTAGTTGGCTCATACTTTTATCCATTTGACTTATCAGTTTATTTGGATTGACCTGCGTCTCCCCTCTGCAGTGAAACTATACCTCTAGAATCAAACAACCTTGTGTGAAGCAAGTGAGTTGTGTGGGTCATATAATGTAGCAGACGACAGTATAATTTTCCATTGTTCGACAGGGATGACGTTTAACGTCAGAGTCGTTACTTCCACCCGGACTATTTATTTGGTTTAATTGTCCCATAAGACACTAACAGCTGGCGTAAAATAGAGAAAGACCTTTTATATTTTACACGAGTTTTATAGAGCATTTAAAATTTTAGTGCGGCACGAGATTAATCTTAACGCAAAGTCTACTCATTTCCAGCTAACTTTTAATCCGGCCCTGCCTTGAGGCTTATCAGACCCCGCGAGACCTCAACTCATACAATGGGCTGTCTGCCAGACTCAAGGCACGGCCCCGGCCGTCCAAAATAATGTCCCTGCCCTATTAAACGCTTTATGCTCACCAACTTTTGTCATATGCCGTCAGAATATATTTAGTTTCCCACCATTGCCTTTAAATGTTTTTAACTTCGCCATTTTCAAGTTTAAGTTACGGTTTCGCAGTTATTTCACCAGACGTTAAACTCTATCCCATCTCCAAGGGTTTTTACGTTGATTGGCTTAGAATTACGAAATGATATCATTTATGTTATTGAAGATAATAGATCTAAACATATTCTGCACGTTTTTAGGTGTTTATTCTACAAATATCGCTCTCGTAATTAATGCTCTTAAATATTTTATAGTTTAGTTTAGTTCATTTTGCGCTTAGTACCTACGTAGCTTTCTCGAAAGCACTGGTGATGTCCATGGCGCACAGGCAGATGGAGCAAAATCCACATAAATGGGAATGTCTGTGCTACCACAGAGGGTGCTACTGTCGTAGGTACCCTTGTTTAGAAATGCGATTGAGCCATTCATTTTCATTATTTTGTGATGCAATCTGAATGCAATCAATGCAATTAAAAGCAGCCTTTTAGATCGGGAAATCGCGATTGCTGAGTATGAAAAGTGATTATACGTTAGCTTTCATGCATGAAATTATTGCATAAACATGAATTCGCAGTCACTTCAAGGGCAATTGAAGAAAAGTTCCGACGTCATTTTTTCCGGAGGGCCGAAGCCGAATAGGAAAGCCGAATGGAAAAGGAAAAAACGTTCCCATTAAAGCCTGAATGTTTCACTTATTTGTAACGACTGTGCATTGATTTGATGTAAAAGTACGGTACCTACCCAATTACCGAGGGGGTAACCACTCCAGAGATTCCTTGAGATTCTATTAAGATTTCCAAAGATTCCAAACGATATTCATAGAAAGATGAACCCCGAAAGGGTTACCACTCCAAAAAAAATCCATGATTTCCTGAGATTTTATAAAGATTTCCAGTGATTCCCAACGAGATTCCCAACCAGTGGTTGACCCCTCTCCAAATACTTACAATTTGCTTCCGTCACTGTCACTCCCATCTCATTAGGAACCGAACGACAGGAGGCAAGAAGTCACTCAACGAAAAGCGAATAAAAAATCAATCGAAAAACGTAATTCGCATGATAGACCCCATTCCCAACCAAATAATGTGAAATACGGGCTTCGAATTGGAGGAAGCCGAAGAAACGGGGCGGATGTCTTGACGAGCGACTAATGGAGGGTAAACACCGACGCTGCTTTCCAATGCATGAGGTACGGGGCCACGCCTCGCCGCCCCCAATCATCGGTCGTGCCATTTCGAGAATTCTGACCTCCCGAGACCGATTTCAAGTCGATGTGTCTCTGAATGCTCGAAAAAAGGACGCTGACCATGCCTGAGGTTTTTCGGAGTGAAACTACACAGGCAGTTGATTTCTTTTTCGGAGATTTTTTTTTTGTGTGGTCCAGGCTTCGCTCCAAAAAGGACAGGTTCACACGAGGTATTCTATAGTTACCCGAGGGGTTAACCACTCCAGGAATATCGTTAGGAATCATTGGAAATCTTTATGAAATCTCTGGGAATCTTGGAATTTTTTTGGAGTGGTTACCCCTTCGGGGTTCTTCTTTCTATGAATATCGTTAGAAATCTTTGGAAATCTTTATGGAATCTCAAGGAATCTCTGGAGTGGTTACACCCTCGGAAATACCGATTTGCAAAGTATACTAGAGTACCACTGTAGAGTTACAGATAGGTTGTAAATAAAATTCAACTATCTGATTTCGATTCGTCATCTCGATACGCAAAGCAGACTATAAAAGAAGCAATGTTCGTATAACGCGGAAGACCCTGCGCTAAGTGGCAGTACATCACAAATTATAACCATCATAACCACTGAACTTATAATACGGAAGCTAAACATAATTTAGCCAACTCATCTTGTCTACGTCGTCTCGATAAATGTGTATGCAAAACAGCCTACAGGAAGCTTTCATCTGAATGTAACTTTCTTGTAACGAAGAAGATCCAACGCTAAGTAAGTGGCGGCAAAGCGTGGGAACGTACTGCTTATATTTGATAGCTGAGGGACTCACTTTCGTTTTGCGTTTGTCACCCCTCCAGTGACACTCTCACTAATTCACTTGTAAGTACTTATACCTACTCAATTTCCAGCCTCCTGGAGAAGGGGAGGCCTCTGCTGGAGAGACAACTTTTGACTTAGCTCCAGGCATTATGAGTTAACTGATCAAGTCTCACTAGTTTAATGTCGTCGGAAACAAAGATGTCTGATGAAGGTTTCACAACTATCAGAAGAGCTGATTTCGCCAGCCTAAATGGCTGTCGTTTCTGTTGTATTATAGCTATCAGATTATTTTTTCTAAAAGCGTAGGTATCTACCGAGGGGTTAACCACTCGTTGGGAATCTCGTTGGGAATCATTGGAAATTTTTATGAAATCTCAGGGAATCTTGGAATTTTTGGAGTGGTTCCCCCTTCAAGGTTCATCTTTCTATGAATATCGTTGGGAATCTTTGGAAATCTTTATGGAATCTCAAGGAATCTCTGGAGTGGTTACCCCCTCGGTATCTACCCATCGCTGCGGACTGAGTGTTCTGTTCTTATGTTCTGAAATCACTGTTCTTTAATTATTGATAGTCGCAGGGTTGAACCCTCCTGTTCTACATATACCTTAAAACATTCCAACCTATACAGGGAATCTGGTGAAACTGATCATCATTGATTGGGATGCTGGTTTTTATTTCTGTGGAAAAAAGGTCGTGCCCTTCTGAATACGAGTGTTTACGTACACAGCACACTCTGTTCAAACGTACCTACCGCCAAATTCAAATGTAATTAAATTGAAACTGAAAATACGCAAAGTACTCAGCTTTTCAATCAGTGATTCAAAGAATTTTTTACTCTCTCGCCACGAAATGTTGCTCTTTGACCGATGAAACAAAAACGTTCACTGGAAAGAGGTTGGAAATGTAATTTCTACTAATGAGAGGGTGACGAAATCCCAGGCATTTCCAGCATTTCTTGGACCGATACACACGAATTCCAACCACATCCACCCCAATGTTCACGCTCTGTGGCGGGGGCCCTTTCAAAAGGCTCTTTTGAGAACTGACGATGTCTTTCTGTCGATTTTTTTTTTTTTTTTAAATACTAACTACCAAACAAGGAAGAACCCGCGCCAATACCCGTTAGGACCAGACGCACGGGGAGGAGGAAAGTAGATACAGCCAATAAAAGTGGGGAATGGTTATCTAAAGTTCTAGCTATAGCACTACCAGCAGGTGTATTCCCTTTCTCGAACGCCAGAAAACCCACCAACTAACACCTTCAAAATTTATTGTAAGAAGAACTGTTCTCCGTATATTGCATCATGGCGTGCCTTATATTATTACAATAAATTTTGAAGGTGTTAGTTGGGTGGGTTTTCTGGCGTTCGAGAGAGGGAATACACCTGCAGATTGCTGCTCTAAATTTCAGAGGGGAAGCGCTACTGAACGGTGAACTATACGTTCCAAAAACAGTCGGACCTCTCAGCTATTGAAAATGTTACTTTGAACCTAACTACAAACTTTCTGGGGGATTAAGGGGACAAGGATTGAAAGGGTCGGTTGAGATGGAAGACACAGGGTTGGATGAAAGTGAGAGAGTCGACGTATCTGGCCGAAAGGGGTTGACGGTAAGGTTTTGCGGACGACCGTGATTGAAGACGGCAGGTAAGGAGAGGGAGGAAGGCGGGGGTAAATAATACCAGCAGACAGCAAAGACAGCCTCGTCGACCTGCGGGCTTCACCTCGAAATAACCTGAGGCAGGTCGTTATTGGCTTCCCAAAGCGCAGCTCTTTATTAAACAACTCTTTATTATTTTCTTCGTCCACGATACTGAAGCAACATTGTCATGGGTGGTTTTTCTCTCTCAAAATGAATCTCTGGATCTATTTATTTAGCAGTTTGTAGTTTACCTGCATTCATTTGCAGGTTTCATAAAGATTGCGAGTGTTCCGGTCGGCGCTCAAAGCCCGCCGCAATAATCTGCGTTGTAGCCCGCACACCGCACCCCTCCGCTTCCCTCAGCAACGTAGACGGATATTTCGAGTTGATGGTGTTGCTTCAAGCTCTCCTTTTACCGTGGTAATTATTTTTCGTTGCAAATTCCATCCGCAGAGCGCAGAAAAGGCTGCTTTCAGCTCGAGACCCCCGTCCGGATCTGTTTACGCTCCCGCAAGTGGCACTTTGTGGGATCAACTTACGGTTCGAAACGTTTTCCAAATAGAAGGCACACACTCCTAACGTGGTTCCATGTATCTCTCAAGCCGGCTCTGGGGATTAACTCCCCCTTGTCAAATGTGTAGCACTATTTTAAGTGGTTCTATACCCTCATCCTTTTATAATCTGATTCAAATCCCACGTTCAAATTATGACTTTAAATATCCAATTCAAATTTGGATAACTTGAGCTTCTGGAATAAGAGAATTAACGTTTTGAAATTTTCATTTCAATTTGAAATTTCTGCGGTCCTGGATTTTGAAAATTACGAATGTTATTTGGGTTAGTCGTTTCAGAATGTGGTAACTTACCCCAAAATAAATGTGATCGATATGGAAATAAAATGTGATACCTATCTAGCCACAAATAGGTTTGCAGTTACAAAAACTACTTACCTAGTAGGCACAGATAAAAATCATTCTATTGTTGTAAACATTCCTATATGCGAGGACTGTTTATTTGGCACTAAATTCCGTGTTTCTAAAATTTTAATTTGGTTTCAGTCATGTTCTGTGAATTTTTAGTCGTAACTACATTGGCCTTTATCATAGGAACTGTTTGTCTTCCCAACTGCTTTGCAAGCCTCAGAGGAGTATACCCAGGGGTAACGTAAACATTAAATTCTTCAGTCATTCCCTAGTTAGGTCTGTGGCATTGAAAGTTGATGTAACTTAGAGTGGCTGACCCAAAGAAAATATGTCATAAAAATTTGGACGTAATATTTACCCCGTTATTTATTTTTAGAAATTAGAATTAGGGTAACTAACCTCACAAGTCTCGCAGGTATAAATTTATTCCAGATTCTCAAAACGTCGGACTCTCATGGACCTGATAATGCGAGAAAAACAGGTTACTCAAACTGAATAATGTTCTTTTCGTTACGACCGCTCAAGAGCTTTTTCTGCGAATTTAGAAAAGAAAAGTCACTGAATAATTGTCCCTTGACCTTCGCAAGACGTGATTTACTGCATGACATCCCAGAATAAGGGTATAGTTCCAAGGGTTGATTGAAGAAAACGTGGAAATGTCAAAGCCATTTTGCGCACAAAATTTCCGTCGTCATTTCCTTGGTATTATTATGCCATTAAATTAATATGCATGCTGAAAATGGAGTAATAATGGAGTGAATGCCCTAGACGAAGTTAACGAGACAAGTCTTTACTGAGCAAGTTGTTGAGGACGGAGAGTGGGAAAGACAAACAGAAGTCTGTCAGCGAACTTGAATAGAAGGGAACACGCTATACTTCGAGTAGCTGCAGTTCTACAGCCGTATAGGCCATTCAAGATAGTGCATATCCTCTTATCATAATATAATCATCATGTTAAGACAATAGCCGTGCCTCTCATTTTTTCTAGCATTGTTTTTTTAAGTTCTTAGGGACCTTAAAAATCTCTTGAATTTTTTTTTTTATTCAATAAATACTTAACTCTTTTTGGGGAAGAAAATACGGTCTGTTAATGTTTCTTGTGTGTTGTGACTTGTGACGTCCTTGGATTGTTCTTCAACGGATCTTCCTCGGCACCTTCACTACAGGCATGCATAACTTTGTTATCTAACCTACATAACTTTTGGATTGTATATTGATCAAATTGATGGAAGTTAAAAACACAACAGGGACGGAAGTTTCATAGCCAATGTTCCGGAAACGTTCTTGAAATGTTCATTCGAGAACGTGGAACATTGCATGTTCCGGAGCAATAATATCTGTTTGGCAGGCAGGGGAAGCATCTTGAGATCCGAGAATTCGTAGCTTGCATGTCAGATGCCATTCCGCAACTTTCGAGAAGGGAGGAGACCTTATATACCTACCGACCTCCTACTAACTGCGCCAACCTACCCTTAAACAAAATCCTCTCGGAGATGCCACATTCACGCATACACACTCACTTACCCACATCTTTTGGAAAATATACCTTTTTTGGGGTCAGGACTGACATTGACATTGGTTGCACGATCACAGTATTTCCTCTATTCTTATATAATTTGAATGTGTGGGAAAGTCTGAACCCAAAAATACCTAGGTATTCCATTTTGCTGAACAGTATGTACCTAGTTATCCAAATTACCTCATTTATTCGTCTGCGAACTTTTAATTCGTAATTATAGTGAACAGGGAAAAAGTTGGAATAACCAGTTCAAATAGTAAACTGTGAGATGCGAAGCAAACCGGCGGTAAAACTCTGAAAGTTGCTGTGTCCTAGTAAACAATTACATTGAAAAGGCAGCAATTTCAGCATGCATAAACTGTGTATACTTTGCTTGGCTGAGCTTGGCTCACCAATAAGGTGAACGGAATCTGCGGGCAGCTTCGCGAACGGAAAAGTTTGTGAGTTTGATAATTACCACCGTGTGTTGGCTTTTCACCTTCTCCCGTCAGTTGCCTTTGCTACCTGTTCACCCTTTAAGGCCGAAATATAACATTTTCTATGATGCCATGGAAAATGAATTTGTTTGGTGTGCCAATCATCGCGGCAGGGTATTAACGGGTATTACCCTTTCCCCTGTTATGTTTATCTCATAGCACTAGCTACGTGGGGTTCGGAGGCGTGTATGGACCATACTGGGGTTATCATTTCATATTGGACAATATACATATATTTTTAACAACCAGACAATTAAATACAAATATACAATATATAAAAAACTTACATTAACGGAAATGCCCCCATCTCGACTCGGACACTTCTTCCTCGAATGCTCTGGACTGCCTTGAATTCCTTGAATGCTTTCTGAATGCTGAATGCCCCTCTTCAGACCTCAGCATTCGGTTTTGTCATACCGACCTAAGGCCTGAAGAGTTGCCCTAATTGTCTGTCCGAGAGGTGCTGCTCCTAGCGGTGGAAATGTCTAACCTCTGCTTAAGTGACCTAGGCCGGTGCCCTTACCAGGTCACTCAGGCTCAAGTTGACATACCACAGCCATGAAGTCAGCAGTCTGACACACTGAGTCAGGCAACATATTAATCCTTATTATTTCGATACCTACCTAATCTGTACCTAACATATTTCCATCTATCTAAAAAAAAATTGAAAATGCCGGAGGCAATTTCAATTTTATAACCGATCCAAAATCTTCCGACTCAGTGTACCTCGAAATGGGGTGGTTGCTTGCCCTACCTAACCAAATACATTTTATTATCAAAAACAACATTACAAAACATCATATACAACAATTTACAGTCTAGGTCTCTCTCACACTCACACAAAGTCCAGCGAACTTCACGGATCAGTAGAGAAGGAGTCGGTGGGAAGAAACTGGAGAAACTTCGATGGCACGGACCTGGACTGGCTGACTGTAGTGGCTGCTCGGCTTGCTGCTGCTGGACCAGTGATGTGACGATGTTGAGTCGCTCACGCTCGCAGCTCGTGGTGGCCCTCCCTGGCACACCAAACGGGAAAGCGCCCCTTGCGCTGCTGCAGTTGGCCGACGAGGCTGGAGAGGTCCCCGCAAGACGGCTCCAACTGGACAGCCTTGGGCGCTTCAGCTGGCGGCGTGGCTTCGGCGGTGTGGACCCACCTTGTGGACCGGCGGGGCTGGAGAGGTCCCCGCACAGCGGCTCCACCTTGAAGGGCGTCCGACATCGAATGGTTCCCACTCCACAGCTAGCAGTACTGGGAGTGGGCTGGTGCATGGTCAGCGGGCAGCAGGAACAGCGTACAGTCAGTGGGAGAGGTCCAGTCCGGTGAAGGTCTTGCAGCCTCCCGACTCCCCCGTGATCCTGGCCTCGCGATGAGAGACTCCGACCATGAAATATAAAATTTTAACTCTAAGTATACACACATATCTCTATTACCAAACAATACCTAAGGGCAGCAACCAATAAACAATTATCAACTTCAACCATAAATATCTTAAATAACAGCGGACGTGTAAAAAATATTCAAAAAATTCCAACAATAAATAAATCAATAATGTGATAACTCAATAAAAATCTAAAGCAATAGGTATGTTTAAAATGACTCAAAATTCGAACCTTGTTCCAAAAAATGAAAATAAAGACTCTGATCAGTTGGTACTTCAACCTTATCCACAACCTCTTAAACCATTTTCAATAAACTAAAAGAAAACCAGACTTAACTTTTGTCTCCAATAATGAGCTCCTCGAGCTCAGAAATCGAATGACTTCGTCCCATATTGTACGAAGAGGCTTGTTTCCTCCCTGCTCCGCAGTATCTCAGCTGAACGTTTACCACCCCAGTGGTACCTCGATGTGGAACCGCACGAGACGGCCCCTCAAAAACGATTCCGCACCGCGCCACACGGTGACGTAGCTGACCTCTTGCTTGGAGGCATCAGCAACACCGCTGGTCGCTTGGTGGACTCTATGGCATGTCGGTGCGATCCTCTGAATGGATGGAGACGCTCATCAGGAGCAGTGGTAGAAGCTCTTTATGACTGACAGGCAGAAGCTGCCAAAACGTGTTGTTGAACCTTAATACCATCACACATGTGAATAAAATAATCGAACCAAAGCACATATTATTATCATCTGTCTCAGAAAGTTACCACTATTATATAATCCTCCACATTAATCATATTTTCTCCTGCAAACGAAATAAAACTTTCAATATTTAACTTCTTATCGATTTCTCCAATTGCTCCACAGACAACTCATAGAGAATAACACAAAAACAAAAACAAAAAATGACAAATAACTTTCAATGTGCTTCAACGCTCTGTTTATACTAAGCTCTGTATTTACCATATATCAAATTGCTTAACCGGCAATTTCAAAAAAAAATAAAATATCAGTTTCAAGTCCTCATGACCAGAGTCCTGTGCTTATACAAACCAAACCATGTCCATTTCGGCTCTTCTTTTTCCATACCAAACAATCATAAAATTTGCAAATCGCTTCATATAGCGCTCAAGTGTCATCAAAACATAAAGGAGACAAATCTGAAAACATACAATACACAATTAACCGCTGAAAAGAAATTACATTTTAATTATTCTATAATTATCATTACATAAATTACCCAACTTTGCTATCTAAAAATAAAAAAAAAAATATAGTTACACGGGAGTACCTAAAATATTGAGTACGGTCCTTTGTGGAATTTCATTGGTCTCATTCACTTTTCTGCCGGTCTACGCATTACACTGTTTGAGCCTACATACGTTGCTTCGCCCGTCGTGAGGTTTCGGCGGACGAAGGTCGGTCAACAGCCCAAAATTCTGCCGACCGCTTTCTAATCGAAAAAACATTTGAGCGTCCTCATTTCGCAAATTATTTACAAATTTCCCAAACTTCGTGGAATCATTCTTTGCATTCTCAAGTTTTGGGGTAGGCGACCATTTCCGTTTGAAAGCTATAGCTTTATGAGCTTTCTCGGTTGTCGGCGAGGTAACATTTTCCCACTCATTTACCGTTATGGTCTGGGAAACACTAGTCTCACTCTGTGGTAACAGAACCGCAAATCCTGTTTCATCGTCAACTTGCAACGATCTCTCATATGCAACCGGGTACGAAAATTCCTTAATTGTTTCGAGTTCAGTGACATTTTCCCACTCAGTTTCTACGACAATTTCACAAACGCCGGTCTCGCACTGTGATACAAAAATTTCATTTTTCTCCTCAATTTCAAGCAATAAAGTCCCTTGAACTATCGGGCTAAAAAAATCTTCGCTTATTTCTAATTCAGAAACAGTTTCCCACTTAACTTCTACTAAACTATTTGTTGAAGCTAAAGACAAATTTTCTGGCTTCTTAATTTCTACGGATTTCCCAATCATATTAATATCTTTCCTAATGTCTAACTTATTTTCTAACCTATTCCCGCTTGCAACTTCCTGCTGTTGCTTTGGGGGATGTAAAGTAATTTCGACCTCATTTTGGGTACATATCCCCACGACATATTGCCAAAACTCGAGGCGGTTAGTAAGGACTTCCTCGCTGAGGTTATCCTCGTAATAGCAGTCCGGCAAGGTCTGCAAATCTAAGTGCGAGTTCAGCTTTACCGGTGACTTGCTGACTTTCCGGCATTGCACTTGACCTCTTTTATGGTCACTAGTAATAATAAGTTTAACCAGCGATGTGCACTCTTCTAGTGACCTCGACTCTGGTTTTGGAACTGTCTCTATTTTACTCTGCTCTGGCCTGTTTTCCCTACATACAAAGGACCTACGAGCCTCCTCTCGACTACGGTCTTCTTGTTCATAATTATTATAGTTGTAATTTTGGCTATCCCTACGGCTACTTTTTCGGTCATAGCTTCGGTCTCTGCTACCTCTGCTTTCAGAACTAACGTCCCTGTAACTCCTGCGATGACGACTGTCGTCTCGATAGTAATGGTCATTTCCATCATAACTGGGCCTATCGTGGTGTCTGTCATTCCTCCTATCGTAGTAGTCCCTTCTACAGTCATAGTCTCTATAGTCTCGGTCATAGGACTCGTCTTGGTAATAGCGGTTATCATCTCGTTCATGATGCCACCTTTCTCGTCTGTTATAATTATGGCTAACTGAGTTACGTTCCCTACAGTCTTGGTCATGTCTGTCGTATGCTTGTCTATAGTAGTCTCGTGACATAGGTCAGTTCAAAATAATCATAACCAGTTACAAAAAATTCCCGTAATACAAAAAAAAATATCAATTACCTATAAATCACAAAGAAATAACCTACCTAAAAATAAAACAATACTAAATAACCTACATTTAAAACATTTTAGCCTCATTGGTCCAACGGACCTCTTCCCCGGTCCGTGTTCCAAACATTGCTCTATGAGAAGAGCAATGCAGGACAAAACGCTTTTCAGCTTTTCCGCTGCCACCAGATGTTATGTTTAGACACCTAAGTGGGGCTCGGGAAGGCGTGTATGGACCATACTGGGGTTATCATTTCATATTGGACAATATACATATATTTTTAACAACCAGACAATTAAATACAAATATACAATATATAAAAAACTTACATTAACGGAAATGCCCCCATCTCGACTCGGACACTTCTTCCTCGAATGCTCTGGACTGCCTTGAATTCCTTGAATGCTTTCTGAATGCTGAATGCCCCTCTTCAGACCTCAGCATTCGGTTTTGTCATACCGACCTAAGGCCTGAAGAGTTGCCCTAATTGTCTGTCCGAGAGGTGCTGCTCCTAGCGGTGGAAATGTCTAACCTCTGCTTAAGTGACCTAGGCCGGTGCCCTTACCAGGTCACTCAGGCTCAAGTTGACATACCACAGCCATGAAGTCAGCAGTCTGACACACTGAGTCAGGCAACATATTAATCCTTATTATTTCGATACCTACCTAATCTGTACCTAACACCCCCCTGCATGGGGAACAGAGTTTGAGCAAAATATATCGTCGGCAGTTGTTGGTAGCCCTTGTAATTTGTTCTGAAATACTCGAGGGGTTGACCACTCCAGAGATTGCCTGAGATTGCACGAAGATTTCCGAAGATTTCCTGAGATTCTCAACGAGATTCGTGGACAAATGCACCCGAAGGGTTAATTACTCCAGAAATTTCCAAGATTTCCTGATATTTCATAAAGATTTCCAATGATTGCCGGAGATTCTCAAAGAGATTCCTGGAGTGGTTAACCCCTCGGATATACTTTTACACGACTATACCATTATCGTAGGTGTTCTTCCTGTTTAAGAAACGCATTTTACCCCCGGGAAGAGTATTATTTCATAACCAGTCTTCCCTCGAAACATATCCAAGATATATTGCCCCAGGAAACGACGAGTGGGATAGAACAATGCGAAGACCATGTAGTGTGCGGGTACTCGGCGAAGGCATCGGTGCTGCCGCATAGAAAGCCGCAACTAAGCTGTACCGGCACTTCCGCCGATATCTGACGGATGAGGGAGGACAGCCTTTTGTGTCCCGTCTAATTTTCCGGGGCCGATGCAATGAAACGTGGTCAGCGGGGCGTGAGGCGATGCATAATGTCCCCAGCCGGCTGGATACGAGGGGGGTTCCTGCTGCCTGCTGGGGTCATTTTCCAGACCGGAGAAGGGGCGCTGGGGTGTCTGTTGGCTCACTTTACTGAACAATACTTGGTGCTGCGTTCATTATAGGATGCAAGCTGATTATTAATTAATACGAAATAGACGGTGCCCGCTGGACATCGGCGCTGAACAGCGCGGAACACCATTAGTAATGAGACGCTATTTCCTCTACCTAAGCCAAAGCGAACATTAACTACCTATCTACCCAGGTACTCATCTGGAATATAGGCAAGATTCACCCACAGAAATTTCAACAAACCCTTTTGCGAGGGGTTAACCACTCCAAGTATCTCGTTAGGAATCTCGTTGGGAATCATTGGAAATTTTTATGAAATCTCAGGGAATCTTGGAATGTTTTGGAGTGGTTACCCCTTCGAGATTCATCTTTCTATCAATATCGTTGGGAATCTTTGGAAATTTTTATGGAATCTCAGGGAATCACTGGAATGGAATCCCTTGCCCTTTTGTTTATAAATCTCTGACTGACAAGTTCATTCATATATGGGAAGGTCCGGCTCAGTACCTACCATCCAATAAAAATCGAACTACCTAAAAAAAAAATACCAACATCATCTATTTTTGGCTAGACGGATGTCCCTTCCTTACTTCGGTCTGAATCCGGGCAGTAACCGGATATCTGTTGGCGCAACAGCAACCGAAGGTATGTTGATTGCGCTGGTGATGGGGGCGATATCCTGCAGGCAATTTGATGGTTAGATGACTTGATGTTGCAACAGTGAATAGTGCTTCGAACGGAAGAATTAAATTACCGACTGTGATGGAGTGCCCTGTGGTCCAATGGCTAATGGATTCTCTACACTCCACACCATTGTTTCTGCCTCGAGCATCAGTACCAATTTTTTTTTTATCAATCCCGTCCTCCAATTGGAAATTTTTCCTTCAATTACACTTTAATTACACGTAGGAGGAAAAATTGGATAGAAATATTATGGTTATAAAGGGAAACATGACCACAGTAGCATCAACAGAATGGATGAGGTAGAGGAAATAGAACGGAGCGATGGGAGGCATGTATAGAACGCCCGTTGACATTTGACTCTTTACTCTCTCTCTCTCTATAAGGTTTTCCCAACGTAGCAACATCCACCATGTTTGCACACCAATTCAATGTTACGTGTTGTGAAATGCTAAACCCCAGGGACCTTCGCACCGCCAGCAACCTAGACATACAACCCCTTATAGAGAACATCAATGGTCCAACAAGGAACCCATAATGATCCGTTCTTCATTATATTAGAGTGAAATTCCGAATGGTGTCAGAAGTGAAGTAGGACCCCTCTTGTTGTGGGGGTCTGGGCTACCTTTAGAAAGAAATCTTGGTGTTGCAGGGTTTGGCTTCACCTGACTCCTGACTACAAAAAAAAAATCAAAAAGGAAAATTTCTCTTGTTGCCTTGTCATGGTCGTTTTCCGAGGCGTTTTCCGACGTGTTCCGAGATTCTCATGTAAGGAAAGTTAAGTGGAATGACTTAAAGCAACGCAGTAATGATTCACCTCTTGGCTGTCCAAACAAAACCTCTGGGATTAATGGCCCTTGTACATTTATGCATGACGTCAACCAAAAAATGAGAGAGCCAGAATTCAGAAATTACTCGAAATTTACTCAGGACATGGTTAATCGGACTATCCATCTACTTCTATGACAGAATATACCTAGCGGTAATGCTAAAACCGCAATTTGAACCTTATTGTCATGCTGAGCTTGAAAATCAACTTTAATTTGAATTACATGAAATGCAATTTAGTCAGGAAAGGAAGACATAAGGAAGTTCGGAATGCATCCCGTGACTGCAGCTCCTCGATGCTACGGGCAAGGAATTTCAATAAATTATGCCATCTTCCTCTAATTTCAGCTATTAGCCAAAAACAAAACCCTCGCAATCTTGCACGAGATCAGCGACCCCCATGGAATATGCTAAAATGAGTCTGGAAGTAATGGGGGGCCCACATTCTAGCTATTTCCCTCCTTCCGCAAAAGGGTTCCCCCCCGTAAACTGCATATCAGATTATATTTCACATCAGATAAAATTGCTGGGTACTTATTTATCGATGATGCACTCTCACTGCAACGGTAATTTGCATTAACTCGTTTTACGACTGCATCGATGCAATGCTGAAATATAGGTAAGTTCCTCTATATTCCCCACTATTTTCTGTTCCCGTTCAGTGCCAACGGATAACTGCGCTGGTACACTATACAAAATATAGGCACTGCCTACATAATTCGTATCTAAAAGTAGCGAAGTAGCCCTGGAGCTTCTGGCTTCAGTGACATAGCCCTCCCCCACCCAAAAATTTTGATTCTACTTGGACATTAAAAAGGAAAATTGGAAAACTTGATAGTGAGGTTCTTTCGCAATGGCGGTCTTCATATAAGTTAAAGCTACGTGAAAGAAATATGACAGGAAACCGTACTCATGTTTAGCTTTTGTGGTACCAACGTTGTTTTCCTCTACCCAGCATGTTTTCCTTTGAGAAAAGAAAACATTCTACAGTAACCTGGAACAGTCTTTACAAGAGAAAATTCCTTCTTCAGGCACAAGGTACACAGAAGAGACCTAAACTACAATCTTAATAACAATGGCAAGGAAAAATTGACTTTCATTTTCATATGCAGACTTGAGTCGTGTTACACAATAGAAGAAACACAAAAGGGAAGTAGATCGAAACCGTTGGCCACGTAACTGAGGAAGAAAAATACGAAAACGGCATTACGGGCCTGAGCCATCAGGAATGCAGACTGCGACCCACAGGTCACGAGGTCACGCATGTCGGCTCGAAAAAATCGTCGTATGGATCACCTAAAATGTAAGGGGCCATTCAATCTTTTTTTCTGAATTTCTGTTTCATCATGTGGTTGTCATTTTTTCGCTTTCAATTTTCTTTGACTTTTCAACTTGAAAATAGGCACGCTTGTAGGTTGGTAGGTTATACCTGTAGGAAAGTAATACTTAATTTCTTCGGAATAAAGGTACCGTTTAAGTAACCTGATGAATAAATTTTTTCAAATTTTTCCCCTTAAAAAGGACGTCAGACAGCTTTTCCAAGCACTAGAATCATTTGGAAAGAGCCCTTCTTGGCAGCCTTTATTGAATTTCCACGCTTTCGTCAAACAATTTTTGAAGTTTTGAGTTCTATTTTCGTAATTAAGTGCAGGGTTCTGATGAACTTACAAGTTATGACTGACGAAAGGCTGTGATAATTAGTATTCCAAATTCAGGAAGTGTGACGTCAAAGGTCAGATGTCAAATACCGTTCAGCCGATCCATAACGGTCCTTTTACGGATGGCTTGGCAAACAAAACGTAACATTGATTGATTATTGATCCATCGGTTAGTGCTCTACGGTGAAAAGCAGCCTTCAGCAGAAATCACGATCGTTATTTATTGCTGAATGGATAATAAATGACGTCAGAAAAATTCGCGAAAAGCAACAGTTCCCAATTTTCTGAATTCAGCAAAAAACTCATTTACTGATTCCCAATAGGGAAGAAAGCAACACAAAACAGTCGTGAAAAGTTCAAATTCGGAAACGTAAAATTGAACTTTTTCAGATGTATTCAAGGGATTTGAAGGAGGTAAAAGTGTGTGTAGAGGAGACGGTTTTTCGAGTGTTCTGAAGAGCTGAGGAAGCCAGGGGGAAGTCAGAGCCCCCCCTTTTTCCACCGCTCTCCGAAAAGTTATAATTTTATTACCCTCAACAAACTTTTCAGTTATCCTTAGCATAACAAAGAATGCAAAAACGTGAGTCTTTGAAATCATTAATAATTTGGAGGGCGCTGAATGGATTTATGGCGGCGTAGAAGAAAATAAAGAAGAGTCCGCTGCTTAACCACGTAAGAAACTTCCTGAGCTGAGCTTAGCATGCATTTTTCTTTCTTAAAAATACAAGTTGAAACTGTCTACTTAACGCGTAAATTTCTTCCGTTTCCCCAACATCCCCCTTCCCCCTCCTTTCTCTTTCGTTGTGCTGATAAGCACCGCCGCTCTCCGGCGTGGCAACTTCCCCTTGGGGAGTAAAGGAGACCTCCGCTTAGGAAATTTGAGGATGGCCTACGTAAGTGGGGGAGATTGAAATGAGCCGCCTGGGGCAGTTTCCTATGAGAAGCTGACTCTGGTCTATTTTTCCCTAATATCTCTAGAGGACCGTCCCACCGTCGTCATATCTCGATCCGCCCAACTGTATCTCCATTTATTTGAACCGCTTTTTGCTATTCCGAAATTTTCTCCAAAGAAAATATTTTCGTTGTCGGTAGCCCCTTTTTCGTTGACGATATTTTCCTATTCGATAAAAATAATACCTAATTTATTTTTACTGTCTTACGTACAGGAAAACATTATGATTGTTCAAAAAACTGCTAACTTGTTCAAGTTGGGGGACCTAGTTTTCCCCAATTGGAACCTAACGATCTGGAAGTTTTTTATTAGTAAAGAAAAATTAATGGCTGTAGGCTTGAAAGCCAACCAACGAGATAATTCGTGTTGACAGACAAACGGGCCTGGAAAATCTCAAACATTTGCTAAGTGATGAAACATTTTCTTTCTTTTCCCAGCGAAGTTGTAAAGAGCTCGAGCTGGTGGAATTGTGAAAGCGTGACTCGGTAACGTTATGAAAGGCGTTCGTTACGGAAGTCAGTGAACCACCTGTACCTACATTATATTAACTACGACAACTTCTCCTCATACCCGTAACTACCGCAACTAAGTTACTATTCAGGTTCTGCATAATTCTCGGATGCTTTGGGGTTGAGATTTGTCCATAGAAATTCAGCAGTGATGTTAAGGTATATTTGGAACTGTTGTTTGTGCGGAGGTGGGGCAAGTTTTGATATCTGGATTAAGTGAAATTTGCTCAGCACTAGTGGGCCACAAGAGGTCTTGGTATGATAATATGACCAAAGCGAGGCCATGAAAAGAAGAAGAAGAAGAATTAATGGCAGTCCAGTCGCAGTTAATTATACACTGAAGGACATTTCATTAACTTCGATTTCTGATCATACCTACCTATTTCCCTTGTACGAGTAGGTATACTTATATAAGTACCAACTTTTTTACTTTTTCGAAATATATATTTGTATCCTGAACCAAGATTTTCAGCTGTCAAAAATTCTAGTTCCTTTAGCCTTGTACTACGTGTAAGTATCGACTGCTGCGGAGGGAAAGTGCCTTAAGTGCTTAAGTGCCCATCAAGTGAAGTTGTATAGATAAGTAAGTAAGAGGGGTTCCAAGTTTGGAGCTCCTCATCGCTTCTTGCATAGTTCTGCTCAACTCATGAATAGTTTTCAGCGATCTCAGGTATCCTTTTCTCAATATCTAAATAACTGCTCTATTCGCTCCTTCATCAAGGACGAGTGTTGTGGGTGGATAGATAAAGCTGACTCAGCAAAACTTTCGGGTTTCTCCTTTAAAATTAAATTGTTTTGATGACGAACAATACTCACATAGTCTAATACTAATAGCACATGCATTATCACAGTTGAATGCTGATCAGAATTTTTTTGATTTGATCGGGATCGAACCCGTTTGGTTCTCTAAAGGCAACCGTGTAGACCGAGGCTGAAGGGGGGTGGTTTAATTTCGAATTTGAAAACTCGCAATTTCCTCCAGTTGAGGTATGGGAGTATTAGTGCGAATAATACTCTTATTTTTACTGGGTGATTTGTATTTGCCCACCTTGTATTAATTTTCTTCAACAACGATGATCAAGTAATTTCATTGAAATCCGAGGGGGTAACCACTCCTGAGATTCCTTGAGATTCCACAAGGATTTCCAAAGATTCCCAACGATATTCATAAAAGGATGAACCCCGAAGGGGTAACCACTCCAAAAAAAATTCCAAGATTCCCTGAGATTTCATAAAGATTTCCAATGATTCCCAACGAGATTCCCAACGAGTGGTTAACCCCTCGTTGAAATCCTTCTTGGAGTTCGATGAAATGGGAGGGTATTCTGCGAATACAGGATATGCAAAACATAGATATGTAGCCTGCCATTAAGCTTACCTATACTTGCTGGATCCCCATAATTACCCGTGAGCGGCGCCATTTTAAAATTCACCACAACAGCATTAGGCGTAAATATGCGAAATGCGGCCGTTTGATGATAGCCTGCAGTGCAAATATTTGGGGATTGTTCCGATAACACCGTCATGTTGATTATCGCAAGCTTTCCACACTTCTATTAAAACGAAATGATGGCTAGTCGTGACTCCAGTCCATGGCTCCCCCAGGCCTGCTACCCCCAAGCTGGCTCCACAAAAATTGGTTGTTCAGCACACTATTCACTCGTAACGGCAATTTGCTTCGGAAAATGAGCCTTCCCAAGCGGCGCTTTACGTTTTCGTTAGGTGCGTGACATATGTTCAAAACTGGTGTTTCCGCACTTGCTCAGGTTCTCTATACCTTATTCTAACTGAAATTTTGGACTTTCTCAGATTTTCATTGGTGTGTACGTGTATTTAAAATTGAGGTAGAAATTCACCTATTAGGTACATTTAAGGGTCAACCATACTATCACGCTTCATAGTTACTGCAAGTAGTCATTAGGTTGTAGCTGATAATAGTAACCTTCAGTACATAAGCCAAATATAGGTTTTAACTGAAGATTTCAGTCGAAAGGAGGTTTTTCGTGCGTCAATACCAGCGATTTTCTGTACCTTTGTTCCCTTGGGACATAATTTATTACCTGAAATAATGATGACCTAAGCAGGTACCTATTGTACCTACATGGCGAGCGTCATGGCCTAACCTGAAGCAAAGTGCTGCTCAAAAAACAATTATATTCCTATCATTGCACTTTTGCATGTCCTCCTATCTACGAATGTAATTTCTATTTTGACCTCGCAATCATAATGTTCCATTTTTTTTTGAACTGTCATATCTATCGGGCAATGAGTCGAAAATAGTCGCAGACAGATTTCTATCCATGGAAGGAAAAACATCGTTATAATACAAATTCGAGGAGTTAACCACTACAGGAATCTTGTTGGGAATCTCAGGAAATCTTTATGAAATCTCAGGGAATCTTGGAAATTTCTGGACTGGTTAACCCTTATAACCATATTTAAGCACTCTATGTTTATTTTCGGGACTTGGGGATGCTGTGGAATGGGAAACGTAATTTATTACTGTAGGTAGTAAGGTAGGTAAGTAGTTGTACCCTTTAATTTTATTTAACTCTCAGCTGTTGAAATCCACAGACCAAAGATCCGTAAAAGGCGCCATAAAACAAACAATAGCACCACAGAGAGCCCCACTACAACCACAAAGAGATATTTAGAACGCGGAAAACTCCATCTAAACTGCACGAAAGGAAATAATGAGTCATTGAGCCGTACTCCTCTCGGAAACTTCCTAAACTTAACAACTTCCATCACAATGGCGAATTAACTGCGGTAATTTCAAATATTTCGCATTTGCCAGCTTGATCACTACTTCCTCTCATGGGCCAACTTGAGCTTCTCTCGTTTCAATGTGAAGTTGTGTCTCTAGACTACGTCAAAACGCCCAGACCAATCAAACAGGTTTAAGGTCTGAAGACCAGGGAATCCGATTGGTCTATGAGATGTGAAGTCTTCGTGATATATTACGTCATGTTTCTAGCGAGACAACGTAGTGAATGTATAGACCTTGTACACAAGTGAAGGAGGGAAAGGGGCTGTAGTTCCTCCCCCTTGAACTGGCATAGAATGCTTCCGTGAATTACCATCCTCCCCCGCCCCGACGCAGCGTTACATCCGCGAAGGGGCGACAAAACGTCACGACTTTACATAAAATATGACACACATAAATCGCACAGAGTAGTTTCCAACCTTTGCGTTAAAGTTATAAATACATATAGCACTGAACAAACTAGCGTCAACATAATAAATAAACGTAAATTGCAATTAAATAGGGTTGATGTTATGTGCTCTCTTTACCCTTGACCTGTCACTTTGCGACTTTGCCACCCTCGAAACGGACGTGTTTCAGCGATTAGGTACTCAGTGCAGTACATAGGGTGAATGTGCTGAATAAACTAATGCTAAGTTTAAGAACTATTGTACACAATAGGTCGAAAGTTTTGTTGGCAGTTAGATTGAAAATTTAAAATTTAAAATGTGTAAAATATTAAATAAAAAAGAATAAAAGAAAAACGTCTCCTAATGTGAAGTTAAATTTTTTTCCTTCCTCCCCAAAGTCCTGTTCTGATTTTAAGACTTGAGATTCTTGAGAGAGCCTTGGATTTTCTGCTCGCAAGTAGCTCAACTTCTGATAGCTTTAGGATGGCACTAGAGCAACAAAATACACAACCGGAAAATGGAGAAGGTCCCCGTAATATGGAGCACGTGTTTTATTTTAAAGTTTTCCGATAAGTCGAAGGTCCCGGATGGGAAGTTGATCGATGGTGATGCTTGAGGGCGTTTTTAAAAGTGCAAATCACTCGGAAATATCATAAGTCGGGCTCCATCCTGATTTGAAAAGCTGTTTTCTATATTCGGAAAAGAAGATTCGATTCGAAATCTCCGCCATTCTCAATGCATTTGCAGGCAGCTCTTCTGCCTTTTTCAAACTTTCTACCCTTTCAAGTGCTTCCTGAGAGCTTTTATGGACACCACTGACCGTATAGACTGTGTCCACCCAACCGCACCGAATGGCTTCTAGGGTGAATAAGTCAGAAGCTTTTTTGGGGGTTTTTTCCTCAAAATTTGAATGGATGCGGAAGTTGGTCACTTGTATAAAGCTTTTTCACACCCCTCCAACCACTCTTCTCCAAGTCATTTCAGGTAAGCTTTTTATTTCAATTCATTTTATTCAGGTTTCCCTTCTCTTTCCGCTGACAATCCAAGCATAGTTTTGGAGTTTTCCCATGGACTCATGGTCATAGGTACATTTGTTGACTGACTCCTATGATACTTTCAACACTACTTTTGGCACACAACAGTTATTTAAAAAAAACATAAAAAAGTTTGTTCCTTGTAGAGAAGAAGCAGGTTCCATTTTGAGAGCCCATGCAGGCGGTGTAAAAGGAAATTACGGTCTGCTAAAGAGAAAGTGCTGACTCATATAAAACGATTGTGCTGTTTTAAACGTTAACATACCTGGATCGTCGTCGTCATTGGCTTGAGGCCACTGCCCTGAAGCGATCAGGAGCAGATTGCTGAGAAGAGCCAGGCTGTAGGCCAGGTGCGGGGCCCAAGCTGGCCAGGGCATTGTACCTGACCTTCTAGTAGGTCAAGGTCGTGGCGTCTACATCACTACCCCAAGAACGCCTTGCCGTGAAAATCGACCCTGAAAGGAATAAAGAGTTTTGTTAATTATTACGCTGCATTGCCTGCGTGCGAACGAACATGCACACTAAAGAGAAGGTCGGAAGTATTTCAAGCTTGTGGCATGGTAGGAATTTAAACATTCTCAGAACTAAACTTGTGGACTTAAAAAGGGAAAATTCAGCAAAGCCAAGGTGCTTACTCAAATTTACAGTGAACTTTAGAGTCGTTAGGGTCTCCCCTGACCTAACTTTACATACCTACAGCTTCTCTCAGTGCTGGTTCTGCACTGATTTTCATCGTTTTGGTTAGGTTTTTGTGTTTAGCTTCATCTGCCCACCACTGGACCACAATTTTCTTACTTCAATGCCTAATTTGAATTAATAACACTCCAAAAAAATTCTTGTGAAAAGTTTGCGCTGCCTACTTTCAACGCTTTTAAAATAATTATGAACTGACTACCATTTAAAAGTTTCCAACATCTGGCTCAATTTGCATTTCATTTTCCAGCAGGCAGTTATTTCTGGCCAACAATTCATACAGGCTGAGGGAAATGAAACGTTTTATGTTGAAGCACTAATACAGTAATGGCTTATGTGAACATTGGCTGTGATGTAATGGTGGCAACTGATAAATGATGCACCATTTCATCGATTACAAATAATTATAGGTTAGACGGGTTACCGCGATGTCTAATGGCTCCACTCTGGTCAAATGGACATTTTTACATTTTTATTGTTACGTTGACATTGTTGAGTCAAGCGTGAAATCCCATTTTATAATGAAGCTTGAGTGGTCATTACAATATTTGTGTTATGTTAAATGTGTGGAATAAAAGTGTCAATGGTAGGTTCAAACACTGTACCGAGGGGTTAACTACACGTTGGGAATCTCGCTAGGAATCATTGGATATCTTTATGAAATCTCAGGGAATCTTGGAATTTTTTGGAGTGGTTACTCCTTCGGGGTTCATCTTTCTATGAATATGAATATGAAGAAATCTCTAGAATGGTTACCCCCTCGCACTGTACGTAAATGACTGGGTAGGAGACACCTGCTACCAACGAGATGACTCCTATAGAAAAATTCAGTAGGTATACAGAATAATGAGTTATTTTACGGTTCAGTTGGTAAAAATACTTTTTAGTGTTCACTGCGCATTTTAAAAAGTAGGTATGTAGGTGCTGATATACCTAAATATATCTTGAGTCCTAGATTTCCTGCCAAACGTTCAAGTCAGAAAACATTATTTTAGAAGTATTTCTGTTCGAAATAACGTAATACAGTTTGTACAGTTTATAAATGGTATCACGTCTTCGATCGCTACGATCATTTAGGTTGATAAACGTTTCATAAGCGCACCACTGAAACATAAATAAAAGTTTTCTTGTAAAATATTATTAGCGCAACACGAAGTGGGGAGTGTACGAGAACTTCATTGATCTCAATGATCCCTCAGCTCATAATTGTAGAGTTGGCGGAACTCCAACAGTCTCCTGAACAAGCTCTACTAAATTATCAATAAGTAGGTACCTATGTAAGTACTTAAGCTTTCCGTGGCTTGCAGCACAGGTGTGTACATTGATTTCTCTAATCGTATTTGCGATCAGGAGGGTGCGTGCACGCCCGGCCTCTGCTAAAACCGACTACAAATTTTAATATTTTCGGTCATGAACGTGAGTTGAACCTCCAGCGGATTGACTGAGTTTGAGGCACCTTTTTTGGTTTTTTACATAATTTTAGTATTTTTCAGCTAGGTTCGTTCTGTTCGTCAACCAACCCTCACATGCAGACTCAGTCAGGAAGCAGGTGAAATAGTTTTTGTGAGTTTCTTTAGTTCCTCTGAGAGAAAATATCTGTGCTGAACTGCTGACGTATAAAATAAAACATAAATTTAAAATTTGCCGTCGGCGTCATCGGCTTCAGTTTATGGACATTCTACACTGTTTTTTGGACATATTATGTAATCTAGAATTTAAATTTTAATTTTTTTGGAGAAACCAGAAACTACTGTATTGAACTTGTAGTAACGTTTTTCCCTAAAAAAAATTGGCTAAGGATCGCTTAATTTTGTAGAGGTTTATTCTTTATTTTGACTGCAGAAAAACATAAATAAACCGGTGCGGCGTTTCCTCTTAATATGTTCCAAGAAACACCCTCCTTTTCTAAGCTGCGTACCGCTACCCTTATCAGGACGGTGCTCATAAAAAACGATTGTTTGGCACGAATATCCGTTTTCTATATCGCGCGTGTCTTACGTTATGAAAATCAGCAGTCGCTCACTAATTAGGATAACGGAGCCGTCAGTTATCTTGTCAGCTACGCCATGATCAATATCAACACACCCTCCTAATTACTTACTTTATTTTGTTTAAGTATATACCATTACATAGTCTTTTGTGTCTTCATCAGATACTATCGATTTTATACAAGACGTTTGAATCATCTTTGAGAGGCGACCTGCGAAGGAAATTTGGAACAATATTTTGGTTTTCCATTCGTACGAGAATTCTTACTATTTTCTTTGCTGTTTATGAAAAGTACGATGTATCAGGGTTGTAACAGTTACAACACCGTAATATTGCTGCAACTTTTGTGCACAAAAAGCTCCCTAAAACCACGCTTGACAGTTCTAATGTCCATCTAAGTGAATTTTGAGTAAAATATTGTAATACCTATATTGTAGAATAAGTTATGACCGAGGGGTTAACCACTCGTTGGGAATTTCGTTGGGAATCATTGGAAATCTTTATGAAATCCCAGGGAATCTTGGAATTTTTTGGAGTGGTTACCCCTTCGGTGTTCATCTTTCTATGAATATCGTTAGGAATCTTTGGAAATCTTTATAGAATTTCAGTGAAATCTCAAGGAATCTCTGGAGTGGTTACCCCCTCGGTTATGACGCAGATTCGAATTGCTAGATTTGTGAGATTCTCACGTATTGTAGATATTTAGAACACCGCACGGGTTATCGTAACAACAATGTTGCAATATTTGTGTTCTAACGATTTCCTGAAATATTTCATGTTGTACCTACAGAAAATGCTCAAGCTCCTACTAAAATGAAAGCCCTCAGAGCGGACTGAAAAGTCTAATACCTTTAAAACTATTTTAGGAGAGGCTATTGAAATAAAAGAGGAAAATTGGAAGCACTTAATAGCATTTTGGGGAAGGTAAAATTCGGCAATAGCAAGCAATATTAAAGGCACACTGATCGGGTAGAGGAATGTTAGGGGAGCTACGATCGGTGCTTTGGGGCTAGATCTCATCGGAGAAACATTCGAAAGGCGGAAAACTAGGTCCATTTCAGCTTCTCCGATAGCAAACTATGGCCATTCCGCCTATACATGTATACGGCGATGATTGCACCCTTGGCCGTGGTTCGTAGGCTTTTACTGGTTATTACTGTATGATAATCATTCACACCCCTGTAGAGGCGAAGAACTACGTAGGTTAGAGGCTTTCCGACACTGGCGGGAGGTTAGAGGTTCGAGTCGTAGTGTGCCCAAATATTTTCTGGTGTCCATGGCACATGAAAATAAATATTTTTTTCTAAGGAAAAGTAAATAGGATTTTTTAAGGTGACCAAAACGTTCCTCACGATAAACTTACTTGAAGCTCGAAATTCCTGTGAAGTTGTAGGTAAAACTACTCCTTTGATACCCTACAAGTTTGGAAAATCTAACCCCAACTCCCAGTTTACAAAGCCCTGTTTTTAAACCGGAAACCTGTGTGAGAAGTTCGCTTCTACACGTTCGCATGCACAAAGGGAAAAAATAAACTAGGTAGGAAATAAATCCACATAGGAATTCGCACGTGACATATTCACGACTTCGTTAGATAAATTTAGCCAATCGTAGACACGCAAGAATACAGAAAAAGAGAACAAAAACGAGTTTCGAAGCTCTTTTTGCAACGGCTGAGAGTGCGTGAAAGTAAGATTGCTGAAGATTCTGGCGAGAACGCGCGGCATTCAAATCTGATTTGAATCACGTTCTCCAACACAACCGCATCCCTCCATACCTCAGCCTGTGCCTCCATATACCTCAGCCTGTGCCTCCATACCTCAGCCTGTGCCTCCATATACCTCAGCCTGTGCCTCAGCTCTACTCTTAGCTCCATCTCCTGCGATAAGTTGACTCCTACTTCACACCTTCCACTCTTTTAGCAAAACACTGAAGTCATACCTTCCCTGATAGGTTTTTAGTTCTGTTCCGAAATAGGTGACGCCCACAAGAACATTTTTAGCGTTTAAAAATTGTGTTGTGCGGGTACCTTAATAATACGTAACCTGACTGCTCTTTGTCTCAGCCATAGGTCACTATATCAGCGAATCAGGAGAGATGTGCTGAACCCGGCCGCGGTTAGGCACGGTGTTAGGTATTCCTTCTAAAAATAGCTTCTAGTACCCACTTTGATATTGAACAGAATGTACCCTAGCGTACCAGAACTCAGTTGTTCAAAATCTGGTCTTAAATGGCAAAAAACCGTGAGGGCAAAAGTTCCTAGAAGCATAGAGTTCCATGTTAAAAATTGTGAATACCGTTAGTAGAGAAACTGAGGGTGCGGCACTCGGGGGAATGCAGGGGGGTAGGGGAGGGGTAGGTTTTTGTGTAATTCATAGACCTGCACCGCAGGGCAGCACCGAGCCTCCATGTTTCATGGCAAGCTGAGTAGCACATATCCCAGTGCAGCGACATTTTCAATAATTATTCTCGTTTCACCCACCAATCAAGTCGACGGTTTAGTTTTATCCCAGTGCAGTTCTGTTTGTCATTGCTCATTATTCTTTGGTGCGTAATTGCTTTTATGTTATTTTTATTTTGATTGGAGCCCCAGTAATCGTATTAGGGTATACCAGCCCTACCCCCTGCTCTTTAAATTTGTACCTACGTTATATCCCACTTGTTAGTGACATAAAGAATGATTTAAACGAGCCAGCAAAAGCTAAAAAGCTGAAGCCGTGTTAGTAATACCTTCGTGTAGTATCTGTGTAGTCAAAAAGTAAATTGCCGGTGTAAGATTTGAACCCTGGATCTCCGTAGTAAGAGCCCAGTGCTCTGACCTCTTGGCGAACGGAGGTAACGTATGCGGCTGGATTGCAAACCCCGCAAACTTCCACTTTCTTTTGACTTTTCGCGTTAAAAATGTAAAATCCTTGGGATCAGAGCAGCCTATGTGGTGAGGAAATAGGACTGGAATAGGGAAGAAGTTGGGGGGGGGGGGGGGGGGGGCAAGGTCAGGGGGTCGCGCTGGAGTTTTATTGCACGTCGTTCTCAGCCCCAGCGGATTGCCGCTGCAAAGACTTTCTCTGCCATTTCTAGAGCGAAAAAACTCAGGAATAATGAGTGGAGGGGCCTAATCGAGTTATTCGCCGTCGGCCTTTTTTATTCTCCATGCCAAACATTTCCGGTAGAGTAGGTACGACCTTTTGTTTTACCCATGCATGCCACTTCCCTTTTTCTTCTCTCCTACTAAAATTAACCGAAGGTTTTTTTACTTTCTCGCTAGCCATATATGGCGAGAAAGTATTGTTTTCGTGCAAAATTTCGAAATTGAGATTTTGGGTTTCCCATGATCCTGGGGGTCCCCTGAGTCCAAAAAAGTGGTTTCTGGAAAAAGTCTGTCCGTCCGTCCGTCCGTCAGTCCGTCAGTCAGTCAGTCAGTCCGTGCAGTGCTCTAGCGCCTATACCGTTCATCCGATTTTGATGAAACTTGGTATGGACCTGTCTAAAATCACTGCCGAGACACATTTTCAAGGATTTTTTGATTTGTCAAAAATTGCGGCCGCTATTGTCAAAAAACCGTCAAAATAATTCAAAAATCGTGTTTTTGGTTACTTAGACAAGCGCCGACGGTACACTTTTCAATTTATAACACTGAAAATTGGTATGTGTGTTGACAAATAGATGCTTCGAGGTCATTTTCAACTAAAATTGAATTGGTTGGAAATTACGGCCGTTCTGGACCAAAGTTCGATCGTTTCGGCGCCATTCACATTTATTGACCGATTGTCATGAAATTTAGTAAATTTGTGTAGAACCATATAACTTAAACATCTGTCGAACAGAATTTTGTTATCTTCAAAATTACGGCCGTTTTTGTCAAAAAAGTGTCGAAAATGAGTTGAGAATGAGAAACCACGTTTTTGAATGGTCGGAACGCATTTGGGACTACAGTAATAAAATGACAGACGTGAGATTTGGTATGAGTGATCTCAGATAGATGCTCGTGGGTCGTTTTCAACCGATTTTCGATTGCTTAAAAATTACGCCCGCAAAAAAATCTCAAAAAACAAAAAAAAAAATTATTCTTGGCGAGAAAGTTAAGTGCGACTGTTGTCGGACCCTTTATTTAAATTCTTCCTTAGAAGATTTTAAATACGGAAACTTTACCTGAATGATTTCCATGTCACATATTGATTTTTTTTTAGCTTTGCGATCCTCAGGAACTTCGACGAACCTCAGTGTGTTCCTTGAAGCTATCTTTATATCCGAGGGGGTAGCCACTCCAGGAATCTCGTCGGGAATCTCGTTGAAAATCTTTATGAAATCTCAGGAAATCTTGGAAATTTCTGGAGTGGTTAACCCCTGGGGGTTAATCTCTCCAGGAATTTCGTTGGGAATCTCCGGAAATCTTTGGAAATCTTTACGAAATCTCAGGAAATTTCTGGCGTGGTTAACCCCTCGTTTGTATCAGTTCGGTAGAAAAAGTCAGCGGTTTTTCAGTTTAAGCTTTAACCCGTATTTTTCAATTTCTTGATGATCGACGACTCGTCACACTTTTCACGTGAAAGGCAAAATTCACGGAAAACTTAAAAATTCTGAAATTGCACACAAAGAGTTTGAAGGGGGTGGTGAGGTGTCGACAAGACTTCTCAGGTGGAAAGCTTTTTACGAGTAATTAATTTATTCCTCCTTCCGGCATCGTTGACTTTCCTTTAATATTTCAAATTACTACACTTTCTTCAACCAAATAGAGCCGTCGACGCCGCCATCGCCGCCGGCTGCTTGCAGACCGTGTGTTCTTAAGTTTATTACTTGAGCAAGGTCATGCCTTTCTGAGACCTTAATTGCTCAACGTCTCCGCTTCATCATCCACGGGACTTTTAAGGAACGCGCTGTCTTTTGTTATTTTAATTACGATTCAAATATCTGGAAAATTATTCATTTTTCCCTTTTTAAATTAAGTTCCTCACCACCCTTTGAATAATTTGAAATTAAATATTTTAATGAAAATCAAGACCGGATTGTACCTTACAGTTTTCTGAACTATGGCTTTTTTGTATAAACCTTTCACAAAAGGTATTAGCAACCTAGGTACACATCTCAAGAATCACAACTCTACCAACTTGAAATGATAAACATCATGAACCGAATTGTTTGTGAATATCAGCCAAGATCAGTTCAGTGAGACCAATAGCAGAAAGGCCGCAGTTGTCGAAAAGTCCAAGGACAGAAATAAAAGGGGCCAGCCCCCCAGCCACCCCCTCCCCCCCTCTGTGGAGAATGTCCAGCAATCATTGCGAAGGATTGGGTTTCCAGCTGGCTGGCGACATCGAATGCCCTTCACGGCCGCATAGCTGAGGCAAGTACAAAGAAAGGACCTTGATTAGAGCCCATTAACTGTTGAAATATTTTAAGTGAAGAAAGAAAGTAAAGGAGACAGAACAAGTTTTCAATTTGTCGACTCAGCGACTCCATTCAGGGGTTAATATGATTTCCCCGAGACTCAGAGTTCGAATTGTTCTCGAAAACGCCTTGGAGTTCTGATGTGGCCATTTCAACCATCTCTCCAGGTGAGATCTCCTTCAACTCTAATTTCCGAGTAACCAACCCACTATTGGCAAACGCCGAATTATTACACCTATGTTTGCTCTACCCCATAACTAATATCCTGATTATACGATTGTAATTGGCCAACAGCGAGGTTGCACTATATTCCACTTGCTGTGGGTTCAATGATCCTCACTTAAATTTAAGTGGAGGTTAGTGCCATCTTAATCATAAGGACTTGCACCTGAGAGAAGGCTATCTGACACTTAGTAGACGATCGTACAGTACAACCCACCCTGTACTCCACCCGACCCTTGGACAGTAACTTCACACATTGCTTTAAAAAAATATAGGGTTCCCAAAATAGTTTTTAGTTCAGGACGAGAATTAAACTTCAGAAGAAGGGTCAAAATGATTTAAAAGAGTTTAGCAACGACAATTCACATATTATCTGTAGCCTATCCATGCACCCTTCGATAAGTCTGAATTTACTATCATCCAAGAGTCGCGCGGAGTATAGAAGGGGATGAAATTTATCAGAATTTTGTCTGGTGTAGGCACTCAGATTCTCAGTTATTCTGTTTCTAAACCAGAAAGAGGCTACGTGGCTAATAGCACCTCTTCTGAGGGATACCACGTACAAAATTTGCTGTCTCAGGAGCACAAAATGACTCGCTGGGGAATGCTCGTAAAACAATAAGTAATTCAAGTTCTACATAAGTATTCCTCTGAGGGAGAGATCAAATGTGCTCGCATGAAACTCCTCAAAAGAGCAGACTTGAAAAGCCTGAACGAGACAGCAATATGACAGAAATACCCAAAGGGGCCCACCACTCAAAATATTCATAGTCAAGCTTTCTGGCGGAAGTTAGCAACAAAAGTTAAATGGAAAGATCACAGGTCCCCAGGGAGGTGGAATGGAGCCTGGGGGAGGGGGAGGGGGTGATCGATACCTATAACCCAACCAGGTGGTACGAACCCCCAAGGGATGCCGATTACGCCTTCGCCCTTGTTTTCACTTATTACGTGTTAAGAGCCTTCTCGAGTTTTCTTTCTTTGTATTTCCCTCTTGAAATTAGTTGAGGTTGCTAGGTAATGTAGTTTTTCCAACTCTGCTGAGAACGGCTCACCTTTTGCCTTTTAACCCCATTTAAACAATCTTCAAAATGGAGACCCTCCAAAAAGTTTTTAACCAAATTGCTTACGCCGAAATTAAAAGTTTGAAAATTTTTGACATGTCTTCCACTCAGGTGGTAGGAAACCTTCAAATTCTTTTGAGGACTTCGCAAAGAAGCGGGCCAATCAGCATGAGTATTTCTCCAAATCTCGTATGGTTTTCGCTTTCTGAGATATTCTAGAATGTACCTATTTAAAGAAGCCCATATTTTCACATATACGAAGAGAAAGTAAAATTGCGTACGGGTCCGATTACACCTTACAATAAATATATGATCCTATTTTTTTAGCATCATAAAAATTTTAGAAAAACTGCAATACACTTGACAATAAAAATAGGATCATGTTTAGCAAAGACGCCAACTTGACATGGTAAAAAAATAGAATTTCGAAGATTTTTAGGGTCCTTTTTTGAACCGTTTTAGGTTAAATAATTTCCGCTATATTCTTTCAATTCATCGTTATAAGAAATTCGTACTCCTCCACATTTTCTATTAAAATACGGGTCATTTCCATTCCACTTACCTCAGCCGCCATTTTCAACCAAACAACAACAAACACACGCAGCATAGAGGAAGGTAGTTGCAGCAGTTATGATACAATTTGTACCGGCCAATACAAATTGTATCATAATTGACTCAATTCACTTTACACCTTACAATTTTTCTTGATCATATTTTTTTATGATCCTATTTGGATTGGAAATTGTAAGGTGTAATCGGGGGCTAAGTCTAAATAAAAAGGATGCTGAACAATAAACATTTAAAACCGGTTTACTAAACTGATTTCAAAATTATTGACGTAGTTACCCCATTCCCCCAGTATTAAACACCAATCCCCTCAGCCAAATAATAGACAGACACACAAGCAATAACGTTGAAATTGTGTTAAGCGGCCGCAGAACTGAACAACCCCTATCCCCTAACCTCGAAATGATGGAGCTGCGATCTGTCAGCGACTGGCAGCGAGCAGCCGGGCAAACAGTGCGTCTGCCGTACTGCTGTCGACGCCTCTCCAAGTGAGCCGTCGACAGGGACCTCACACCCGCACACCGCCAGCTGTCCCCACACCCCTCCCTCCCACAGTATCTAGCGGGCCGGAAATCACCCCAGACCCCAAACCTCAGTAACCCCTCTTCTTGCCCCCACCACCTGGAAAATTGACTTGCCGCAACGCAGCAGACAAGATACCGTTTCCATCTCTACCCTCTGTTTTGACAATAATTTCTGAGGGGTTTGCTTGACATGTGTCTCATTCATGAGTTGCTTTCTTAGTAATGTCATCATGGGTAATTTGTCGGTACGTACAGGTGGGAGAGGGTGCCCCGCTTATAAGAAGCCAGATAGAAGCCAGGCTCCGCTGGTTCCAGTCATGTGTAATGAAGACTTTTCTTGTATTGTCTACATGCATTATATCGTCTTTTAGTACAGGATATTGGAATAAAAACAAGTATTTACGATGATCTTTCTTATTTTCATTCCTAAAGTTATCCACGATCAAGCCGGTTTTGTTCTTCACTGAAGGCGATTTTGAGTAGTTGACATTACAGCATGCAAAAAGCGACTTAGGAAAGGCGGTAAGGCTGCGAGAGGCTGCTGGAATTGACAGTGGCTTATCTCTTGCTTGTGTCTTCTTATCTTGGAAACTGAATTATAAACGAGTGAATATCAATATTTTGGGGGAAACAGAAAAAGAGTGGCTTCCACTCCTCGGTGACGTCTTTAAAAGTCACACTGATGCACTTCATCTCCACTGCTTCCAAAATTGTCCCACCTCAGCCTCAGCTTTACCAGAATAATTCATTCCGCGCCTTCTCCCTCAACTGTTGTTTAATTCATGAAGTAATTTGTTTAATTTGTTGAACGCCTGATTATACTCCTTCAATTAAAATGTTGAGTTTACTTCACACCCCAAGAAGAATTGGCGGAAAAGACAGTTGATGGAGTAGGTACAGGTACATACTGCTCTACTATAAATGAAGGTTCTTTATGGGCACATATTTAAAATAATTATTTCCTACCTAGGGCCTGTGACATACTTTGCCTTTAGACGATATATTTTTTTTTTTTTTTTCAAAATTAACTCATACCTTCCCCCTGACTATGTTTTCTGGTTAGTTATACTTCTGGTTTTGCTGAAATTTTTTGGATTATTTTTTCTCCGATGTTATCTACTCATTTATAGTGCTTTATATCTATGCGACGATAGACTGTGCTGGTATTTAGGGGTCTCATAAACGTTTTCCTCTGTTTTCTCATGCCTTTTACGTGGAATAATTTCAGGACCCATGAAGTGGAATGAACATTCGAACATTTCCAAAGTCCCAAAATAATTGATGGCGGTGTTGATGGCATGGCTTGCCTCACATACACGCAGACCCATAAAGCCATAAAACGTCTGTTTGCACACTACACTACCATTAACTGGCTAGTATCTTGCGAGTGCTACGTCAGACGTGAATTCCTGTCGCATGAAGAATGAAGTTGCATCAAAATTGCATAACGTGCAAACAACATGCGACAGTTTGGAAAACTATTGCGGGGTGTATTGGTTGAACTGACTTGAACTTGTTTGCAATGCTATTGCATGCGCGTACTATGGCGTAAAACGTTGCACATGCAACTTGCCAACTGATCACTTGGGCACTTTTGTCGTCTCCCTAGGGGTTAACCACTCGTTGGGAATCTCGCTGGGAATCATTGGAAATCTTTATAAAATCTCAGGGAATCTTGGATTTTTTTTTGGAGTGGTTACCCCTTCGGGGTTGATCTTTCCACGAATCTCGTTGAGAATCTCTTGAAATCTTTGGAGATCTTTATGAAATCTCAAGCAATCTTTTGGAGTGGTTAACCCCTCGTCGTCTCCTGTCGTCAAACTCTTTTAAATCTTTCCTAGATATACCGACAAATTAGTAAAAAAAGGAGGGAAAGCGGTTGAAAAGGAGGCACAGTGGCTGAGTGGAGAAGCAACCGTTTCTTTAAGCAGTATACCTAAGCCAGGTTCGAATCCTGGCCCCTAAAAAATCTCCCCCTTCATATTGTCGTCCCTTTTAGTGCCTGGTCTCAAAAACCTTTCCCTGGGCTTGGAATCTCTACGAAAAACGCTGTGGAATGCGTGAAATTAAGTCGAAATCAGCAGAAAGTACCTATTTTCAGCAATAACATCAATCGACGAAACTGAAAGTTTGAAAATTGCTGCAAGGACAGTTTCGTCCTAATGTACCTTTATGGTAAAAATACGGAATAGGTCATGTAGATGTTCATATCTAACCTAGGCATTAAATAAACGTAACTGAACTATGGCTAAACCGCGTGTGGCTTATCACGCGAATTGATATTTTTATGTAACCTTAATGTAGATGTTAAAGTTTGGGGCCATGAGCCAAAAGTAAACAGTACAATGTGTTATTACCGGGTATCTCTTCAAAACGGTGCGTGCACGAAAGTACACCCTGTCATTTGGACCGAACGGCGTTAATGGCTGGACGGGCACATTGCCACAGGCGAGGGCACGAAGGCAGCGAACGCTCGGCCCGGCACTCAGCAGCACTGCACGACAGACAACCGCACCTTCCGAACGCTTCGACGCGACTGCTGCCTTTGTTGGGGGGCTGAGGGGCAAGGGTGGCCCGCACCCCAGCCCCCATGCTTACCTTACGGCCCCACCCCTCCCCAACACCAATATATTTTACCGATTTAGTTGGTTGCATGATGGACCCTGATTGTTTCGTCTCGAAACTAACCCAAGGTATTTCCCAGCAATTTGAAAGGTAATTTTTAAAGTGAAGTTCTTTCTAGCCCTTTCATCGAAGAAACGTTTTCAATTTCAGTTTTCTCTTTTTCTTCAGATATAGGTCTATTTTAGATTATGACGCATTCCAATATACTTGTACCCATTTATTTTGAGTGGTTTCGGCCCATTTTCGTTTTGGGTGGGGGAGGGATGGGGGGGGGGGGGGGGGGGCTTTCTACAAACTCAAATGTGAATATCCACATTTGAAGCGAATGTATCGTGTACGGGTGTATATATGGCTCACCAGCGAAAGAACTTTGCTATTACGTAGTTCTGTGCCTCCTATTTTGTAATATACCTATAATATAGGTACACATGCCTGTAGGTACTTTAGTGTCACGTCACCGCGGTATTTTGGAACTGGAGGACACAGGTACGCAGACTTCAGGGGTAGTATTGCACATCCTATGTTATGCATATAGTCTTTAAATTTTTTTTTTTTTTTTTTTTTTTTTTGCGGATATGGTGTGTTTGAATACGAGTAAATTTGAAATCTACCTGTGTAGGAAGTCAGAGTGCTATTATTTAGTTACCTCGTGGGTTTTTTTTTTAAATTTCAACAAGTCATTAATTAGTTAGATGTTAAGGGTCCGCTATACCTGACGGTGCATTTTTTGCCGCCCATAAGATTAAGATTGCGAGCGGCGATTCATTTTCAAGGTTTACCCTTGGTTGGAAAGACGCAAGCTTTTGCCTGTACCTAGCCCTAACAATGTTCTAGGGAGTGTTCGAAGCAGATTTCCCATTTTTTTACTGGTTTTCGAGATGCAGCACTTTTCTTGAGGTATGCGATGCTAGCATTTGCAAAACAGTTGCAATAAAAGAAACCAGTGAGAAATTGGGAAATCTGCTTCGAACACTCCCTATAGAACATTGTTAGGGCTAGGTACAGGCAAAATTTTGTGTCTTTCCAACCAAGGGTAAACTTTGAAAATGAATCGCCGCTCGCAATGTTAATCTTATGGGCGGAAAAAAATGCACCGTCAGGTATAGCATCCTCTTAATACTGTTACCAACTAGTTTCTGTTGCTAAAAGGATATAGCTCGTAGTACCTAAAGGAGTTATTTGATTTTAGAACGAAAAATAATCCAAGAGAAAGAAAGATGTCATTAAAAACCATTCTGACGACACGTTTATTTTTTCCTTGGTAGTAACCCAGATCCCAGGTAGGTAAAGACTGATTCAAATTCAGAGGGGAGTTCATAGAAGTTTCATTGGACAGTTTTAAAGCAGGTGTTTCAAACTTCTTTTTACTCTGTGAAGAAGGAAGAAAGGGTTGCATTCAGTAGAAAAGTTTTCTGCATTTCCTCAACAAAATTTTTTACTTTGACAAGATTGTTGAACTTTGTTCTCTGTCATTCTTGATTCTGCTCCAGCTACGTTATTGCTTCATTGTCAAGAGAGAAATGTATGATGCATAAAAATATAGTGCTCCGAAAGGTAATAAAGTATGCTTACTAGCAATATTTGAGTTTCTGCTACTTTCTATGAAATGAACTTTTGATCGAACTTGATTGATTTTATTGTAGGCACAGCTTCTTTCGAAATCAATAGGAAATGAATTTTTGAAGACTAGTTCCTTTGCTCCAAGGTTTTGGGTTCTGTGTCCCGTAAGTAGATATAGATGTCCAACCTTGTTTGGGGAGTTACTGGAATTAGGATATTGACCTCTAAATAAAAATGCTAATATTTTTTTTTTTCATTTTTTACGTCCGTACATAGTGATTCTTTTACACTCATTACCGAGGGGGTAACCACCCCAGAGATTCCTTGAGAGTCCATAAAAATTTCTAAAGATTCCAAACGATATTCATAGAAAGATGAACCACTCCAAAATAATTCCAAGATTCCCTGAGATTTTATCAAGATTTCTAATGATTCCCAACGAGATTCCGAACTAGTGGTTAACCCCTCGTTCATTACCAACAAATATACTTCAGAAAACACTAGACTCGCGCGACTGAAGTCCTGGGTTCGAATCCCAATACCATTATAATTTTCTGTTGGTAGCATGGATGTCATAATAAGTATTCTATTGACTTCGGCCAACGATCAGTTTCTTTAGGTAATACCTATGCCTTCGGGGCAAGGGTATGAGCTGCGTCTGTAAGAACCAATAGATGCGAGGGGGTAACCACTCCAGAGATTCCCTGAGATTCCATAAAGATTTCCGAAGATTCTTAACGATATTTATAGAAAGATGAACCCCGAAGGGGTAACCACTCCAAAAAAATTCCAAGATTCCCTGAGATTCCATAAAGATTTCCAATGATTCCCAACGAGATTCCCAACGAGTGGTTAACCCCTCGAATAGATGAGTGGGCCCTTAACTTCAGATTTTTTTCTCCCATGACTTTTTCATTTTTCACTGGCCCTATAGGTTGAAATCCAAAAACCTAATTACACTTTTTTAAACGCATGGAAATTAATTATAACCCAGTGGAAATTGCGCTGATGGGAATACCTACACCGTTTGGGAGCAGTTGGAAAAAATAACAGTTCCGGAGAAGCACAATGGCGAGCTATCGCAGTCCATGTAATTTGCATGTTACCCGTATGTGTAAGCAATAGCACTATTACAGCAGCTGGGCTGAAATTGCTGCAATTACCTCTGCGGACATGCCTGCTGTAGCTACGCAGGTATATACACATTACAAATTGTAGGATACTCTGCAATATAGACAGTAGGTACGTACATGCCTCTCTATAAAAAATTCAAAATATTATATCCACTTATTTGGACACGTTATCTGTATGATAGTCGAATTTCAGCCATCTTTTGTAGATAGGCTTCCCCTTTCTTTTTTCCCCGAACCTTTCTTCGCCCTTTCAAAGCGCCTTAACCTGTTTTGATCCATTGATCAGTTAGAGCGCTGGAGAAGGCACTGCTCGCTATCCAATTTTATACCTTTGTATTCAGCACGGGACATGGAAATTTTTAGATCCCTATACATTAGGGGTTCTTAAAGTATAATCCAAGGAACCCCTGGGCCGTCGCAGGGTTCACTCGAGTCATCTGAAATTTGCAATAATTATTACTGCAAATTTTGACTATAAATAATAAATACTTTATGTGCCCCATGAAATACGTGTACACCCACTGTAAAATTACATAATCACAGTTTTTGCAGGCGCAGTGAGGTACTTTCAAATTTCTAGAACTTTAAAATTGTTGCCCCGCACGAAAGAGAAGCGTGATGAATTCTAAACTCGTTCTCTGGGTAATCGGTAGTCAGCGTCCTCCCTGAAGGTGCACAGAGTGGTGTTTATGACTCGACGAGGCACGGCGGGAAGAAGACATTAGTAGGCAGCTCGGCGACGTTGGCGCGACGAACAGCGTGACACTCAACTGTGATCCATCATGTCGCGGACGTTGTTGAGTACACACACCGGAAATTACCTGTGTTTGCCCACCCAACCCCCTGCACCGCAACCACCACCCATTTTTATCCCCTCTGCTCTTTCTTACAATGTCTGCACTGTTGCCAAACCTACTTTTCCTATACTCCACGCGCATCTTGGATGATAGTAAATTGAGACTTATCGAAGGGTGGATAGACTGCAGATATGTAAATTGTCGTTGTTAAACTCTTTTAGATCATTGCGACCCTACTTCTGAAGTCTACTTCTGGTTTTGAACAAAAAATAATTTTGGGAACCCTGTGTTTTTTTAAAAACAATGTGTGAAGTTACTGTCCTCCAAGATGCGCGTGGAGTATAGCAGTTGAGACGTTATCTTTCCCTTCTTATACTTATTAAGTAAGTGAGCACGAACTATGATATTCCTGATATGTAGGAGAAGATTTGTATTTTCTGAGGTGACTTTTAAGGTGGCCACATACGAGGCGTTTTGGACGGCGTCCTGGCGAGGATGCATCCCTGGACGCCTTGAAATGGGGAGGGATGGACAGTTTTGAAGGGATACCGTCTCGATTTTGGAATTCCAACTTGACCAAATTCCACGCATCCCTGGTGGGCGTCCAGTTGTTGAAGATACGCCCTTTTTGCATTTATTTCGTTATATCGACTATTTTTCTTGTTCATTTATTGAAGAATATCAAGCGATAGCCGAAACACTGTGATTATCAGAAGAAAATCAAGGTTTAATCAAATTCTGGTAAACAAAAGACAAATCACGGGGATGCGGTGCTCGATGTATCGTGTGTGGGCACCAGCCATCCCTGAGTTCACATCCCAAACGCATATCCCTGCGCGGCAGCCAGGACGCCGTCCAAAATGCATCATATATGTGGCCACCTTTACTGTACAACCCACTTTCACCCAAAATATTTTACAGCTGACATTTCAAGAACTACAACGTAATCCTTCACTTCCCCCGCAAGTACAGGGGTCTAGAAAAACTCGTAGGTGTATATGCGTATCCGCATTGATAACGAGGAAGCTGAGGGGGAGGGGATGAGAGGGAAGGCCCCACAGGGCAGTGCGAACCTCGTGAAATGTGTCGGACGCAGCGCTTCCCCCACAGCTATTGCTGAAACAGTCTGCTTCTCCTCCCGTGACCTCTACAGACCTCACACAGCTGAAATGGACTGTATTACAGCTATGATTGGCTGAAGGTATACACAGTAATCCTGTGGCTGAAGGTATAAACAGTAATCCCGTCTGCATCAAATATACCGCAGGCCTCTGTACATTAGACATGATTGATGGGAAAAAATGGCTCTATAGAAAGGTCTACCATATCCTACCCGATCCTACCAAAAAGTTTTTCTGCTCGGCATTCACCTCTGATATGTTCAGCATGTCAAGTGAAATGTTTATCGAGGCTGTGGTGGTTCGGAACCCACCGAAAACTGTAGGTCCCCATCGTTTACACGATGGCTGGGGAGCTGGTATTTGGTATTGCTGCTAGCTGAGCACAATGGATATTTCTTGAAACGGTCTAGTTGCTGGGCTTGCCCCCCCTCCCCCCAACCCTTCACTATATATAAGGGCTTACCTATTGGCGCTTATACCCTTGGTCTGAAGGCACAGATGTTAATTAATGAAACTGACTGTAAGTCGAATCCAATAGAAGATTTGGTGTGACATCCATGCTACCAACAGAAAATTTCTGCGTTACCGGGATTCGAACCCAGGACCTCAGTCGTGCGAGTCTAGTGTTTGCCCACTAGGCCGCGAGGGAAATTCGTAAAGCGGGCATTTTCCCATATTAGGTACAATAATTTTGTGTTCTCGCCATGCGGGCCACGCACAGTATGTGATCAGTGCTATACTTCAGGTCCACCCAACACCCGAGGGAGAGACACGTTCCAACTTAATTAACTTTTCACTTCTTTTCCGTATATTACCTTTACCTCACTGAAAAAACATATACTCACCACCATCAGCTTGATGAAACGTATTTTTACCTTTTCTATAGCTGAAAAAATATTGCACCAGAGAAAATTTTGATAATGTTACCAACTAGGTTATCACACGCAAAAGTAGCTAAAGAAGTTGGTCTTATGTTAATTTATTTTCTTTGTCAGGTACCGAGGTACTCCATATCATTCCATTAATCCTGAGCTTCATTAAGTTTAACTGAAGGTTAACCTGACGTTTGGCTAACCTGAACTTTTATACACGTAACACTCAACCAACGAATGAATACCGAAGCAGCGGTAGTCTAGACTTTTCCCAGACTTCTTCCGTCATATTTAAATAACGTGTTTGTGAATTTGCATATTTAGTGCAAGAAGAAAGAATAATATTCCAGAAGTGCAAACAAGACTTAAGGTGCCATTTGGGTCATAGCACATCGTACTTACTGCATTCAAAGTTCTTATCCAGATTAAAGTGGTATTTTTTCCAGTAGAATGGAAAAGAAATGACAAGGGTCTCATTTGGCTTTCTCGCAGCATTACCATAGTATATGTGTCATTATTAGATAATTATTTATCCGTATGAGACGCTTTGCAATGTCAATTATTAATAAATAAATTACTTACTGCAGCACATTTTCGTCTTTCTTCGGGGTTTTTTTTAATTTTTTTTTTAAATATTGATAATTAAATAGGGAGCTCGAGCCCAATTTCAGTGAAATGGTTTGTGACGCTGATTCTGAATAAAGTTGATCTGAATTAGCAATATTTGAAGTGACTTAAATCCATTTTACTCGAAAATATATTTTACAGCTAAGATGAATTTTTAAGTTTTTTGTTTTTACTGGCTAGCCAGGAGTTGTATACTTTTCTATCGATTTCTTTAACGGGGAAATCAACAGCTTTCTAACCAACCAATTTTTTGTCGAAAGAAAAACTTGAAATTCACATCGTTTGACATTTTTTTTTTTTTTTTTTTTTTGCTAGAAATGACTAACGAGAAAGTAATAATTGCGGAGGTCTCGCTGCAACCCATTGCCTATGCAGTCGGGCGAGAAGACCGAGCAGTAGAGGAGGTAGAGGAGTGAAAGCCGCCTTAACGCCCCAATCAACAAGATAAAAAGGAACTGGAACACGCGTACGCTCGTAAACAAGATAGACAAGTTTATGGGTGAAAATTTTAATGAGTTCGCAAAGAAGCAAAGCGCATTTCCAACTAAGTCACCTCTCTCTGAGTGTCTACAACCGCAGCTCTGCACCGCACCTGTCCTCCTCAGGCTGAGGCTCAAAATCTTCTAATTATCAGGTGAGGTGAACCTCACAGTCTCTCCACGCAGCAAATCTGTGCTGTAGGTTCCAGTATCAAAGAATTTTTTTAAGTTGCCAGATTTCCATAGAATTGAGTTTTCAGCATAGGTTGGAAATGATACCAAATATGCCGGGTAAAGTGATCGGAAAATACCTTAAATTTTTGACAATTGCTACCAAAGCAAAGACCATAACGTCAGTACGAGAACAAATCAAATATCTTACAATTCAAAGTTACCTAAGGACTGCTCTTAATGTATAAAGAGATAGCAGAACTTATGGATGAGGTAAGCGGTGAAAAAAATTATAAATTATAATAACAGCTCCCGATTGGAATACTGATAGGCTTTGTTGTTCTCTTCCATTCTGACCCATCACAGAACACGTGCGTCGGTCAAATACTAGACTGTTCAATAACTTTGGTTGATCACGAAGAAAAAAAATTTCTAACTGTTGATGCCATTAGTCTCATTTTAAGAGGCCATCCAAAACAACAAAATTAAAAATAAGTGAAAAGAAAGAACTGAAAGACGGTAAATGGTGGAAAAAGCGGCCGCAGTGAAGGAAGGGTTTGGCAGCGATCTAGGCGGTTCTAAGCAAAATAGTTGATCTTGGGGGCAAGGGGCAGGTAGGAAAGGGAAGAGAGGGTGGAAATAGGAGCTAATGAGGGAGTTTGAGCCAAGTTGCCAAGGTGCCTGGCTCACAGCCAAACCAGATAGACTCCCGCACCCCCACCCCGCACAAAAACTTACCCAACCTCCCTTACCCACGGCCCAGTGCTGACTTCTGCTATTTTTCCCGAATTTCAGAAGTCTTCATTCACTAAGTTTAACCTAGGACGGTTAACAGTACCAGGTCGCTTCATATGGATAGGGACAGGCGGGAGGCACACACTTTCTACCGTTTTCTCGTAGCTTTTACATCTCTTTGTCTCTTTTATTTTTCTTCCCCTTCGAATGCTATTTTTCAATCCAAATAATATGTTATTTTTTGGAAAGACTTCCAAATTTCCATTTAAAATGTTCAGGTCACAGGCCTGGTAACGTGTGAGAGGCATGGATAATACTTGAATGTTTGGTTCAGTAGTTTTGTGAGGCATCTAAAAAGGGATCAAAAGATAGGTTGAAGATTAATAATTGGGGTATTTGTTGACGGAAAATCCTCGTGGACAAAAACCTCTAGAAAACTGTGAATTTTTTCAGCAATGTTGCAGCTTGTAACTTACTGAGGACATAACTAATAAACTGAAATCACATTAAATGAATCATCACATCGTAAAGGAATCAAAATCAATTCAATCTTTTATGTTTTGGGATAAAGTTTTCCTATAAAAATGTGAAGGGTTACCTTGGACTCAGAACGCAACATCTCACCGGTCTTGAACTTTTTATTCCTTTTCTTCTCTGTCTCCCGTTCTGTTTTATAGCAGTTTTACTTTTGACTGTCATTTATTCTAGTTGAGAGCAGCGTGTGAGCTCTGGGGGCTCACGTTGTAGGATGGAGGGGGGAAGGGGGGGATTCATGGGAGTTGCCACCTTCACAGCAGGGGAAAGGTTAGGAGATTGAGGGGGGGGGGGGCGGGGGGGCTCTACATCCTCCATGTTCCGTTTTCGGAGCCCTCCTATACCTCCACTGCTTCTTGGTGATAACTCCATCCTCATCGCCGCTAGACATTTCTGTTTCACTTAGTACCTGCATACTTCTCTTACATATTTTGTACATAATTTCGCATACTTCGATTAGGGTTCCCTGATGTACTGAGCCAGGTGCTCTGAGGAATCTGAAGTGTAGATACTGTTGTGATAATGAAAATTAGCAGTGTACCTAAGTATTGCTTATTAATAATTTAATTTTGAGTGATGGCTAGTAAAGAAGTAGGTCAGTAGTTGCTCACAACTGCTGACATGACCTGAGTTCCTTCTGCAACTCAGTGATATAAAAATTATGTGACATAGTTCAAGCCCCATCGTAATAAATCGGTAGGGGTCAAAGCTTTAATCTATTGAATACGGCGGAGTTCAGCGGGCGGACTTGGTCGTAGATGCTTGCTATCGAATTCCTCAATTTTTTAGATCATTTTAGGCTGGATTCCACCATACTTTTATGTGTCTATCCGTGGAAAAATATAGAAAACGTTCTACAATTGAAGGGAATCCTCGAGAATTGAAGTAATTGGTCTTTTCTCGTTGGACAAGGTCATATGACGAATGGGAAGAAGGTTCGGTGGTAATGGAGCCCAGCGAGGACTGTTCGGAAATGGACTGTCCATAAAATATCACACCACACTTCCGTCGCCCCGAAAACAAAAATGATATATCGAGATGATGGGGTCAGAGCTTCTTCCACGTTCTCACGTTCTCCGTAGTGTCTGTCTCTGTCGCAGTAAAGGTAAAAATAGGGCAGAAGTTTGAAATAAAAGGGCTCTTGCGGTAAATTTCTGCATGCATGTGTATGTAGCCTTCCATGTCGTAGATCCACGTCGTGAAGGTCCCGAGTTCAAACCCCATGGTAATAACATTACATATTCTTTTGGGAGTGCTGATGTTCTGACTTTAGCACGGACAAAAATCAGGAAATCTCAGCTTCAGCTCCGATGGAGTGATGTAAGATTCTCAAGGGACGATTGTCAAGTAGAAACCGTTTTTCTGGAGGCTGGATATCGGATTTGAAGCAATTTATTCGGTAGACTAAAGAGGGGAGGGACTACACAAATCATACGAAGATTCTTACTGCTTTTTTTCTCAGTGTGACTTTCAATGATTAACGTGAGTACCTACCTTGAAGTAAAATGTAAGATAGTACAAATTACGGTTTTGGAACTTTTAAACTTAAACTTTTAAATTATCTTCAAAATGAATCACCAGTGATAAAGAACTACATCTTATGCGATGGATCAGTAGCTCTCAGCATTAAATTTTCTGACTCTATAAAATAACGTGAAATACAGCGGGCATTAGCGTATTTTTGCTCTCAACCTCACAAATTGAATATCAGGTAAACTCAATAAATAACAGGTGCAGGTGCAACAAACATGGGAGATATAGACAGCAAACTCGAGTACATGGGGTTCGCTATTCCAGATACATATGGATTAAACGACATCGTGTGGCAAACCCGATGCTTCTAATGCGGGGAAACCATTACGACTCAAGCGAGGGCTTCGTAAATAATTAAGGGGAAATCACTTGTATTGTTTCGTACCGGTTTGAATGGGAACGGTAGAACCGGTATGGAGCCGACTCCGCGCCGGCAAGGAGTGCACGGATCCAACCGTGATTTAGGGGCGCCAAGGGACTCATTCTCAAAATTCTACACCCCTTTCTCAGTCGACCATAATCCAACCATATGTTTCGCAGGATTTACATGGGCATTACTGTTAATACTTTTATATTTCATACGTCTCTTCCGAACCAGTGGCCTTCTGCTTTCCTCTTGTCCGCCTGAATTTTCTACGATACCTTTTCGTTTTATTTAAATTCTGTGTCCAGGTTCCACTCTCTCCTTTGCCCTTTATTACGCTATTTGCACTGCTACTTTGTTATGTCGCATTCCGTTATCCCCTGTTGTGGAATCGGTTCAGTTTCTCATTAAGGAGCGTAACCCGAGGGGTTAACCACTCGTTGGGAATCATTGGAAATCTTCATGGAATCTCAGGGAATCTCAAGGAATTTCTGGAGTGGTTACCCCCTCGGCATAACCACACTCCCATGAAATCAGCAAGCATTCGCAAATGTGATATACCTTAGGTAGAATCCTTCACTAGTTCATAAAAGGCCTCCAAGAGCAAATCCCATTTGACGCTACTGCTTGAAACCATTCAAAAACTCCCTTTGTAAATGACAGAAATTACCGTACCTTCCAACAAAGAGCAGAAGTAATTTGCACCGCATCTTTGCGATTCGACAGAGAAGATCAATGCAAAGTTTCGATTAAGACGAGACGCCGGTGCACGTTCGAGGAAAGCTTTGCATTAAAACACGTTTCTTCACCTGTGATTTTTATCCTCTTTCCAAAGAGCCTCAATTTTGGGGTTCGAGAAGATCAAAAAACCTGAGTGAGTCTCAAAGGACATCAGTCGTGGGCACGTCTAATAGTCTCCATGTGCAGCTATTCTATGCACGTACCAGATTGGTTTCTCTTCGATACATATCAGGAGAGCTGTGTTTCGCAGGTTCCCGAATACTCCACCAAGTTCGTATTATCGAAAGGGGGAATAGGGAATTGATTCTGCCATTTTATTTTACTCCCTCTCACAAAGTTTGCATAGGAAAAGGACATTATTGGGGAGAGGGCTGACTTTGTTTATTCCATGAAAGTTGAGGTGGGCTAGCCTGGGGCTGATTGGCTAGAAAAAGGCCGACCCTCGCCCCACAGGCTGTGTCATCAAAAAAAGGCAATCTCTCTTTTTCAAGGGACATGATACTTGATGTCATAAAATATCCAAATAGCCTCGCGGTTCCAATATTTTTAGGTGAAATCGTTTAACCAAATCGCATGAAAATCATAAAAGACCCATCCGTTCCCCTCTGTGAGGAGAATAGCCTTTTCCCCATCTTCTCCCTCTTCGTTGACATAGAAAAGACGGCTTTGTTCTAATTTTGGATTCGTTTTGGTCAAAAACTGATGTTACCAAGAAAGAACTCTGACTAAATATAATGATATAAAAAAAAAGTTTTCTCTGAAAGTAGTTTATGATTCTCACAATATACCTAGCAATTTCCAACTTCAATGTTACACACCGTAAACTGGAATAAAATATGTTAAAGGAAACGATGTGGCTGAGCAGCAATGAAGAATTGCATGAAAACGTATGCAAGTGGGAGGTAAGGGAAAAGGTAGACGACTATAACCCAGTTTGGGACTCGTTGAAACTTTCAAATCTCAGATGGCTCAAAAATGTGGTTTCCGCTGCAGAACAGGAATCCTTCGCTGCTTACCTCCAAATAAGAAAACACGGTTTTAATAATAACACAACGCGCTGCTAATGATGAGACGAGCTATGTTCATTTCTCGGTTCATTTTCTCACTAAGGAACAAACTTTCCCTCTGAGGTAGAGTTTCTTTCATCAGTGCAGCATTGAACACTCATATATTCTTAACAGAAATACGAAATTAAATGCGTTATTGTACACTATCCCTCATCTAGTATAGAAACCTGCTGTCCCGCTCCAAAAATTGAAAAATTTTCTCTCCGACAGACATCCAGTAGGTACAGATTTCTTGAAAAAATAATGGTCCGACAATGCTTCCACCTCGTTGCACTGTAAGTTCGAACTCCGGTCCATAAAAAATTATCTTGAAAAAAATTAATTATTATTTAATTTTAATTTTATTTAATTAATTGTTAATTTAACAGCTGAATGTCATCGTCAATTTCTTCTCTAGATAAGGTAACATAACGCACAGATAACGGCTATGTTTTGTATTTGACCCAGCAAAAGTTGCGGCGCAAGGGGCTGCGAGGAGAGGATGAGCGGGGCGGCGCGCAGTCGCCAACCGGCCAACCCCTCAGTCGCGTCCGACCCGTGCGCGCGCTAGGAGCCATTCGCTCACCCCTTCGTTAATACTGCGTTTGCGTCATTTCAGGTGTCAATCAGTGCACATGACCAAGTGTTGCGTGTGTGTAAGTGTCAGTCTACGTCAGGCTGGACTACTGATACGGCGGTATACCAGGGACACTGAAAGGTAAGAATTTTTTTTCTTGATTACTGACTGCCCTTGTGTATTGTTTTTATCTTTTAAAATCCTAATGTACTAGCTTGCTGGTGTAAACCTATCTACGCACCTGTAAGGTAGCCAGGATCAGACATGTTACATGACGTCTTTACTTTTTCAGCCCATGTACCTAAATATTATAGGCACACGAGATCGTAAAGGCAAAGCATCCATTGGTTGATTACCGTCTTACTGGATTCCGGCAATTTCCACAAAACTGATACAGATTAGATCACAAAGTAAACTAAACGAAGCGTTAAGATAATTAGGGGATTTTTTTAACCAGTGAAGGGTTCCAGTGACCACTGAAACACAGAATTAACTGTGTGTTCCCAGGGTGGCTTTGGCCAGTAAAAAATGGTCCCTGAAATTGCCAGCAGGCTCAGTAACCAGATTACAAAGCGCGCCACGGCATGAGACATTCCGCCGGATACTGATAAAAATACTGAACTGATCAATTTCCAGGATCCGTCAGCTTCCGTCAATTACTCTTTAATTGAATGTTGAGCTGGGAATTTTTGAAAAATGAGTTTTCTACATCACGAATGAGAGCTTTTTTCTCTCTGTCACCCACGTATCATCCATCGTCACGTGATATTCAGTGATTTGTAACCTACTGCAGCACTGATGATCGTTAGATAGGAAGGTACCCATATTTTGCTCATGATGTAGAGTTATTTGGGCACCCTTTGGATAAGGTCTACTCATCGCACTTCTGCCGATACTTGCTTCCGATTGTCGCACGACACTGCGACTACTTCGGAAAGTACTTCTTACTTGTTCCCAATGAGGCAATAACAGATTTCTTGGCTCGTTGACTGGCGGATGGGGTTCGAAATTTTCATTTTCCACAATGATTCCCCTATAGCGGCGGCTCACTCTGCCGCTTGGTGCACCTGGTTACGGGTCGCACTGACTGGAGGATATTTTTATATATATGGAACAGCCGCCCGAAGGGCGGCTGCTGCTTACACCCCTGTGATTCACCTCTAGCGGCGGCTCACTCTGCCGCTTGGTGCACCGGGAAGTGCGATGAGTAGACCTTTACCATTATCTTTGTTCGGGGACGTCAATTTCACTTCATTCCACTGTACCTATTGTTGAGTTTAAATTTGGCAAAATTTGGTCTCCTCCTGATCCAGGTACTTCCCTATTTAACGTTAACCAAAACAACAGGTTTCGTCTTCAGTAGGTTCGGTAGATCGCTTAGTACCTAATAAGTTGGTTGGTAGGTTCCTTCCTCATTCCTCCGTGAGCCTGAGAGTTTGCTACTACCTCTACAGTCATCGCAATACGCCACCTCTTCAGTAACGACGGTAATAATAATCATTTTCGGTCATTTCCCAAATATATGGCTCTTGAGACTTGTGTTCCCTATCTTTCGAGGGGTTAACCACTCGTTGGGAATCATTGGAAATCTTTCTGAAATCTTGGAATTTTTTTGGGAGTGGTTTACCCCTTCGGGGTTCATCTTTCTATGAATATCGTTGGGAATCTTTGAAAATCTTTATGGAATCTCAGGGAATCTCTGGAGTGGTTACCCCCCTCGCAATTTGGTATCGGGCGTGACCCTGGGAATACAGTACAGTAAAAGGCGTAGAGGACGACGCGCGTTAATGGAAACGTCCGTCAGCCAAGGGAGTGGCCCTGACTTTTACTAATTACCCTAGGTCCAATAAAAAACAAGAACTCAGTGTAATGTATCTTAGTACCCCCCCCCCCCCCCCACCCAAAAAACTTCCTCCTTTGTTGTTTTTATAATTGTCTACCTCGTAATTCATTTTAAATACCAAAAATCCAGGTTTCATTTTTGTACTGAACCGCGAATACCCAATGATTTCGAGCAATATAGCATGTAAAGCAATTCCATTTACCTACATACCTGTTCAACCAATTAGTGTCGGAGGTAGCTCGTAGTGTGTTTATCGCGGTGTAACGGCGGGAGCTTTCGGGGCCCTGAATCTCCCAAACTCGGGAAGCAAGCTGATTATCCCGACGTTACTGTGCTCCTTTATCTAGGATTAGGTCTAGGTTGTGTTTGTGGGTGTCCACGTTGTTTCCCGCATCGCTGACCCTGCTTCGATCGTCGTCCTCTACCTACTTCCCCGCCACATTAAATATTATGTTGGGAAAGGGATGTAGCAACACATTTCCGGCAATAACGCAGTATAATGCTGACTTATAACCAGAGACACTTGATATTTTCTAAGGAAATATATTTGTTATAATATATAATTCTTACGTTTTTTTCCTCTGAAAATGGTCAACTAGTACCACTGTGTGTCTTAGCCCCCGATTACACCTTACAATTTCCAATCCAAATAGGATCATAAAAAAATATGATCAAGAAAAATTGTAAGGTGTAAAGTGAATTGAGTCAATTATGATACAATTTGTATCGGCCGGTACAAATTGTATCATAACTGCTGCGACTACCTTCCTCTAGGCTGCGATGTGTTTGTTGTTGTTGGGTTAGTCCGTTAAAAATGGCGGCTGAGGTAAGTGGAATGGAAATGACCCGTATTTTAATAGAAAATGTGGAGGAGTCCGAATTTCTTATAACGATGAATTGAAAGAATATAGCAGAAATTATTTAACCTAAAACGGTTCAAAAAAGGACCCTAAAAATCTTCAAAATTCTATTTTTTTACCATGTCAAGTTGGCGTCACTGATAAACATGATCCTATTTTTATTGTAAAGTGTATTACAGTTTTTCTAAAATTTTTATGATGCTAAAAAAATAGGATCATATAAAAATAGGATCATATATTTATTGTAAGGTGTAATCGGACCCTTAGTCAATTTTCACCAAGAACGAGAACATTCATTCAAATAACAACCAAGGTGATTCGAATTAGTTGCTAAGGTAGTCAACAAATTCAAGCCTCGCTATTGGTGTTGCTAAGGTCAACTTTGATTTGGATTCCCAATCAACATCAATTTTTCTTGGTGAAAATTGCCCTTAGTTTCTTATAGTCTTTGACGTTACAAAGAGACAAAGTATGCCGTAATATTTGATAAAGGCTCCACCATTATATCCTGAAGTAAACATAGGTATCCGAATTTTAGTGATTAGACCTTTAGTCGATTTATTTGACATTTTCCGAAAGTGCCTAAAACAAGTACGGGTGACCCCTGCAAGCGGCCCATGCTGGTATATTTATCAGACAAGTTGGGCACAGATAGAACATCGGCACCCGAAATTTAATTACGCTTTTCCAAACTACCCTAGTTTGGACGCTTCAACCTAAATTGAAAAAGTAACAAATACGTGGGTTAGTTTCAATATGAGGAGGTAATGAAATTTTCAGGCCGGGCGTATAGGATGACGTGTCACTAGCTGGGCAGTTAGCGTTTCTGCTCCCACGCTCGTTTATCACTGTCAGAGCCTCTTCCTGACCAATTCTCTTAATTGTGTCCCCACCCGCGCACACTCAACTAAGTTGTGACAATACAGTGCCATCAGATTCACTATTCGAATGACAGCAGCAGCCGAAAACGATTGTGCCTGAATAATTATTCAATCAGTGTTTGGAAAATCTAATTGAAGACCATGAACCTAACTGATGCCGAGGCTAAGGCTTCAGGTGTTTAAGTGGAATTCGAGTGTGGGGTTTGTTCACAAATGTAAACAAGGTTAACTTCAACAAACTTACCAACTAGCGGGGGTTAAAACAACTTAAGGCTATAGATACAGTCCGTTTACTTATATCTGAGGAATCTGTTGGATATTTACTTTCGTGTTGAAGGTCGAACTGCAGTAGCTGACGAAAAAGTTGTGGTTCAAAAGTCGAGTTCTTTCATGGTCCGAAAATCAGTAATCTGTTAAATCAAAAGACATCACATTACAGAAAAAATAAAGGGTCCGACAATGGTCGCACTTGACTTTCTCGCAATTTTTACGCCAGCGGTATCGAAAATTTTGATTTTTTTTTACGTAATTTATTTTTTTTGGCACCAAAATTTTAACTTTTTCTAAAAAAATTTTGCCATACACTGGACAATGATTTTAGGCACCTACTCACCGGATTTCAAACATATCCGTCAAATGGTGAAGTGTCGTTCGACGCGCAAAGTACGTGTTTCCTATTTTCCATGTCACGGCCTTAATTTTCAAGCAATTCAAAATCTATTGAAAATGACCTTGAAGCATCTATCTGAGACCATTTTCACCAATTTTCAAGGAAATCTGTCGATTAGGGTTGTTGCAAATCCGTCTTAACCGATCAAAAACGTGATTTCCATTTTTGGAAAATTTTCCTACGATAATGCCAATATTGGCCATAATTATTATGTTGGATGAATTTCGTTCGGTAAAACATCACACTAGGCTAAAATACACCTCCCTACTAATTTTTATTGAAATCGATCGAATAGTGCTACCGGAGCGACGACCAACGCGTTTGGGCCAAAATTGGGCCAAGTTATTGGCCCACCTCCAAATGATTGTAAAAGCATCTATTCAAAAACACTTTCGCAAATTTTCAACGTTCCAACTTGATAAACGTAGCTTCCAGCCCTTCTTAACTGTCAAAAAACACGATTTTTTGCCTTTTTTTGACCATAGCAGGCGCAATTTTTGAGTTATCAAAATTTATCAAAAAACATGTCCAGATATTTACATTAGGTACCTACATACCGAATTTGAGCAAAATCGGACGAACGGTGTGACGTCCAGTTACGCGACAGAGTGACGTACGTACGTACGTCGGACGGACATTTTTTAAAAACCACTTTTTTGGACTCGGGGGACCTCCAGGATCATGGGAAACCCAAAATCTCAAAATCGAAATTTTGCACGAAGACATAACTTTCTCAGGCCATGTATTACATACGGGCGAGAAAGTAAAAAGTTTCCTGAGAAAATGGACGTGTCAACAGCCTAATAGTGCGAGTTGTCTTTCCACACATTCCCGAAGTGTCCGTGACAGTGTGTAGCAGGGCCGTGGAGTGGGACTACGTCTAGAGAAGCAATCAGCATACTCGAGGGAGGAAGCCTCTTGGGTGCACAAGACGAACCTTATTAATTAATGGCTGCGAGTGGTGCAAGCGCAATTGCACTAGCTCATCCCTACTGTCAATTTACACGTAGTCACATCCTAATCCCTTTTGGGAGTAGTTAGCTAAGACGGAATATACATTTACGTTTTATCCCATCATTTTTTGAGGACACTACTGGATATTTAAATGTTCTGAATTATTGTCTTTTAGGGTGCGTCCCACCATGCCCAGTTAAAATTAAACTGGAGATTGTGTCCTATGTTTACCATGTTAAATTTTCTCCGAGAAAATCTCCAGTTGTTTTTTAACTGGGCATGGCGGGACGCACCCTTAATGTTATAAATTAACTGGCTACTTCGGCTATACATCGAGTAATTTTGGACAAATGCTGTTTTTGACAGAAATCACTCGATCCGAGGGGGTAACCACTCCAGAGATTCCTTGAGATTCCACTAAAAGATAAATCCCGAAGGGGTAACCGCTCCAAAAAATTCCAAGATTCCCTGAGATTCCATAAAGATTTCCAATGATTCCTAACGAGATTCCCAACGAGTGGTTAACCCCTCGACCCGATCATAACATAGCCAGTTAATTTCGGACGTAAAAAGACTTTTTATACTTCAGAATATCTAATTATCCAACAGTGTTCTCTATACTGTTTTCTGTGATTCCTTTCTTAGCCTAGTCGTAGTTCCTGAGATGTTTCATCTCCTTTCGTAAAGAATTCCTCCGTTTTGCAAGATAGCATTACAATTCACTGTCCAAGGCTTTATCCGTTGCAAGATAGCATTACAATTCACTGTCCAAGGCTTTATCCGTTGCAAGATAGCATTACAATTCACTGTCCAAGGCTTTATCCGTTGCAAGATAGCATTACAATTCACTGTCCAAGGCTTTATCCGTTGGAATGGAAGGAAAGGAGCTATAATTACAAGTCAGTCAAAAAGCTTTCCCGTTCATATTTAAATTCCATGCGTTCACTGGAAACTCGAACAAGACAGACGTACAATATCTCCGTTTACCAGAAAATAGAAAAATTTATTGCAACAGACTTGTCATGGGAGGAATGCTTTTAATGGTTCCACCAGAGCCGGGTTAACAACTTGGACGGCTTATGAATGGCATCGCATCTTTTATAACTTTCCAAAACAAAGTTCCACATTAAATTCTTGCAACAAATTTAATTTTCAAACAAAATTGCACTGTACTGTGACGAAATAAAATGGCTGCAGAGGAAATGCATTAACTTGGTAGCCTTCTCAGAGTACAAAGTCAACATGGTTGAGAGTGGGGAGTTTTCAGGGGTAGAGGTAGGCAGCCTGTATTTGGGGCTTGAAGACGGTAGGTAATTTCCGGACGTCCATCAAAGTAAACATAGCTCAGTTGTGAGACACAAGGGCGGGTTACAATGTGTATTTGTTCTTCTGTATAGGAGGGTGGGCTGCCCGTTATTGCTGCTCACAGGCAACCTGATCAGAGATCAGTCACATGTCATGACGTCACTTCTCCTTTGATGATGAACGTACACACCACCACATACGTATACTGCACGTCACATGATACCGTAGAGACGTTGGAGATATCTTCAACGTCAATACTGGGGCCTTAGTGGTAACCTCTCAGGTATTTGGGTCAAAATAGATCTATAGCTGAGGGTTGGGGGGGACAAGCCCAGCAACTAGACCATTTCAAGGACTATCCATTGTGCTCAGCTGGCAGCACTACCAAATACCAGCTACCCAGCCATCGAGTAAACGATGGGGACCTACAGTTTTAGGTGGATTCCGAACCACCACAGCCTCGATATACATTTCACTTGACATGCTGAACATATCAGAGGTGAATGCCGATCAGAAAAACTTTTGGGTAGGATCGGGATCGAACCAGTATGACCCGGCTCTCACTGCTCCTCAGAAGTCGACCATTTAGTCCACTCGGCTATCGAGGCTGTTTTAAAAGAAATCTAGGTAGGAGTCTGCTACTAAGTACGAGAAGTTATAAAAGTTGGCCACGTTCCGTCTTCTAACGTACGACAAAAGGAACTCGCAAGGTATATGTCTATTTTTGTTAATCTGCACTGGTATAACTATCATCGGTTTTTCGGCTACCAATCGCTGACGTTCCAGCTCTTCTCTAAATCCTACCTTTCCTCAAATCCTCATTAAGAAACCAAAGAAGAAGCCTTTTCGTCAGCGTTTCAGAATATTTCGGGATCCCTGAGTCTGGTCACGCTCTCGAGTCCCCGCTGACACCAGTTGACAGATATTCCGCTATTGACAGCTCGTGGTTAACAAATGGCTCCGTTTCTACTTGTTTTCTGTTTTCTGATTTCCGCTGTCGGGAAACCTTTCAGAACTTTCAAGTGTGGGTTTTCAGTCACCCTGAAGTACAATATCTTCAGGAACGTGATCGAATTGAATTACGGAGTTGGTAACATTGACACCTCTCCGAAAGGTGAGAGACTTTTCAAAACTGGTTGAAAAAACTCTAGTTTGCTGATTGAAACACAATATGAAAGACATAAGTTCAAGGTACTTTTTACTTTCTCGCTAGCCATATATGGCGAGAAAGTATTGTTTTCGTGCAAAATTTCGAAATTGAGATTTTGGGTTTCCCATGATCCTGGGGGTCCCCTGAGTCCAAAAAAGTGGTTTCTGGAAAAAGTCTGTCCGTCCGTCAGTCCGTCCGTCAGTCCGTCCGTCAGTCCGTCAGTCCGTGCAGTGCTCTAGCGCCTATACCGTTCATCCGATTTTGATGAAATTTGGTATGGACCTGTCTAAAATTACTGCCGAGGGGCATTTTCAAGGATTTTTTGATTGGTCAAAAATTGCGGCCGCTATTGTGAAAAAACCGCCAAAATAATTCAAAAATCGTGTTTTTGGTTACTTAGACAAGCGCCGACGGTACACTTTTCAATCTATAACACTGCAAATTGGTATGTGTGTTGACAAATAGATGCTTCGAGGTCATTTTCAACTAAAATTGAATTGGTTGAAAATTACGGCCGTTCTGGACCAAAGTTCGATCGTTTCGGCGCCATTCACATTTATTGACCGATTGTCATGAAATTTGGTAAATTTGTGTAGAACCATGTAACTTAAACATCTGTCGAGCATAATTTTGTTATCTTCAAAATTACGGCCGTTGTAGTCAAAAAAGTGTCGAAAATGAGTTGAGAATGAGAAACCACGTTTTTGAATGGTCGGAACGCATTTGGGACTACAGTAATAGAATGACAGCCATCAAACTTGGTGGGAGTGATCTCAGATAGATGCTCTTGGGTCATATTCAACCGATTTTGGATTGCTTAAAAATTACGCCCGCAAAAAAATCTCAAAGAAATCCAAAAAAAAAAAAAAATCACATGGGGCGAGAAAGTTTAGTGCGACTGTTGTCGGACCCTTTATTTATCTTCCATGAAGGATGAAAACGTTGCCCATTTTTTAAGTATTTTTTTTGTCGATTACATTAGTAAGGAAAAAACTGAAAACTTTTCCTATTTTTTACTTTTTGAAACATCAGAATGAGAGTTCAACATACACGTATCGTATATGATATGACATCAAAAGCGTACAACCTGAGCATAGTGCGGAAACTCGTGCTTCACAGGGGCATGATATATATATTTTTTTAACCAAAGTCCAATCATGTTAGCAAAGGCTGCCGATAGCGAGGATTGGCCCGTAATTAAAGCCCTCTGTTGTCTCATTGTAGCTTTTCAAACTGTTTCATTGTTTCGTCTTTTTGTCGAGTTTTTCCAAAATGGATGGTCCTGTTAACAGCTAGGACTTTCCTGTCGCGATCTTTTTTGATTATTTCCATTCAGCTTTTGTGTCGATTCGTTCCTTTGTTTCTTGTCCTTTGAATGGGAGATGTTCGCACAACAGACGATTACTGGTTAGCAACTGTTTTTACCACGCATGTAGAATATTCTTGTTTATCAGGATAAATTTTTTCCTACTTCAGAATCTCGTAGGTATAGCTGCCATATTTTTCTTAAACATTAGCGGAACACGCTACTAGCATTCATCACTCATCATTTGATCATCGTCAGCGGATACTGGCTTTTACTGTAAGAAGAAGGTCATGCTGAAGCAGCTCACTGGGCTACTTACTACTAACTTTTGAAATGGGGGAAGTCATTGAAAAATGGATGAAATACCAGGAAAGGACGAGGGGGTAACCACTCCAGAGATTCCATAAAGATTTCAAAAGATTCCCAACGATATTCATAGAAAGATGAACCCCGAAGGGGTAACCACTCAAAAAAATTTCAAGATTCCCTGAGATTTCATAAAGATTTCTAATGGTTCCCAACGAGATTCTCAACGAGTGGTTAACCCCTCGGAAAGGACATCCCATGATTCTGATTCTCAAACATTGAACGCTGTGACAGAAATTTATTATGGAAATTAGTTAGTGCAGATCCTGCATCCTGCGTACGGCCCTGATGAATGTACTATCTAAGTTGCGGGGTTTCCGGGGTGGGACCCGTGATATTCATTACCACAATAAATGCTATTGTAGGTAGTTACAAATGCGCTCTCATATTTTACTGTTTATTATCCTTGAATTTCTATTGTGCTTCTTATACTCATAAAACTTAATTATTGCGGATATGATTGTGGTTCTTGTAACACGGCAGCCTGACGCAACCCAAGTCTGCTTTATCTAAAGCTTAGGTCTACAAATTACACAAGTTTCCTATTATCCGTGTGACGTAGGGTCTCCTGATGACGTCGAATAATTCTGATCCGTCAAAGACAAGTGCTTGGAGGCAAAAGGCTCTGATTTGACTGTGCTATTTAACGGAGACCCTGCTTCTTATTCAAAAGACGTAACCTCTGTTAGATAACAGGCCTTAGGAGTAAGCAACATGAACAACGTAAATCATGTGAGTTCTCAACGGCAACACTAGCGCATCTCATTCATTACTCATTACAGAGGCGTACTGAAAGGGGAAATGAGGTTCGAGCCCTTTTAGTGATTTATTCTCCATTAAGTTTGAGCTGTGCAAACTTTGAACCCTTTATTCCTCAACTGAGCCGAAGATGTTGAGTTGCGCGGCTGTGTCCCATCCTCACGAGGGACGTTCAAGCCTCAAGCCTATAGTTTTACTTGAGGCCGCATTCAAAATATGTCCCAGGAGGTCAACAATGTCAACATATAGATGTCAAAATCACCCCCAAAAGTGATGCATAATTCTGGTCAACCATCGAGTTCCTATAGACGTCTGATGTTATAGGGAGAATAGTGTAGATATAAAGGTACGTAAGTACGTTCGAACAGTAGTCCTGAACTTGTGTGAACTTGTGCGATACCGAGGGGTTAACCAGTCGTTGGGAATCTCGTTGGGAATCATTGGAAATCTTTATGAAATCTCAGAGAATCTTGGAATTTTTTGGAATGGTTACCCCTTCGGGGTTCATCTTTCTATAAATATCGTCGGGAATCATTGGAAATCTTTATGGAATCTCATTGGAATCTCAAGGAATCTCTGGAGTGGTTACCCCCTCGTGTGATACCAAAAGCAAGAAGGTTAAAAATCAGAACATCGTGTCATGAAGAGATATTTTCCCTGAGGGCGCCCGGATCCAAAGACAATCACGGAAGTAAACAAGAACCCCAAATGCCCCCGGAAGCGAATTGAGAAAGTTGGCCAGCTGCTTTTAAATCTACTTGCTCCCACGTCCATGTGGAGCTCCCTGTCTGGCTGGACGGACCCTTTTAGCTCTACAGAAATACCACTTGGACTTATGTAATATACTTCTACATTATTATTTCTTATTCAATGGAAAAGTCTTATATTTCGTTATCACATCACGTTCAGGGCCGGATTAAGAACTTTTTCTAGGGTAAACCAATCTCCGTTTTGGCGCCCCCCCCCCCCTTCCCTCCTGCATTCAATACCTACAAGCCTGCACCCTAACTTGGAAGGGTAGGTATTGTTGAAGGAAAAAAGGTATTAAATTGGTTCCACATACCTACCATCTATTCAGTCAATGCACTAACGTTCGTCCTTCTTTCTTAAACGGAAAAACTCTTTTTTACTTTCTCGCTAGCCATATATGGCGAGAAAGTATTGTTTTCGTGCAAAATTTCGAAATTGAGATTTTGGGTTTCCCATGATCCTGCATGGGGGTCCCCTGAGTCCAAAAAAGTGGTTTCTGGAAAAAGTCTGTCCGTCCGTCAGTCCGTCCGTCCGTCCGTCCGTCAGTGCGTGCAGTGCTCTAGCGCCTATACCGTTCTTCCGATTTTGATGAAATTTGGTACGGGCCTGTCTAAAATTACTGCCGAGAGACATTTTCAAGGATTTTTTGATTGGTCAAAAATTGCGGCCGCTATTGTCAAAAAACCGCCAAAATAATTCAAAAATCGTGTTTTTGGTTAGTCGGACAAGCGCCGACTGTACACTTTTCAATCTATAACACTTAAAATTGGTAAGTGTGTTAACAAGTAGATGCTTCGAGGTCATTTCCAACTAAAATTTAATTGGTTGAAAATTACGGCCGTTCTGGACCAAAGTTCGATCCTTTCGGCGCCATTCACATATATTGACCGATTGTCATGAAATTCGGTACATTTGTTTAAAACTACGTAACTTAAACATTTGTAGAACAGAATTTTGTTATCTTGAAAATTACGGCCGTTTTTGTCAAAAAAGTGTTGAGAATAAGAAACCACGTTTTTGAATGGTCGGAACGCATTCGGGACTACAGTAATAGAATGACAGCCATGAAACTTGGTAGGAGTGATCTCAGATAGATGCTCTTGGGTTATTTTCAACCGATTTTGGATTGCTTAAAAATTACGCCCGCAAAAAAATATCAAAAAAATCCCCCCCCCCCCCCCAAAAAAAAATCATACGGGGCGAGAAAGTTAAGTGCGACTGTTGTCGGACCCTTTATTCTTGATTTGGAATGGGTGAATTTGAGAATAGCACTGTCAAACGAAACTTTTTTTGTGAATTCACTTTCGATCGAGAGAAGCGCTAGCCCCGACAGTTTGGCTTCCCCCAGTGCAGTTCGGAAATGATTCTTTATTCGCGCTAACGCCGAAAAGCTCCTTTCCGCTGAGCAGTTCGCCACTGGCAGAGATTTGTAAATTCGAAGTAAAATCTCCACGTTCGGGTACACATCTTCGAAGCTCCCCATCTTCATCCATGACAAGAAGTTGTTGACATTACTTGGTTTTTCGGTGATTGATAATTTGGAAATATGAAGTCTCAAATGCCGCAACTCGCTATTCCACAAGCGCGGGAAAAGTTTTAAGTGTTTGATTATTCCGCAGAATTATAAACAACGAAATATAATTAATTTATTTCAAGAAATCACAATTATTTTATTTATTTTTGCCTTCACATGGCGCCCCTGCGACCAAAATAGGGTGTCCATGCACACACCTGGTCATATGGCTAATCCGGCCCTGATCACGTTGGTTACCTTTTTACTGTATACGCGCGTGAGGCTTTTTTATTTCTTTACTCCCATTAAGGCCCACCATACATTCGCTATTTTTTTACTTTCTCGCCCGTATGTAATACATGGGCTGAGAAAGTTATGTTATCGTGCGAAATTTCGATTTTGAGATTTTCATTGCAAAAGGCGTTTCAGAGGTCCTAGATACCAAAAAAATGGTTTTTAGGTCATGTCCGTCCGACGTACGTACGTACGTGCGTACGTACGTACGTACGTACGTACGTACGTACGTCCGTCCGTTTGTCTGTAGCGCGGCTACAGGTCACACCAGTCAACCGATTTGGCTCAAATTTGGAATATAGATGTCTAAAATCAGTTCCGAGATACATTTTTAATTTAATTTTGATTACTCAAAAATTGCGCCCACTATTGTCAAAAAAGTGTCAAAAAAATTCAAAATCGTGTTTTTGTCTACTCAAGACGCATTTCACGGTACGGTAATAAAGTAAGAACATTAAAATTTTGCAGTCGTGTTCCCAGATAGATGCTCCAGGATCGTTTTTATTGTTTTGGAGATGGGCCAAAAATTTGGGCCAAAATTGGCCCATACGTGAACATCTTGGCCCCATGAACAGTATTTGCCGGAATTTCACAAAAATCCATAAACTTGTGCTTAATAACATTACTTAAAGGGTTGTCGAAGAAATATTCAATCAATTCAAAATTGCGGCCAATATAGGCAAAATAAAGTCAAAAATAGGAAAAAAAGCTAGAATCTCGTTTTTGTCTACTCAAGACTCATTTCACGGTACGGTAATAAAGTTAGAACCTTCAAATTCTGCAGTCGTGTTCCCAGATAGATGCTCCAGGATCATTTTTATTCTTTTTGAGATGAGCCAAAAATTTGGGCCAATATTGGCATTATCGTAGGAAAAATTTTCCAAAAATGGAAATCACGTTTTTGATTGGTTAGGTCACATTTGCAATAACACTAATCGACGGATTTTCTTGAAAATTGGTGAAAGTGGTCTCAGATAGATGCTTCAAGGGAGTTTTTAATAGATTTTCATTTACTTAAAAATTAAGACGGTGGCACGCAAAATAGAAAACATATACTTTGCGCGTCGAGCGAAACTTCACTGTTGGATGGATATGTTTGAGATTCGGTATGCTGGTGCCTAAAAGTATCGCCCATTGTGAGGCAAAATACTTTGTAGAAAAAGTTAAAATTCTGACAATTATTTACGTAAAAAAAAATCAAATTTTCGATAAAAATTGCGAGAAAGTCAAGTGCGACCATTGTCGGACCCTTTATTTACGTTTGGACTTCAAACTTTGTGAGAAAACTATTGGATATATAAATATTCTGAAATATAATATGTCTTTTTAACGTCATTACTCATGAGGTTTTGTGGTGATTTTACGATCGAGTGATTTTTGTCACAAAAAAAAGTTGTCCAAAATTAACTGATCGTGAAATCACAACATAGCCTCATGGGTAATGACAATGACATTAAAAAGACATAGAATATTTCAGAATATTTAAATATCCAATAGTTTTCTCACAAAGTTTGAAATCGGAACGTAAAAAATAGCGAATGTAGGTATATTCAGCCTTAAGTCACAAGATTATTAGACTGGTTTCTTCTCATATGTCTGAAAATGTTTGTAACCGGTATCTCCACCTCCACCCTTGTTACAGTTGCATTTTGCATTACTTACCTAGTTGCATTTTAAAACCAATATTCTTATGTTGAGTATAGCTTCAATAATTTGGTAGGTGGAAAAAGATTAGGTACACCTCTCTGAAGGCTCTGAGTGGTGGCAGGTGGAAGAGAAAGTTGTGGGCGAAGCCGAGGCAAATGGAAACGGAAACGATCTGAAATTCAGAGGAACCTTCCAAAAGAATGTTTTGAGTTCGCATACTTCCCCGAGTTGTGAGTGGATAGACAAAGTTGGAGTATGTGATCCTTCCTCCCAAAATAAATATTTGTTCTGATGAGTTCAAATGATGGAGCAAACTTGAGCCTTCTATCGAAAACAACTTTGAAGAAGAATATTGCTGAGCCCTGCAAAAACTATTGCTATAACAAACAATCAAGGGTCCAAAACTTGTATAATCATCGGAGTTTTTTACCGCAAAGCGATCAAACGATTATTCTCCAATGTGGATCTTCTTTGAAGTTCCGTTGAGGCAATGTATGAATTGTTTGTTGCAACTTTTTCCAAGTTTTGGAAAAGTTTGTCGATAAATTTTTCAACCCAATCGTGTAAACAGGATCAATGGTCTTTTCCCTTGTGACCTGTTTTTCTCCGGCCAAGCCTGGAAACGGTGAGTTAACCTATTTTGATGTAGATAGTTCGAAACTGTCAATATCGAAAAAGTGCCTCCCCCCACCCTAGGAAGCTCGCAGGCGCCGGCAGCACTTGGTCGTAAGTTTCAAGTTGCTCGCAGACTCGGCGACGGAGAACTTACCGGGCGGGTTGACTCCTCGGTAAATCACCTTGTTTGTAAGTTTGGCTTGCTGTCGCCCTCGATGACTTGCTCTGATTAGCCAAGTCCGGGCCCAGCAGGCTCAGCAGCAAGTCTCGTGGGACAGGTTTCTTGGTGCTGCTGGAGGCAGGAGAGACCTAGCTGACGACGAGCTCTGAACTTATAATAAACCTGGGAATGGGGGCTTTCGATAACAGGACGTGTTGTTTTTCATCGCTGAAACTTGAAATTATGTTCATCGCTACACTTATTTTGGGGCAGTCACTCTACGCCTGCCTCCAGGGAAGGACTGACTCCAGCTATGCATATGCTGAAAGTTTTTTCTTCGGGGGGGGGGGGGGGGGGGGGGTAAATATAATGCGCATGATTCTGTAATTTAGAGTGGGGTTGTTAGAGCCCCCTGGCTCTGTCAGTGACTGACCCAGAACAAGTTTATAAGTTAAAGTCACTCAGGGAAGGAATTGAATGTAATCTGGGACACAGAGTCAATCGCTTTTCAGTGACTCACAATCAGTGGGTAAATTTCAGATGTTGAACAAGGGTCACGGCTCCAGGGGAGCCACCCCCGGCAATAACAGCACCCACCAGTCCGAGAATTGTTTGCACGGTTCGTGCAACCTTTGACAGCGTCCCGCAGGGCTCCTTCCGTCAACCCTTTGTCCCGTCTCCTGCCCATTGATATCGAAAGCATTGCTACGGGAGATTAGTCAGCAACCAGCGATTTTCGAGGCTGGATCAATAAGACGGGAGACGAGAATAAGATCGCGATGTTGGGCCTCCTCAAGACGTAGCAATCTCGCTCAGACCACCGACGCTTGTTGACAGATCCATTCAAATTTGATTGCATCATGGACTCGCGGGGGATGAAATCACCCTCCACTCTACTCACGTGGACGTGGCTTCTATCAAAATAACCGTCTCACTTCACACAAAATTAGACCCGTTTTGAGAAATAATATCCTAAACATTTTTCAATTGGTAAAATCTGATTTTGGTGCCAACCCACTGCTCTCAAATATCTAAATACCAACACACTAACATACTTTATGGTCGTGGTGTCGATACTATAGATCGACGGGTTAACCACTCGTTGGGAATCTCGTTGGGAATCATTGGAATCATGGGTTCAATCTCAATGAAATCTCAGGGAATCCTGGAATTTTTTGGAGTGGTTACCCTTTGGGGTTCATCTTTCTATGAATACCGTTGGGAATCTTCGAAAATCTTTATGGAATATCAAGGAATCTCTGGATTGGTTACCCCCTCGCTGTAGATGAAGCTCCTCACCTTCCAAGCGATGCGTGGGCGCCTTACATACAGAAAGACGTTCTAATCACAAAATAGTGGGTGAACCATTCTTACATAATTTTAATTAATTAAAATTCGAATAGTAATTTTACTGTATAGGTATGAAATTACAACTGGAAATCAATGAATATTGGAAGTCAATGAATAGAAGAAAAAGAGTGGTATTGAGTCTGGTGTGAAAATCTTAACAGGGGGATTTCATTACAAAAGCTGGTTGGCCACAGTCCCAGGGGGTCATTAAAGGGGCATGGGGTTCCGAAGAGTCAGCAAGTGGTGGAGGGGTTGGGGGTGGTTAGGCCGCACATCGTGCTTAGTCAGAGCGTAAGCGCGGCGGTTTTTCCTAGTGGACGTCTTTGAAATAGGAGTGGGGGAATCAGAGGGGGGAGGGGGGGTGCGGACGCGATGCGCCCCGTGGGAAATCTGCGCGCCAGGCCACCTATTAGTACCGAGGGGGGTTTCCCCCACTAAGAACCTCAATAAGTTCTCCGTGATGACTCTGATCAAAACCCACCTGATTGTCCTCTCTGCTTCGATACTTTTTCTTCTTATTACTCTCGAACTCATAACTTTTTGACATTAAAATAATGGTCTGTCTCGACGGGGGCCGAAAACTATGAGTCTGTAAGTAGCACCGAAAGTCACACGACAACTATACTATCATTACCAATTTAGAATTTTTGATTACGCATCCTCGATCCTAGTTCAAGAAATAAGGGTAAAATACGGTGTTTGCTGAATTTTGATTTGTGAAAGGGAACCAGGTACTTACGAGTCGGTTTCGTTCTTTGCTGCTTTCCTTGCCCGTCTCAATGAAGCCTTTAACCTTGGTCCAGTTGTCCTGTAGCCTGCAGCACTGAAGAAAGGAAATTTTTATGACCTCTTAAATAACTATAATTCCATCTCCTGTGATGGTATCTAATGTAGGAAGTAGTCTTCACAAAAACTACGGAATAAGAAGCTGAATATTTCCCTGAAGGCGAACACACACATACCTTCCTCTTCTTCCAGGATGTTTCTCACTTTGCCACTGTCGACTATCCCATCCCATTATCGAAGACTAATGGAAAATAAATGTAAGACAAAGTTTGGGAAGGAGCAAATTTAATGAAGCAGTGTCAGCAGTTTGCTAACTATCCGCCTCGTAGCTGTCACTCAATAGACGTGTTCCCATCTCCCCGTCTTCTCGTCAAACTCACCAAAAAACTCAACTAACCAACTTCTTCCCAAATTAACAACGCTCATTAAGTAAACTAAACATCCAACTCATCCAAGTCAATTTAGGGAAGGTTGGAAGGTTTACAGTGAAGGGAAGATGAGTAAGGTACTTTCTTCTCAGAAGACTTTTAAGGGTGTCAGTTAAATTGTAGTGGGGCTCATGAAGAGCTCTACCGTAAAGAAAGACCCGGTAGTTCTTTTTAACTTCTTTCGACTTTTTTTTCAACAGGGTTCAAATGTCACCGAGACTGGGAAACCAATCTTTGGCATTGCACGAGGGGGTAACCACTCCAGAGATTCCATAAAGATTTACAAAGATTCCCATCGATATTAATAGAAAGATGAACCCCGAAGGGGTAACCTAACCACTTGAAAAAATTCCAAGATTCCCTGTGATTTCATAAAGATTTCCAATGATTCCCAACGAGATTCCCAACGAGTGGTTAACCCCTCGGCATTGCACCTATATGGGACAGTTTCAGGTTGAGGGTGAGGTTGCTTTCCTGCTTCTCGGTAAACATCAAGCACCAGCGTAGGAGGCAACGTGTGATATCGATTGCATAGATTGTCAGAAATGCATCTCATCACAGCCACCACATGGATTTTGTAGCAAGCTTTAGGTTAAGCAACGTATTAATTACAAACACGGATGTAAATGTAACGGGAATACCGAGTAATTAGACGGGAGCAGTGACGAGCTGATCCAGCCGCATCACTTCTGTGCCGATCCCTGATGCCTGTCTACCTAGCAACGTCTAGATTGGCGTTTCAGGATTGACTTCATGTCGAAACACAGCAAACTAAAGTTATATTCGATTCAATAATAGTGTACAGCACTAATAGCCTCGATAGCTGAGTGGACTAAATGATCGACTTTTGAGGAGCAGTGAGAGCCGGGTCACACCGGTTCGATCCCGATCCTACCAAAAAGTTTTTCGGCTCGGCATTCACCTCTGATATGTTCAGCATGTCAAGTGAAATGTATATCGAGGCTGTGGTGGTTCGGAACCCACCTAAAACTGTAGGTCTCCATCGTTAACACGATGGTGGGGGAGCTGGTATTTGGTAGTGCTGCCAGCTGAGCACAATGGATAGTTCTTGAAACGGTCTAGTTGCTGGGCTTGTCCCCCCAACCCTCAGCTATTATTATTAGTGTACAGCACTGGTTTCTCTTCGCCTGCAGTTTCATGATTATGTAATTTAAAAGTCGGTGTACACGTAAAAGGGCTCAAAAGGCCCCAGCACCCGAAACGATCTTCCTTCTTTTCCTAGTTTAGAGGCTCTACGTGGGAGATTTCGCTTGAAATTGATTGAACTGAACATAAACAGAACATAACCGGAGTAGTCAAAAATAGAAATGTTTCTGAAACATCAGGAAATCCCAGTATTTTGAGAAAAAAGGCGGCCTCAGCATCTTGAAAAATAACTTAGGCTCTGAAGGAACTGCGTTAAACCTTCAGTTAACAAAATTTAAAACCAACACAAAGAAATTAGAAGTGGGGAAAGAGCTCGAATAGGCTCTCAGAAGGCGTTGCTTTAGGCACGAAAGTCATGCCCTATCATCTTGGAGTCTCCATGTGATCTCCAGCCGACCCCATTTGTGAAATTGTCTCAGACTGTTTGCTGTTCCTTGTAACCACTCTCTCCTTCTCCGACACATCCACAACCGGAATATTTCCTGGCCCCATAGTGAGAAGAAAGGTATTTCAAACATCAAAATAAAAAATGTATTTATGCTTTATTGCGTATTGGAAAACTACAAAACAGTTGTATTTAACACCAATCCACAGTTTGTGAAATGTGAAATTACGATTTTAGTAGTAGGAATTTGTGCCTATCAGTGGCCGAGTGGTTAAAGGGGTCTGATTTCTGTCTGGGTTCCAATCCCGGCGTTAGCAATATTTTCCGTTACTCCTAAACTGGCTAAAATTGAAAAAAAGTATGTAATTATAAAAAGACTTGACCTGCATCTAAAAAAGCTCCTTCAAGGAGATTAACCTGAAAGCGCAAATCAAAATAATTCACGTCTCCTTACTGAGGTTTAAAAAACCAACAATATAAATTTAATGAATACTGCAATTAGTTTAATCAACAAAGTGCAAGGTGGACTCTGTCATTTGTCTTTACATTCCAAGCTCTCTTTATTGCATTGCTGATGTGACTCCGGCCGCAAAGCTTGGCGGTACCCGGTGTAGATTGCAATTTGGTTTCCTCTGCATCGTGCTCTGTGAGGTTACACACAAACTAAACTTAGGGGAGTCTGTCTCGTTCAGTGAACAGTTTTTGTTCAAGAGTTTCATTTTGTAGCTAGTTTAGGAGTTTTATGGTTTGAAATTTTTCTGGGTTGAAATAACCATCCGTTTGGTATCCTTATTTCAGTTTAAGGCTGAATATACATTTGCTATTTTTTTACGTTCCGGTTTCAAACTTTGTGAGAAATCTATTGGATATTTAAATATTCTGAAATATAATATGTCTTTTTAACGTCATTACTCATGAGTTCATGAGGCTATGTTGCGGGTTTACGATCGAGTGATTTTTGTCACAAAAAAAAATTGTTCAAAATTAACCGATCGTGAAATCACAACACAATCTCATGAGTAATGACGTTAAAAATACATATTATATTTCAGAATATTTAAATATCCAATAGTTTTCTCACAAAGTTTTAAATTGGAACGTGAAAAAATAGCGAATGTTTATTCAACCTTAAAAAAAAAACACAATTTTGAGCGTACGGACTGAAGCTGCCCCAAAAACAGCTGACAAACATCTGCCAATTTTTTTCTAGTTCTTCCTACCTTCGATTTTATATTTTACCATTGTTTTAATATAGATCGGTAAGGCTAAGACATTATTTTCCTTTTGGTTTCTTAGTAAAAAGTTACTGTTTGTATTGTTAATGCAATGTCTTCTGTAAAAAAGACCTCTTTCCACGATGGTAATGCTTTTGTGCACTGAAAAAAAACCATTATCTTTTACAATTGAAGTTTATAACTTGGCCTCATGCTTTTTAGATGACGGGGAAGTTATTATCATCACTATTTTATGTTCATAGAACAAGTTTTATAATGTGGGAGGGTTATGAGTTAGATGATGAGTATAGGGCAGATGAAAGAGAAGGTTGCCTGTGATGTGGTTTCCACCCTTTGAGCTTTGAAACCCAAAATTAATTTCACTCCTTCGTTTTTTGACTATAGCCAGAAATTGGGTCAGCAGTCAGCACTCTCCGGTCCCGTGTGACACCTGATAAAAATAAAAACTCCCCCGCTAGGGAGCTGCCTCAATGCCCAAGACGCAAGTGAGAAATTTTTCGAATGGAAGCGTTCCCCATCCTACATTCATTATGAACTGAAATGTCTGGAATACTATTGGGGCCGGGTGAAGGTATTCAGATGAATAAACACGGAATTCGAGGTGGGGGGGGGGGGGGGGCAATTTAAAAATTTTCATTTCGTGCGATTGCGTGCAGTTTGGTAACCCCGTAATTTCATTAAGGACTTGAGAGTTCCAATTCTGCTTTGCCTTTATGGAAATCTTATTCGAAAAATTAAATTAAAATATTATGGTCATTAGTATGAACTTTTCTCGGTCATTTTATTAAGAGATTTAAAAATGAGTCTCATATTTCATTTCCATCTTTCTACCTCATGATTTTTAACTGGGGTTTCAAAAAACCTTGCTTAACCAGAGCACCTAATATTGTGCTAATCAATTATTTCTCGTCTCTATAAGCGAACCCCTGCAAATTAGATATTCATATACATAATATATTTTTTATTGGATTATCTTATACGTAAGTGTAAGTGTAAGTGCCCAACGGTAGAGGCAGGACACCACTGGTTATTGATATTTGACCGTTATCAAAGATGTTATTGCAACAATTAACCACGGGCGGTTATTGAGACCCACTATAGACATCCATGTTTCCAACAGAAAATCTGCGCTACCGGGATTCGAACCCGGGACCCTCCAATTACGAGTCCTGTGTTTGACCACAAGACCAGGCCGAAAATTAGATATAAATACGTATAAAAAAATCTTTGAAACAGGAGGTAAATTACTGATTTGAAATTCTCTGAAACTGAAAATTGGTCGATGTAAATACTAGGTCACAAACCAGATATTAGTTTCAAAATGAGGCTAGAGTAAATTCAGTTCAGCACAATAACGCGGTGACCCGTTCAATACCGAATATCTATGGTTTGCACAGAGTATCGAAATGAAGCCGGAACAAATTGAAACAATTTAATTGAAAAAGCTAAGTGATACTGATATCGAAACCATCAGAACAAAGCCGTAGGATGAGATGTGTAAGAGCCACTAAAAATAATAAAAGCGTTCAGCGATCCCCGTGTATGCAACCGAATACACGAACGTGATCATTGGAAACCATGGAGTGAGGACAAAATGCAATTAAGAGTGAAAATATGATGGTGGGCACAATCCGGATGATGTAGAATGCAAGTTAAGAGGGCATGACCATTTTTCCCATTGTTATACAGTTTTCTTGTTCTCATCAAAACTCTTGGAAAAACGGAGGAATTCATTAAAATTTATTTATTCTCGAAAGTGATAGGTAGTGGTACTGTGATTTTTCCATTTTAACGTTCCCATATAAGTACAAAATGTACTGTCATTATAGGGAAAATAGAAGAACTACCAACGCCCATATAATGCAATTTTCGAGGGGTTAACCACTCGTTGGGAATTTGGGAATCTCGTTGGGAATCATTGGAAATCTTTATGAAATCTCAGTGAATCTTGGAATTTTTGGGAGTGGTTACTCCTTCGGGGTTCATCTTTCTATAAATATCGTTGGGAATCTTTGGAAATATTTATGGAATCTCAGTGGAATCTCAAGAAATCTCTGGAGTGGTTACCCCCTCGGCAATTTTCAACCTAATATCTGAAACTGACCCGACTTTATATTCACACTTTGGTAAAAGGGTAGTTCGAAACAGGAAAATTAAAATTAAAAAACCAAAAAACTTTTGGAAATGAAAACAGACAAATAGCCTCTTAACAACAGCCGTGAACCAGACCTTCAGGTAGATAGAAGAGAGGAAGCAATATTCTCCCTGGCTTAAAAAAGTCAGCTTTCAATTTAGAATTATGTCCAATCGATTAGAAACAAAAATTTATGGCAAAACTGATTACCAGTTTAAATTTTGTTCGACTAATTGAGCACAATGTAAAATAAATTGCCTCGGGATGAAATAAATGTAGGCAGTAAATTGGTGGAGTGGACGATTGAATGGCCTCTGCAGTCTGAGACCACATAGCACATTTCCAAACGAAATCCTCTCAGTAAATCACCATGCAACGGTTAATGCCTACGCAATTGTCCAATGCAATATCTTCTCTAATACACACATTCTCACACAGACAAAGAGAACAAAACAAACAGTAATACTCAGCTGCCATCCCTGCTGTACAGCTCAGGACTGTTAAAACGAAGTCCTTGGTTCTAACCCCGGGATCACTAAATATTCTTTTGACACCATGTTTTATTGTCGATACCTGCACTTTCCAAGACCATACTTCGACGTAGCTAAAGAATATAGCCACCTGCCAAAAGTTATTTTCTAAAAATCTTCTTGTGATTTTTAGTGATAATTTGCCTTATATAGAACAGAACAGAAAACAGTTGTTTGTTTCATCCTTTCCCGTTTCCTCTTAATGTCCCTATTGTAGAACAGTAATGATAAATGTTTGTGAGGGGTTCCGGTTAACCTCTTTAGGAATCTCGTTGGGAATCATTGGAAATCTTTATGAAATCTCAGGGAATCTTGGAATTTTTTGATGTGGTTTTCTCTTCGGGGTTCATTGCTATGAATATCGCTGGGAATCTCTCGAAATCTTTATGGAATCTCAGTGGAATCTCAAGGAACCTCTGGCGTGGTTACCCCCTCGAATGTTTGGTACTACCAGTTTTCGACAGTTACCCTAGTTGTAAAGACGTAACTCTAATAACAGACACACAAATTACCGTACTGACAGCAGTTTGAATAACTGAGAGACGGCCAAGGGTTGAGGACATAAAAACAGAAGAAGGAGATAAGCGTGGTCGACAGGGTTGAGCTGCAGAAGAGTGCGAAACCGTAAAAAAGATGTATAAAAGTGATAATAAAACGTAATAGGGTGAGATAGATGGTGAGGCCGGTGGAATTGGATCGTGCGGGTAGCAAAAAGCGGAGGGCTAAGGAAGTGCCAGAGGAGGGGAGGAGAGGAGGGGGTAATGAAAGAATGGGACAAGAATTAAGGATGATGAACGACCAGCTAGACCAGTCGCGCCGACACCCACAATTCTTGCCTTAGACACCGGATTATTTCACTGCTCTATCTATACTCCACCATTATAATTCGTTTTTCGTGGAGTTCCTACTCGTAAGTAGGTATGAGAAGATACTTCTGGAATAGCCGAAAAGATACCTAATAGGTACCGTACAAATTAATCACAATAAGTATACAAAGTGCATGGTCTGACAGGCTGAATTGTGTCCTGAGAGGTTTGTGTTTGAATCCCAGTATTCCCATTATAATTTATTGTTGTAACACTCTTTATCAGGCTTCGACCCACTCCAGTTTGGCTTTGGCCAAAGTTAAGTGTGTCACAGAGACGACTGTTAATTTTTATATTAACGTAATTTTGCCGCGGAAAAACAATGCAGAGGGGTATTGCAAAATTAGTCTTCTTAAACTTGGTTAAAAAAGATAAATGAAATCCGGTAAAAGAGGTACAACACGACAGCTGGAAAAAGCATAGGTATCTCGTAGAAGCAACTAGCAAGCGAGCAAACAACAGAAGTCCAATATTGCAGTAAAAGAAGATAGAAGCGAGTATAGAAGCAAGCAAGCAGAGAAAATAAATACACAGCAGGAGAACTTTGTAGGACTTTGCATTGAAATTGCTTTTTCTTATAGAAAATGGAACAAAAAATTACGAGAGTAGTTACGAGTACCGACTCATCGGAAGCAGCATTCATTTCAAGCTATCAAAAACGACCAAGAATATTTTTTTACAGTGATTATTTCAGCAAGTATGATGGTGTTGCGAAGTAACGCTGTTATTCAGCGATTCCAGCTTTAGTAAATGTTGTGGGTATCTAACCACTCCAGAGATTCCTTGAGATTCCACTGAGATACCATATAGATTTCCAAAGATTCCCAATGATATTCATAGAAAGATGAACCCCGAATGGGTAACCACCTCAAAAAATTCCAAGATTCCCTGAGATTTCATAAAGATTTCTAATGATTCCCAACGAGATTCCCAACGAGTGGTTAACCCCTCGGTGTGACCAGAACAATTTTATTTTCACCCCAAAACCCAGAAAGCTGAATAGTCTGTCTATATGATACGGTCGTTCAACGCATTTTGTACGCTATACCAACAGCACTATATCGTATGTCACTAGAAACTCCAATAATCGTGAATGTCGATCACACTGACTTTTATGGAGCTGACATCAAGAAAATTGCCCTAGTTTTCGTCCTAGGGTAGCCAAGGTATATTAAGAAGAAGTCTTGCTTTTACCTGTACACATTTTTTTAATATTCTACACCTAAAGAAAAATAAGGCAGTGCGCAAGAGGTGGATGTACCTATAGCTGTTCATTGTCTTCTTCTTTCACTTTTCACCCTTGTTGTCGAATAAATACGCCGAACATACACCTACGTCTCACGATATTATCGGTTTGTCTGATAATAGCATGACAAAAATATTCTAAAATTTTTTCCCTCTCTTGCGAGCCCGCCACTCTGAGGGGAGTTTGACTGAGTCGGGCATCAATAACATGTAAATTTCCCTCCATTACCGGAGTGTGCCATTCCATTGCTATGATGTACTAACCCATTTGTCATCTCTCTTCGAATTCGAAAAGAGTTCAGGGAAGAAGCTCGAGACGTGAGAAAAAAAATCAAAGAGGAAGGAAATATTACGTTTCATTTTTCAATAAGCACACTATGAGAAATACGACTTACGAGATGTGGTGTTAAATAATTCGTGGCGTCGCTCTTTTGTCAGCTATGCTGACGCAAGCAAGCTTTTCCGTGTTCTCTCCCGTAGGCCTGTCGAAGGTAAATTGATCGAGCTGCATCACTAAAACTTTTGTTAGCTGAGAGTGCAGAGAACTGAATAAGCGACGCAAATATTGTAATTATAATAGACACCCAATTTTCATCAAGTTCGAAACCTGCAAAGAGGCTTATAGACATGCATCGCTGACAATGGCTGGGAGGCAAAATTTCGGGGAATTTTAGGTACATAAGTTTATTCATTCTGAAATTTAGGTGACATCTCCAATCAGGGGCGCCATCTTTGGGGGGGGGGGTAGGGTCCAGTTTGCCCCCCCCCCCCCGGAATATTCCCCCCCCCCCCCCCCCCCGGAAATTTGGGGGACAATTATTTTTATCATGTTAAATATTTGGCGTGGGCATAAGAGTGGGCATTAAATCCATGCCTTAAGCGGAAAATATTCCTTTAACCGGGATTAGAATCCAGGTCACAAGTCGAATGCTTTGGACGCTGGGTCACTGAGAGGCACAGAGACCTATCAGACTGATAAGAGTGATAAGTAAATTGAATATCTAATGTTTACAACTTCTTGCCCCCCCCCCCCCCCGGATTTTCAAAATCTGGTGCCCCTGTCTCCAATAACGTATGACAGACTATAATTTAACAATGCAAGAAGACATTTTTGCAGGTCTATATACTCCAAATCGAAGTCAGCACTCTGATTATAGATTGGGTACCCCTTTACCCCTTAAATAACATACTTTCATTTTTCTGCCCCGTTAAAGTCCCCCTTTCTATGCGTGTTTTTTTGTTCTTTATCACCAAATTAAATATTTTGACTCTGTAAGCTGAAACGCCCATAAAGGTGTGAAAAGCCTGGAAACCCCCCAAGTGCTAATAAATGACCAGATTAATCCAGCGAAAAAAACGAAGAGCTGCGGAAATGAAAGTAATAACGTTTATAGGCCGTCCATCGCTGCTGAGAAGTGGGGCGCGGAACAGTCAGCAGTCGCAGCTATATCTTGACGGTCATCTAATGACATGACGCGATGCTACGGTTACTTTTTGCCCCAGAAGATGGATCTATGGACTGAGTCTACCCCACGAGCAGTTTCTCAAGATTAGCACTGCAATCCTCATTCCTGCCTTCGGGGATTCCTGCTTTCTCGAAATTAGACAGTAGACTGAGCTTAGAAATGAGCCCCGGTAAATGTCAGAACCACTTATCTTCCCGACACTCCTTCATTGCTTTTTGTCAATTTACTTTAGTACCCCTTTTTGTATCCGTCTAATTTGTACTTCTCCTCTTTTTATTCTCTTTTCCTCCGTTTTCTTTTGTGTGTTTCGGCGGGGCTTCATGAGGATTTGCTGTTAGGGGAGGAGCCGTTTTTTTTTTCAATTGTATATAAATGGTCTATTTTGTCGCTTACAGATTTGCTAGGATGCCATGACTACGAATCAACAATACTTTCGAAAACCTGCCTAGTATGTACTACGGTACTGAATGAGACTAGTAATTGCAACAGCGCCATTGGTCGTGCCTGCTCTAAAAGCTAAACATAGTGTGCTATTTAAACGCGAAACAAATGACTGACAGTAAGAAGTAAGACGCTACGTTTAGCTCTCACGGGAGAAAAAATATTATCGAACGAGCGAAATGGTGTAGCAATTACCGGTCTCTATCGAGTATCGATAGTACGATAGTTAAAGCTAAACATAGTGTCCTACTGTTAGTCGATTGTTTAGCTTTTAGAGCAGCCACAGCCAATGGCGGGATTGCAATTACCAGTCTCATTCAGTGCCGATCGTAAAATCACCACACAGCCTGTTAATTTCTACCGTTATAAAGACATATTATATGTAGGCTGCGTCCCACCTTACTCAGTTAAGAGACAAACGAAAATTTCTCGGAAATTTAGCATGTAAGCTATCGACTGTTTTCCCTTAACTGACTCTGGTGGGACGCACCCTTAATGTTATCCAACAGTATCCTCATAAAATTTGCAAAAAAAAAGCATAAATAAACACGACTGCATAGACGCCCTTAAACCGTTTATTGTAGAACGGACAGTTAGATGATGGGCTAGAAAACTGAAGAAAAACCTGCCACCAGAAAACGCACAGTACTTACAATAGAACGTATCTGTAAAAAATCAACCCGTGTTACTCAAACACCAAAAACAACAAAAGAAAATAATCTTATTTGCCAAGAGAAAAAATATGAGTAGGTATAGCGAGCGGACATTCTGATATCACAGCGGAAGGAAACAACTGAAATGTAAATAGCCTAGGGAACGGTTCGAGATCTCTCACGGTGCAGAATTTACGAAAAAAAAAAGGTCTCAGCTTTTTTAATGTCCCCGCTAAAGCCGAGGAAATTGATGAAAGTTGCCGGCGTATCCCCCCTCTAATCGGTTATGTCAACGTAAAAAATTGCAATTTCCTTCGCGAAATATCCATGTTTAAACATTGTTTGTAATTATACTTTTACTCCAGAGCCTTGAGGGTGAAAGTGCGCAAGAAAGGCTATAACAAGTATCACCTATTAACCCACGAAGATAGCATAGCACTACCCAATAAATTTTTGAATAGGTAAAAAGTTGAATGTCGCATATAGGTATTCTAAAATAATGAAACCTCTAGGTAATTTCTGCTCTATTTGTTTAGGCTAATAATACATATACATTTACCGATGCGTCATACTGGATATAGTTGAGTCCGCTAAAAAGGCGTCCGGAATAGCTGCTTTAGTTTTTTTTTTTTTTTAGATTTTTTACGTAGAGCATCGATAGGGACAATTTGAACTTTCACAAAATACTTGCAAAATTGAAAAAATTAAAACCCGTATTTTCGGGAGGTCGCGTTCACCGTTTTGAGCTGGATTCGATTTCCCATTTTCGTCCCTCATAGCCTGCGCACCAAATTTGAACAACAGTTTTAATTAGTAGAGGGTGGGGGGGGGGGGACATGCCCGCAAGTAGATCATTCCAAGAATTACCCTGAGTTACCAGGTACCACCCACCGTGTTAGTACACAACAACAGCGTGCATGGTACAGAATTTTTCACTGACCACTTTTCTTTGCAGAATCATAGGAAACAATACTTCCCCTGTACAATCCGTGTATGGGAAACTAAAAACGGAGGAAAATGTGTATTTCCAAACGAGTAAACAGCATGCGAAGGTTGGGAAGATGGAAAAGGCGTCTTGATCCCTCGAAAAGTAGTTAGGTAGAATTTAGTAAGTGCTGACGCCGAGGAACGACGCGCAGTGCCCCATACACGCAACTTCGGGGACACTTTCTTATTTATAGTGCCATTTGTTATCCGCCGGCCACTCCAAGCACCCAGCTCTTCATTTTGTCTCCTTCGCCTCACCACCCCCCTAGCAACGGACCTTAAAAACCTTTCAACACCTCTCACGAAGGGAAAAACGAAAAACACTGACTTGATTGGATGAAACCTTGTCTTTGCTTTCATTCGTTGCTATGCTCCAAATGATAGTGAACTTTCTTCTAACGTTGATTGTCAGTTGTCTCTTACTCTTACCTTACTCTGAATGGTCTAGAACAGTAGTTTGCCGAGCTGTTCAGCTCCCTCCCAATCCCATGAAATATTTTGTGGCCAGCAATTCACCTGTGGTATGTCCAACATTTCATTTGAGGTTCGTAAAATTTATACCAGATTTTCTCATTTGTTTGTTATTTCCCACAAATATCTTCAAGCTCTTGAAGGGAAACTAATAAATCAACAAAGTAACTATCAACTGTCACAGCTAGGGCAAATTTTCAGTTGTTTCTATAGTGGTTAGAGGGGCGACAAAATAGTGGGTTCCCTATCTCTGTGACTTCCGGACAAGACAATAAAACCGAAGAGGGCACTGAAGCTGCCAAATTGAGCGGCGCTGCTTGCTGACCTCCTAAGTCTTGACCTGTTTCCAGTCCGACAGACCGCAACCGCAGCCGACTAACTGCATTCTGACCAGGTCTCAGTAGCTCCCCACCAAATGTCCAGATCTTGCTCTGCTCCATAAACCTACAGTAGTATTGCAGAATATTTTACCTCTTTACCTGTTTGGTATGTACTTCTGAGCTTGGCATCCGTTGAACTTTTTACACTGAGGACGCAATAGGTATACAGTTACCTAGATAGCCAATGACGAGGGGGTAACCACTCCAGAGATTCCATGAGATTCCATAAAGATTTCCAAAGATTCCCAACGATATTCCCAACGAGTGGTTAACCCCTCGGCCAATGATTTCAGGGTTCCTTCACCCATATGATGATGCTTCTCCTCTATTGCAAACCAAGACGTTTAGAATTTGGGGAAGAAAGGAGGGGGGAAGGGAAACATTTGACTTCTTTTCTAAATTCTAAAGAATTTCGCTGGGATTTCCACCCATGGGAAAATGTCAAATTAAACCCGTATGCGTATGGGTCAGCATTTTAAATGCACCTCACCCCATATTGTCAAGCCTCAAAACCCACGATACGAAGGAGAATTACAAAATTAACTAAACAAAAACGAGGTATTTTGATGAGTCGAACAACTGGAGTGGTTGGCACACTAATACCGGCTCTGGGGATGTTTTGGTGGCTGGGGGGCCTATATAATCCGCAGCCGTGTGGTTTGCTGGAATGCCGTGCGGCGCGCCACCGTCCACCCTTCCCCTCTTACCCCTCACCGAGACCGAATATATATATATAACTCATAATTAAAATAACGGTGATTGCTGCGGCCAAACCCCTAACCCGCCCCGACCCCTCCTGCGGTTCCTTTTGGGAACATGCAATGAGAACCCCTCGTGAAGCTTTCCTCGCCGGACGTACCTGCGAAGGTGTAATATGAAAGTTACAGAAACTTCTCAGACTGTAAGAGAGATGTTAAACAGCTCTTTGTGGACATATACATAAAGGGTGGTTCATTGTACAGAGTTTCCAAACGGAAGCGTTTCTTGTAGGAAAATCTTCCACCGCATCTACGCTTCCATACTGTTGATATCAACTCCTGGAAAGACAATGGAGTCACTTTGAGACTACTTGAGGATTTTCCTTGAAATGTCACTCATGCACGTCTGAGTATTATGTTCTGTTTGAATTTCCGTCATGAAGTCTGAGGACTGCCAAAATTGCTTCAAAACGCTCAAAAAACTTGAGATTCCATTCCCTGAATCGTTAGAATACAAAATTTGTAGATATGAAACAAAAAATTGCAATGAGTATTAAAAGAGACAAGCGAAATTGATAGAAAAAGAGATAAGGCGCAGACTCCCGTCGAGTCGGAAGCTTTTAATTTGTTCTTCAATCGGCAATAACCAAAGTTCATTGTTAACGCTGTTAGGTAGGTACAGATGTTTTTGAATAGAAGTCGGGCATTCATTGGCGGATTTCAGAATTTTACGTGCCTTTGCAATCACTTTTATATTCCATTAGGTACGTGATGTGAATGTGAGTCGCAGGTTATGGACCACGGTTCCGGTCGTCAGCTTTCAGCGACGATGACGATTCGCTCCCTTTGCAAAACGACTTTTTGCCAATCCTCATCTCAGTTCTGAAGAAGCACTCTTTCAAAGGAAAAGCATCGACTGAAGTTTCCAAAGGTGCTATATTTGAATTTTCCATTTTTAAATGTGTCGAGAGTTGTTCAAAGCCAATTCCGAATCGATTGAAGTGCGCGCACTTGCTAAATCCAATTTCAACTGTGATTTTGTACGGGCCCCCATTTTTAGTCGCTTCCCATTAAACACAGGCTTACTGAGTTAGAGGACAGCATGGTGCCATGAGACATTTAAGGCTGTCTATACGTCCAGACAAAATTTATACGTCATTTAATTGCACGCGATATAACGTCTACTGCATAACTCTGGTGAAAATGAAAACTCTATACATTTGTTTCCTGCTTTGTTGCGGTTCTGTGATCACTTTAACAAGCCAAACAGACTGTTTGGCCAGACGGACAATTTACTGTACCAAAGGTGTTGTCTCTTTAAAAATACAAAAATCTGCAGACTGTAAAGAAATAGTTGAGCGTCGCTGCATGTTCTATGAGGCGTTGAGAGCAGACGAATTACTCAGCCATGTGAATACTTGATAATTCTGCATTTGTCTCTTTTGTTTTTATAACCAGCTCTCGAAACTTGTCAGCTTCATTATATTCATGTAGCTATCAAATTTCATTTCAAAACTTTTTAAATATCCATCCTATAGCTTACCATCCACCTTCTTTCGTGCATCCCTGTTATAAAAAATCCAATTTAAAGATAAAAATTGTTTTTATGAAGAGCCGTAAACTTCATTAAAGTTCTATTCCGTAGAAAGAGCTTGATATACGCGGAGAAAACGGTAGTATCAAGTTTCAGCTTTGCGAGCCTTCTCCGGAAGTGGAAGTTTTCATTTTTGAGGCGGGCGCTGATGTGAATAGGCAAAGGAAGAACAAAGGAATTTGCCTCGGTCCTTTGACGAGTGGCCTGTCACTCATATTCATGCGTTTTATTTAGATTAGTGGTTCCCAACCTGAAGTCCGAAGCAACCTATATGGGGGTCCGCGAACACTTGGCAACGGTTATTAAAGTATTTGCGTCAAATTTGGAATTACAACTCCTGGAATCTCGTTGGGAATCTCAGTAAATCTTTATGAAATCTCTGGGAATCTTAGAAATTTCTGGACTGGTTAACCCTTTATTTCTTTCTTTACACAAATCTCGTTGAGAATCTCAGGAAATTTTTATGCAATCTCAGGCAATCTCAAACATGATACACTTCAAGTTTATGTCGAGGTACGTCCACGCATGAAATATGATCTGGCTCAACATGACATCAAATTTGAACTTTAGGGTGATTAAAGCGAAAGAAGCAACGATACCACAAAATTCCTTCGTGACACCGAAATTTTTTTTAGACATTATTTTAATTTAATAATAAAGGAAACTTATCAAGAGCAACGGCAAGATTATGTTATGAATAGCGTGCCCTTCTCCTAACTAGGATTGCCTAGCTAAGGTGGGGTTCGGAGGCGTGTGTGGACCATAACGGGGTTAACATTTCATATTTCCATAATATATTACCATAGACAAAATAAACAATGAAATTAATACAATATAAAATAAATAACTTACATTAACAGATTAGCACCCATCTCGACTCGGACTTCGCTGCTCGTATCAATCTTGAAATCCACTGACTGCCCCTTGAATCTTGAATGCCCAATGCCCCTCTTCAGACCTCAGCATTCGGTTTTGTCATACCGACCTAAGGCCTGAAGAGTTGCCCTAATTGTCTGTCCGAGAGGTGCTGCTCCTAGCGGTGGAAATGTCTAACCTCTGCTTAAGTGACCTAGACTGGTGCCCTTACCAGGTCACTCAGGCTCAAGTTGCCATACCACAGCCATGAAGTCAGCAGTCTGACACACTGAGTCAGGCAACATATTAATCATTCTTATTATTTCGATACCTACCTAATCTGTACCTAACAATTAGGTGGTCTTGGGGTTTTCGGGTGTGTCTTGAACTACTGGCCTGGTTTTCGATATCAAAACTAAGGCTATGCCCGAATTGACAGTGTTGATAGCTATTCAAATTTCTCAGGAAATCTTGGATATTTCTGGAGTGTTTAACCCCTTGAGGTTAATCTCTACAAGAAATTCGTTGGGAATCTCAGGAAATCTTTACAAAATCTCAGGAAATCTCAGGAGTGGTTATCCCTCGGAAACAATTTACCGACTTAGGAAATGTACGTAGTAACGCCTTCGCGAAGTCCCAAAATCTTTAATGAAAATGAAGGAGAACGCGCCCTGTCTAGAAAAGCAACGGAGGGAGAATTGGAGCTTGGCTTGATTTCCTCCAAAGTTTCATTTGTAAGGAGGTGTTAGCCTGGAGTTATGCCTTAACCGCCTATTCTCCCGCATATTAAAAAAATAATGGAAATAATTAGACTTTCACCCACTTACATTCAACATTGAAATGTGCAGATTTCCTTCTAATTTGATCCTTTTATTATGGAAACTCGCTTCTTCAAATGAAACGTGACACTTGCACACTTTCCTTTTCTTTTTTACCAACTCACTCTTCTCACTTTGTGAGAAAACTATTGGATAATTAAATATTCTGAAATATAATGTCTTTTTAACGTCATTAGTGTCATTACTCATGAGGCTATGTTGTGATTTCACGATCGGTTAATTTTGGACAATTTTTTTTGTGACAAAAATCACTCGATCGTAAAATCACAAGATAACCTCATGAATAATGACGTTATAAAGACATATTATATTTCAGAATATTTAAATATCGAATAGTTTTCTCACAAAGTTTGAAACCGGAACGTAGAAAAATAGCGAATGTATATTCAGCCTTAACGCACAACGAATGTACTTGATTTTGTACTTCTTCTTCATTGCTTTCTTACTGATTCCTAACACGAATTGACATCGGTGAAAAACTGACGACTATAGGAGCTTAATTATTAGTTTTTAGAGCCATCTGATAACTCTACCTGAATACCTACTCATGCAGCTTTATAACTAAGAAACCAATAGCATAACAATGTATTGGACCTGTACTGCGATGTGTAGAACATGAAATATTGTGGACAGGGCAGTCGTTAAAGTGACCAAGTGCTGAGTAAGCACAGTTCGATTTGGGTTCTAAAGTAAACTCATTCCTCAAGTGAGATTTGAGTTGGGGGTCCCCCGATCTATCAATGGAAGGCACGCTATTTCACCAACTCCATCTAACTTATTTTAATTGCTTTCATTATAATTTATTTGAAAAACCAGCAATCGGTATAGATTCAGGTCATTTCAAAATAGTTAAATATTAGAAAATCTGATCGATAGTTGGGCCTTTTAGCAGTGCGCTTGATACCTTCTGTCATTTTTAGAATTTTAGAAAAACCCTCTAGAGACGGCAAAGAGCTTTCAGAAGGTACAATTCGTATTGTAAATTCTTGTGAGTTGACGTTTTAAAATTGGCAAGACTGGGAAGCACGTACTCTGCGTAGCATGTAAAGTAATGCGATCGCTCGTCTCGGGACAATAGATATTCACATCACAACCAAACGTCAGTTGGAAGGGAAGAAAAGTGGAGGGGGTAAAGCTTTTATGGAGTTTCGGACATGCTGTCAAACAGAATAGACGACGACGACATTCCTCCGATGGGAAAACGGTGAACCTTTCAGGGCATCCATCATACAGCGACCGCTGTGAGATTCACTCAGGACGTTATGTTCACTCACCATGTCAAACTGTTATTTAAAGAAAAACATTCTAACCCCACAAAAATTGTCAAAAATGATGAATTTTGATGGGAGTCTCGGGTAAGGTCTGCAAAAGGTAGAGGTTATCCCGTTTGACGGTATAACACAGGACTTCCTTATAGCACGAAATCATAGGGCCAATTCGACTGGCTTGCGGGCTTGAAGAGAACTATTCTGATTGGTGAGTTCGATTTCATACCGTAGAAGAAATTACGTCTCGCTCACACGGGACAACCTCCCGAATTTCAAGACCTTGAGTCTCGAGTCCATAAATAACCTCCACCCTGGTAGTCTCCCACCTTGGCTTCTTGATGCTTAGAGCCAGATCCATCATGGTGGCTGAATTGGATCTTCAGCACCTGATGGATATTACAAAAAATATGAGCATCAAACAAATTACGGTGCCATTCCCGCTCGCACCGTCGCAGCCCCCAGGCACAGGATCCGTCAAGGATAAACAACTTTCGGTTAAATTTATGCCGGCAGTTTTCATAACACGAATCTGGGGCAAACTGTTGGCGTTTCAGCGCTTTTCGCGTCTTTCATGAAACTAGTCGGGGAAAATCTCATTTTTCATTTTTTTCTGTCTCCAGGGTGAAACAGAAATTGATGCTATTCCATCATTAACTTGTTACTGAGCACAGAAGATTCTCCGTAGACTGGTCGGAAATCTGTCACACCCCCTTGGCATACTTAACTCGAACTCTTATCCTGCTTATTTCTATATATGAAATCCTTAGGCACAACTTTTCCATCATTTCCTTTACCATCATCTTCAATGAGAAGTTTGTTGAGTAAGTATTCTTGTAGGTAAGAGACCAAGTGTGGAAGTGCCTTAGAATCTAAGTCACTTGTATGTATCAGCAAATGTTTTCTTGGATAGTGAGAAATAGGAACAACAAAGCAGTCACCGTGCGATGGCCCAGAGACACCGGAACCTTCTTAACCCACTTTTATTGTAAAAAAAAAATCTCATAAATAAAGAAATCGTTTTTTTCCACATTTTATAGGTGTAAATTTTTTTTTGAGAAAAGTTTGGATTGGGGAATGGAACAGGGGCGGGGGTAAGGGAAGTGTTGTCACCCTGCCGGGAAGCGGGGAAGAGCTTTTCGATTCAATTGAGCAGTCATCGAGAACGCGACAGCTTTGTTGTTTGCAAATAAAAACTCAAGTTTTTGGTTCGTTGGGCCATGAAAACAGAAGAAAGATAGTAAACAAGAAAAAGGGAGCTCCGTGCAATGTCATTTATTGCTCAAGGAACAATTTCAATTCTTCTCTCTAGATTCTCTAGAATCTAGATAATATACGTGCCTTTTATTCTTTCCTCATTAGATTCTAATACGTATGCACAGGAATAAGGTTAAGGTTCCGTTCCTAGGTAGATATCGAAATCTAGTGGGAATTGGTGAAACTGCTGACTGCAAGAATTCGACAAATTTTCCGCAACCAATGCTTTTCTTCTCAGTATGAATTTTCCGTTGAGGCTAACTGAAAATAAACACCATTCACATAATACTGTGAGAAGGTACGTAGGGAAAAGAATAATATGGATAATCACCTCATGTACTCAGGTACTTATACTGAGAGATGCAGTCAGGTTGCGGAAAGAACCTGTGACTTTTTTTAGACCAGTGGTTCTCAACCTGGGGACCACAGCGACCTATGGGGGACAAACGGACTTACCGAGTTTCTTAAATTTTTTGCAGACCTACAATATTTCAATTCTTGTACACCAACTTTGGAAATACATAATCACGGTTTTTGCAGGCGTAAATACTGTCGTCTGCATTCTAGGTGCTATAATAATTTGCAGAACAGAGAGTGAGCGGTTGTAACCGAGGGGGTAACCACTCCAGAGATTCCTTGAGATTCCCTAAGATTCCATAAAGATTTCCAAAGATTCCCAACGATATTCATAGAAAGATGAACCCCAAAGGAGTAACCACTCCAAAAAAATTCCAAGATTCCCTGAGATTTCATAAAGATTTCCAATGATTCCCAACGAGTGGTTAACCCCTCGGTTGTAACCGACCTCATGCACCTATGCAATGAGTTCGAGCAATCCGAATGTTCTTAAACGTCAATTTTATTATCTTAATTCTTGCTGCAAAATTAGAGAGAAGGCGTAAGCTACGGTATCATGAAAAAAGAAGAGAAAGTTTCAAGGGGGGGGGGGGGGGGGAGACTTGAACTTGTTCAAACTTCTGTGTTTTCGGGCGTTCATTAATGATTTAATATCAATTAAAAATGCAAAATTGAGATGTTGTTCTCAGTTTTCTGATTTTCCGAGCTCTTCAGTTTTTGCCAGCTGACTCTTTTTGCTCTCGTCAATTAATTCTCTTCTTCATAATAAAACTTTTCCTGCAGAATCGAACTTGCATAGATTCAGGAATAAGAGTACTAATACCGCGGGTACCACTGAGTCTCAGCATAAGAGTGAATGGCGAACAGAATGTTATGAGAAGTTAAATATATTGCAAAAACATTTTTTATGAAGTAGGCTGCCATTATGGGGGTACAAACTGGTGTGCTGAAATTGTAAGAAATTTTTTTATTTCAGTTACAATCACCTTTTGGAAATTCAATAGCAAAAGCCGTGTTTCACCTGACTTCACAGTTTTCATTAGGTATTATGGTTACAGAGATATTAAAATAGCCCCCTAACAATGTTTTTACTTATAGGTACCTATAGTACCTATACCTTGTACCTATAGGTACAAACATAGCCGTAAACTTTGTTATTGTTGTCGGTGATCTGACGCGTGGCAAGGTATGGCGCCTTTATACTCGTCTTGTTGCCTTCATACGGTTTCCAAGAGTTCGTCAAAAGCTCTCCAACACTAACCAATCCGTGGTTGATCAGCAACAAACAAGTAGGTAGGTATATGTTTGACTGGAACTATTTCATCATTACGGTTAAGACAACTGTTCCAAGTGGGGAAGTTTGAGTGTAGAATTCCAATTACTGGGAAGACTCTGGTATGGGGAGAACATTTTGTGCCTGGCTGCGTCAACAAACATGTCGGAGGTATCTCGTGAACCTAATGAAATTCAGCGTGCCAATCACCGCAAATGCTAATGGAGGCATGTCAACATCCTCCCTCTCTCCCCCAGATTTATATTTATAATAATAATTTCAAACAGCTGATCATGTATGCAAAGCAATACAAACACCAATAATTATCGGGCATGCAAATGAGAAGCGACAGATGCGCCACTTCAGTTCAAACTTTGTGATGCCACTCGTCGTTTTCCGATCAATCCTGCATGACCCACATTACTTTCTAATATCTGCCTAATCCTTATCCGATGGCTCTTCTAGAAAATCGTTCATTCATCGTAGAGATCATGCCAGACTGCTGACGCAATGAAGGTGTGTGATTATAGTGGTCTGACGGTACCGAGGGGTGAACCACTCCAGGAATCTCTTTGGGAATCTCAGGGAATCATTAGAAATCTTTATGAAATCTCAGGAAATGTTGGAAATTTCTGGAGTGGTCAACCCTTCGGGGTGCATCTTTGCACGAGTCACGTGGAGAATCTCAGGAAATCTTAATGGAATCTCAAGCAATCACTGGAATGGTTACCCCCTCGGACGGTACGGTATACCTACAGGGAGGTACCTCCTTGAAATATTTCTCACCTTCAGAACGACCACACAATTGTGTTTGTTTACGTTTCCTTATGCACACTTTATGAGGAAACTATTGGGTATTTATATGTTCTGAAATATAATATGTCTTTTTAACGTCATAAATTATGAGGCTATGTTGTGAATTTGGACAATTTTTTTGTTGACAAAAATTACTCGATCGTAAAATCACAACATAAGTCTCGTAATTTATGACGTTAAAAAGACCTCAGAACATATAAATATCCATATTTTCCTCACAAATACGATTGTCTATGGTCGCCAAAAAAAAATGTTGGACTCTTCAGAAGCAGTAACAAAATTTTCTTTCCTAAAAATGTAAACATCTCTTGATATGGTGAAGAAAGTGCTTCAGGGTTTGCTGGGGCACCCCCAGGAGGCGGGAGGAGGGACGTGGCAGCAGATAAGATGAACGCGAGCGTGCCTGTTGGTGTAATATAAGACCAACAACCTGGCTGATGAACGGCGTGTCTTGACATGTCCTGGTGTTGGCATTTTTCAGTAGGTATAAGTCACATGACAGCCTGGCTCCCCTGGAGGCAGCCGCTATCTTCCCCTTGCAGACGACGCCGACGTACTCATCGAGATAACCCGTTATTTACGACCACTACCCGTTGCCCTTTTTCTTTTGTTTGGAATGGGTCTTAAATATTTAATACTTATATATATTTGTTTCTGTTACTTTCAACGCAGCTAGAATCGTTTCTATAAATTGGACCTTGAAAACACCTACCGTATGGTGTAAGAAAACTCCGAGGGGGTAACCACTCCAGAGATTCCTTGAGATTCCATAAAGATTTCCAAAGATTCCAAACGATACTCATAGAAAGATGAACCCCGAAGGGGTAACCACTCCAAAAAATCCCAAGATTCCCTGAGATTTCATAAAGATTTCCAGTGATTCCCAACGAGATTCCCAACGAGTGGTTAACCCCTCGGAAAACTCCTGATGTCCAGAAGAGATTCGACACTTTTGTCGTCTCAAGTGACGTCGTCCCTTTAACGCTGAATATAAATTCACTATTTTTTTACGTTTGGACTTCAAACTTTGTGAGAAAACTATTGGATATTTAATTATTATGAAATATAATATAGGTATGTCGTTTTAACGTCATTGTCATTACTCATGAGGCTATGTTGTGATTTTACGATCAAGTGATTTTTGTCACCAAAAAAATTGTCCAAACGTAAAAAAATAGCGAATGTATATTCAGCCTTAAGAGGACGCTATACCTGACGATGCATTTTTTGCCGCCCATAAGATTAACATTGCGTGCGGCGATTCATTTTCAAGGTCTACCCTTGGTTGGAAAGACACAAAATTTTGCCTGTACCTAGCCCTAACAATGTTCTAGGGAGTGTTCGAAGCAGATTTCCCAATTTCTCACTGGTTTCTTTTATTGCAACTGTTTTGCAAATGCTAGCATCGCATACCTCAAGAAAAGTGCTGTTTCTCGAAAACCAGTAAAAAAATGGGAAATCTGCTTCGAACAATCCCTAGAACATTGTTAGGGCTAGGTACAGGCAAAATTTTGTGTCTTTCCAACCAAGGGTAAACCTTGAAAATGAATCGCCGCTCGCAATGTTAATCTTATGGGCGGCAAAAAATGCACCGTCAGGTATAGAGGACCCTTAAAGTCACTCACCAGTTCCGCAATATCTACCCATCGATACGAATTCTAGTGTTAACGGTAAAAATTTTCTCAAGAGGAGAAGAGAAACCAACTCTGACAGAAAGGAGTTCAAACGATTTAGCGGTGAGGTGGATAGAAGAAGCTTATTGGGGTATGTAAAATTGGGTGGGGTGCCGCAACGTGTGGGGGGACGATAGAGCCTCAAGGTAAACAGGCACATAAATTCGCAGTCACGGTGCAGCCTGATAACACCTCCTCGAGCCCGTCATCTGAGGAAAGCGCAAGGCGTTAGGCGAGTACGGATACCTCGCGATCCGTAAATCTCACCCGTCAGGCGAGCGCTAAGAATGCAAACACGCTCCTCATCCGAAACCTTATCTCCGACAACTTGTTGGTGATGCTGTTTAACTTGTCCAAGTGGTTTTCGTGTAGCGCGGCTTAGTCTTGCGGTGTCAGTATTCCGACACGGTGCGAAATTTTTGGTGAAGATAAAAGAGTAAAAAGTAAAGATTTATTTTACCTGCCAGGTCATAAGATGGGATTAGTCTTGCGAAGACTTTCCTCTCTGAGAAATGATGAGTTGGCGAAGCAATCCAGTTGTGGGTCAATACAATTTTTCAAAGTCGAGATAAACGGGTATTTCAAAAATGAAGAAATGATAAATATAAAACGAAAAAGGAAAATAGGAAAGGGAAAGTCATGGATGAGTCAGTATATTCATATGTTGAAAGAAGGAGAACTTACGGAAATAGGAAAGTCAGCTATTGGAATTCAAAGGAAGGCTCAGGTCTTAAAATCCGAGTTCAATAAAAACAATGGTGGAGTTTAGGAGCCGTGCGGGGTGCGGGGTGCGGGGTGCGGTCTCAGGCCCACGTCCGGGATGCGGGTACAGTCGCAGTCGCACGGACACGCACTCCTACCTTACTGCTAACCTCATGCCATCTATTCCCCTCTTTACTACCCCCGACATCAGACCTTTTTGTCTTGATACTCTTTCCTCCGGAGTCCAGAGGAAAGAGTTATTTAGAAAGTAATCGTGAGCTGAAGACTATATAGAAGGTACCTCTTCCATTCGGGTAGAGGAAGTTGCATTGAGCCGAGGCGTTAACCACTCGTTGGGAATCATTGGAAATCTTTATAAAATCTCAGGGAACCTTGGAATTCTTTTGGAGTGGTTACCCCTTCGGGGTTCATCTTTCTATGAATATCGTTGGGAATCATTGGATATCTTAATGGAATCTCAAGGAATCTCTGGAGTGGTTACCTCCACGCATTGAGCTAATAATCGTCGATCGCTTAACGGCCACCATACATTCTCGACGAACTCCGCCAAAACCACTGTGCGAAAGTAAATATTCGACAAAACTAATGTTTACAAATTAGTACAACCGGAGACTGGTAATTTCAATATCGTATTGATTGTGTCTACTCTAAAAGCTAAACATAGTGTGCTATTTGAACGCGAAACGAACGAGTAAAAGTAGGATACTATGTTTAGCTTTTACAGGAGAAAAGTAGAGAAATGCTGTTGAAATTACCCACTTCCGTAAGTGAAATAAAAATTGCCAAAATGCAACATGGCTACGGTAAATAGTACAAACATTTATCAAGCTTTTCTACTAAATGTGACGATAAAATCATACATTTTTTAGTCCGAAAATTTTCAAAAAAATATTCCGCATGAGGTAGTGTTGTGTTTTCGCAATCTGTCAAAAAAACATGTAGACTGGTAGTTGACTGTTTAAAATCGCTCCTGTGGGCTTATTACTCCATTTCATGCAAAAATACAACACTACCTCACGACAAAGAGTCTCAGGTTTACATCCCCTTATAAACACTTTCCACTCGCCCTGTAACTTCGGAGTAGGGCTTGAAGTACTTAGCATTGCGAACCAAGTACGTGTAGTCGAAAATAGCGAATGTATATTCAGCCTCAGTTCGAAAGCTTTACCTCCAGTAGCTGGTAGATCCACTCTCTACTTCAAAACAAATCGGGACTGCGTCTACAATAGTTTGACTTATAAGTTGCAGATGGAACTACTTTTAACTTAATTTTTTTCTCATCTCACATTATAGTGATCAATAAGAATGGATGAAGGGGGACTGTTCGGGAGACTTGATGTTGTTCAGCCCCGGGCTGCGGTCACGGTGTGAGATTTAGCAGCAATGGCAGCAGGGTGCGCAACCCCAGCCCCTGCCCCCAGGGACCCCCCGACAGATATAAAACACTACATGGGGGGCGAATGTCTTTTTGATAAAACTTTACGTTCTCCTCCTCCACTTTTTTACGCTTTAAACCAGCGAGTCTGTTATTGTAACTTATTGCCTTCAAATGACAAATAATTGAGGTACTGTTGATGCCCTCGGTCGTCACAATACTTTTAATAGCTTTTTAGAGTCTTTCTCTCACTCCCATTTTCTTTTTTCTTTTTCTCGCATTCGTCTTTATTTGATTGAATAAACTTTTATGGTGCGATTCTTTCTCTCCAGAAAGGAGAGATTCCGTTTTGTCTGCCTTCATTCCCTAACAGGAGGGCCTAGAATAAGTGTAGCCAAGGGATAAGTATTGTGAAATTGGGGGCTTATTTTGGAAAGCATAAAAAACACAGTATCCGATTTCCAGTTTTTTTTTCTTCAAGGCACTCTTCAGTACCTGATTCTATATGTGCAGGACCAAGTGAAATATTTGTTGATTTTTTGGTGCTTATAAACCGAGGGGGGAAACCACTCCAGAGATTCCTTGAGATTCCCTGAGACTCTATAAAGATTTCCAAAGATTCCCAACGATATTCATAGAAAGATGAACCCCGAAGGGGTAACCACTCCAAAAAATTCCAAGATTCCCTGAGATTTCATAAAGATTTCCAATGATTCCCAACGAGATTCCCAACGAGTGGTTAACCCCTCGTTATAAATCTAACGCAGACTCCCCTAGGTGTGCAAGGTATACATCCTGAAGGTAACATGACTTCTCGTCCACGGATGATTTGATACTTTGCCATGGTGAGGTGGTGCCCTATAACAATAATAAAACAAAGAGGATCTTCTAGAAAAGATAGTTTTGGTTCGGGGGAAAGAACGAAAAGCTGGCAGGGTCTTTGCCGGAGGGAAATTGTTTTTCTCTCGATTTCAGTGAGGAGGGCAACTAACCATGCAAAAAACTAGGGTAAAGGCTCAGCTTTAGGCAAAAGAGATTCAGTTTCAGAGAAAGATAGGGGAGCCCAGAACTCCAGTTCGGGTCAGCCGGCCGTGAAACAGACATCAAAAGCGGAGGAGAAGACTTTACCTGGCCGAATTGAGAAATCCTCAACCACTTTACAGAATAAGTCAGCGAATCGACGTTTGCAAAATTCAAAATACTTGCAAACGTTTACATGAATGAATTCAGAATGAATGAAGGCAGGATCACTGAGGGGTAAGGAAACTTACTGGAAACTGGAGAACGAAAAATTCGGTACCGAAAGCATTTTGCCGAAAGTTGAAAGTGCCACGTGCCACTACCTACTGGCAAGTGTCGTATTACTAGCATTTGAGTATATTTACTTCAGGCACACTTCAGGCACACTTCAGGCACACTTCAGGCACACTTCAGGCACACTTCAGGCACACTTCAGGCACACTTTAGGGATCTATAACGGCGACTCTGACTCGCCATTCATTCAACAAATTACGAACATGTACCTGGTACCTATACTATCGTACATCTTATCATGAAATTTATTACCGAAATGTATATCTAGGGATGATCAGTATACAATTGAATTTCGATGCCTCAGCTAGCCTAAAATGATGATGTTGAATTCAGGGATGAATGAGTTCAAAAAGGGTGATATAGGTGTCCAAAATATAAAACAATTAATACAGGCGCCACCACAGTTTTCTTAAGGGGGAAAACAGGGAAAAGCCATCAAAAAGATGATTTCGAACTTAGCTGCCGTGATGTAGAATTTTGGTAGACTTTGCCACAGGGAATCTATGGAGATTAAGCAGGATCGGGGTTACAGGGTCATAATATTGGTCAGCCAGTCAGAGTAGGTAGGTGCCACTTCGTTATCTCTACTCTTTCATTGTCCGCATTTATCAGAAAATATTAGATAAACCCGCACAGAGAAAATATCAACCATCTCTTTTTTCCCTGTTTATTTACCCCGGAACACAAGAATTTTGAGTAAGTATAAGTGGCCAAGTACACGTTACAATCTACATACAGTATTCTAATGGGGTTCCTCACTCCCCTGGTGTTGGTAAGCTATACATAAGGTCCAAGTATAAGGTAGGTACATGGAAAGTTTAATAATACTCGTAAATGGGTTTTTAATTTTTTTGTGCTCGTCATCGAAAATTCTTTTAATGAAATGAATGATATTAGGGCTGTGTCAGTTGGTTGTTATTCGTAATTGAAGTTCTATAACTGTATTTATTATAACAGAAAACGTAATTTTTAACTGAGAATCAGTGAAATTCTCTTTGTGAAGAAGTCCTAGGTAAAGGTATGTTACCTATTGGTCATTTCTGCTATTTGTTCATACAATATATCAACAAGATCACAAGCTTCCCTTTTTTTGGGAACTGGACAAATTAAATTCCATCCAACAATGAAGGTATCCAGGCCCGTATCCAGAAAGCGGTCATGGGGGGGTTTTAGTGTCAAGGGGGGGGGGGTTTAGCCTATATTTTTTTGCTTCGCGTTGACATTACCATGTTAATTTTCCGCTCATGGGGGGGGGGGGGGGGGGGTTAACCCCCTAAACCCCCCCCCCCCCCCCCGTGGATACGGCTATGAAGGTATCGGTGCAGGAAGGGACTCAGGTCTCAGGTGAAAATAATCCTAGGCCTATAGGGTTTTATTCTTTACTGGTTTCTTGGGTGCGGGGTGGAAGGTGTAAACGGCAGGAAAGCTCGTTAGAAGCGAGGGTGGTTATGAAGATTTAATGTGCTTAAGGTCGACTACACGTACTTGGTTCGCAATGGTACGTACTTCAAGCCCTTCTCCGAAGTTACAGGGCGAGTGAAAGGTGTTTATTGGGGGATGTAAACCTGAGACTCTTTGTCGTGAGGTAGTGTTGTATTTTTGCATGAAATGGAGTAATAAGCCCACAGGAGCGATTTTAAACAATCAACTACCAGTCCACATGTTTTTTTGACAGATCGCGAAAACACAACACTACCTCATGCGGAATATTTTTTTTGAAAATTTTTGGATTAAAAAATGTATGATTTTATCGTCACATTTAGTATAAAAGCTTGATAAATGTTTGTACTATTTACCGTAGCCATCTTACATTATGGCAATTTTTATTTCACTTACGGAAGTGGGTAATTTCAGCAGCATTTCTCTACTTTTTCTCCTGTAAAAGCTAAACATAGTGTCCTACTTTCACTCGTTCGTTTCGCGTTCAAATAGCACACTATGTTTAGCTTTTAGAGTAGACACAACCAATACGATATTGGAATTATTACCAGTCTCCGATTGTACTAATATGTAAACATTAGTTTTGTCGAATATTTACTTTCGCACAGTGGTTTTGGTGGAGTTCGTCAAGAATGTATATACAGCCTTAAAAGTGGAGAAAAAACCTTGGGGGATATGCAAAGTGAAATAGATCCCCGCATTGCTCTTACAATTCCATTTTTTCCCGCCAACACCACGTACCTACACACAAACCTCCAAAAGACCGGAATCTGACTTTAAAATTTCAAATTCTCACCTGCTGAATGCTGATGTGTTATATTTTTAGGTAAACATATCTTCTCAAATAAAAACTGAACTGTTAAGGGCGACCACACAATCGTGTTTGTTTACGTTTTTTTCTGCACACTTTTGTGAGGAGACTATTGGATATTTATATGTTCTCAAATATGATAATGTATTTTTAAGATCACAAAATAACAGGCTATGTTGTTATAATTTTACGATGGGTTAATTTTGGACAAATTTTCTTTGGACAAAAATCACTCGATCGTAAAATCAGAACATAGCCTGTTAATTTCAGCCGTTTAAAAGACATTAATCTAATAGTTTCATCATATAGTGTGGAGAAAAAAAACGTAAACAACATGACTGCGTAGATTGTCTTAATTGCAAGTTCGGCCTTGAGGGACGGCATAATCATTGGGCCATTAGAGGTTAAGGATAATAGCCGAGTTGGTACCTACATAGGTACCAGTCCTGCACTTTCATTTTCATCAAGAAAAATCAACGATGCGACGAGTGGGAAAAAAATTCAAATCTGACCCGATAGCAACACCAGTACGGAGGGTCAGATTTGTTGATAACCTTAGCAACTGATTCGAATCGGCTTGATTTTATTTTATTTTTCTAACAGAGTTGCAAGCACCTTGTATGTAGGTTATATGACGTACAGCATATTTACAAAAGTTACTTAAATAAAGGGTCCGACAACAGTCGCACTAAACTTTCTCGCCCCATGTGATTTTTTTTTTTTTTATTTCTTTGAGATTTTTTTGCGGGCGTAATTTTTAAGCAATCCAAAATCGGTTGAAAATGACCCAAGAGCATCTATCTGGGATCACTCCCACCAAGTTTCATGGCTGTCATTCTATTACTGTAGTCCCAAATGCGTTCCGACCATTCAAAAACGTGGTTTCTCATTCTCAACTCTTTTTCGACACTTTGTTGACAAAAACGGCCGTAATTTTGAAGATAACAAAATTCTGTTCGACAGATGTTTAAGTTACATGGTTCTACACAAATTTACCAAATTTCATGACAATCGGTCAATAAATGTGAATGGCGCCGAAACGATCGAACTTTGGTCCAGAACGGCCGTAATTTTCAACCAATTCAATTTTAGTTGAAAATGACCTCGAAGCATCTATTTGTCAACACACATACCAATTTTCAGTGTTATAGATTGAAAAGTGTACCGTCGGCGCTTGTCTAACTAACCAAAAACACGATTTTTGAATTATTTTGGCGGTTTTTTGACAATAGCGGCCGCAATTTTTGACCAATCAAAAAATCCTTGAAAATATGTCTCGGCAGTGATTTTAGACAGGTCCATACCAAATTTCATCAAAATCGGATGAACGGTATAGGCGCTAGAGCACTGCACGGACTGACTGACTGACGGACTGACGGACGGACGGACGGACGGACGGACGGACAGACTTTTTCCAGAAACCACTTTTTTGGACTCAGGGGACCCCCAGGATCATGGGAAACCCAAAATCTCAATTTCGAAATTTTGCACGAAAACAATACTTTCTCGCCATATATGGCTAGCGAGAAAGTAAAAATATCCGAGTTAACTAGAAAATGAACTAGTTAGCCTTCTCAGCTGTTCGCTTACTTTACACCAAAAAAGCATGGACGTAGCAGGACCAAAAACCTGGGGGGATAGGCATGGCATGTGACGTTATGTGCAGACCAGAAAAATCCTGGGGGTGGCTAAACGGCTTCTGGGGGGGGGGGGGGGGGGCTTAGCCCCCAAGACCCCCCTTGCTACGACTATTTAAAAAAGCACCTTGAATCACCAACTTCCATCGTTATTTTCCGCATCCCATAGGTTTTATAAGAACGGGCCCTCTGGTCGGTGGTCTGTTGGCAGTTCTGTAGATGACCTTCAGTCATTCCTCACTCATGTTGAGCCTCTATCCCACGATAGGACGCAACATTACATCGACAATGTCTAGTCGGCACTGTCATCGTGACTCGCGACGCTACGAGAAACAAGACATGCAGTCGTAAGAACTCCTGATAATGATGAATGTTATCTCATCTGTTGTTCCTACATATGTACCTTGCTATTCGCCCCTCATTTAATCGTGGGAAAAATATCCTTCGTTACTGTAGGGGAAGCCGCAAAATAAGTGAGTACAAGAATTATAATAATTTTTAAAATACCAACTCCTTTATATATAGGTTGGCACGCAAGGGCCACCATATTTCGCTATTTTTTTACGTTCCGATTTCAAACTTTGTGAGAAAACTATTGGATATTTAAATATTCTGAAATATAATATGTCTTTGTAACGTCACTACTCATGAGACTATGTTGTGATTTTACGATCGAGTGATTTTTGTCACCAAAAAAATTGTCCAAAATTAACCGATCGTGAAATCACAACATAGCCTCATGAGTAATGACGTTAAAAAGACATATTATATTTCAGAATGTTTCAATGTCCAATAGTTTTCTCACAAAGTTTGAAATCGGAACGTAAAAAAATAGCGAATGTTTCAGCTTTAGGTAATACAACTCAATAGGTTGTCTAGTTTTAATGTTGTCTATGCAGTTTCCGTCAAGTAAACAAAAAAAAACTGGATGAAAATTATGTTATAAAATTGTCCGATGCCCTTTTGCTAATTATGCGAAGTAATATTTACATATGTCAAATTTTGAAATAGTTTTTTAAACAGGAATATTTAGAGAATATTAATAGGATGCTTCTAGTAACCATAGGTACGAGTACATAATGGATCGGTACTGCTGCAAGGAGCGATCTCATATAGGATCGCCGGCTCGAGGGCATTCTGTGAACAGTGCAGAATGCCCTCGGGCCAGGCAGGTCAGAGTGGCGATACTATACCTAACTTGTTTTTTTAGGATACGATGCGGTTACTTGGCTGGTTGGCACTGGCTGTGGCGCTGCAGATCGCTTCATCAGCCAAGATTCTTACAGTTCTCCCTGTAGCTGTCAAAAGCCACAGCATTTTATTCGACAGACTAATTAAGGAACTTGCCAAAAGGGGCCATGACATTACCTATATCACTCCTTTCGAGTCGAAGGAGCCCACTAAAAACATCAAAGAAATTATCATCCCGGACGCGCGACAACTTCTGATGGGTAAGAATTGATTGAAAAAAAAAAAAAAAAAAAAAAATAGAACTAAACCGAAGAAAATAATTTTCATAAAATCAACAAATGTAGGATATAGGAACCGAAAACTGAAAACGGAATATATTTGATTGTTTTTAGGTAACAATACAAATACGATTGATTATATGAGATGGTTGCCGCAGTGGGCGATTATGATGGCAATGCCAGCACTAGGACCAAGGTTGTGCTCAACTATTTTGGAATTACCTGAAGTGAAAGCAATCATCGAATCGGATGAAAAATTTGACCTCATTTTCGGGGAGCCGTTTATTGACGAGGCCATTATAGCTGGGTTCTCACACAAGAATAAAGCGCCTATTGTCGCCCTCAATACCCTGATGCCCAACGCATGGTCAAACTTTGTGGTAAGTATCGATGTTTTGTTTTTATCTAAAGGTACGATTTAGGTACATAAAATAAAGTGTTTTAATCGTGGCTAAAGTAGTGTAGGATTTCTATCTTAAAAAATAGGCCTATGTGTTAAGGTTCAGGTTCAGCTGATGATGCATTTCTGCTACCCATTAGATTGACAATATTTTTATTTTTTCCCGTGTTTGGAATGGACTGAATATTTCCCCTTTGGGATGGCCGACACGGATTTTTTTCGAATTCGACCGTTTTTTATAACTAAATATTGCATGGGGAAAAAAGGGAGATCTCGAAGATATTACCACTCCCCAATGGTCACACTTTATTATAGTCTTTATACAATCCCTTATGCGCTGATCCCTGGCTATCTAAAGTATCTATGGATTGCAGACGTTTTCTTATCGGAAGGAGTAATCATTATCACAATATCATTGAACCAGACAATGGATCCACTTTTGTGCTCCTGAAAGGTTACGAGTGATAAGGAACATAGATAAACTAGGCCTTGGTTTTGTATAATTTCTAGCTTTATGTCCACCCTCCTGCTCTGCTAAATACGTGAGCCGTTTTGGCTTTGGAGTTTATACTGATTTACTGAACTCTATTATAGTTTCTGTCGAGGGGGTAACCACTCCAGAGATTCCTTGAGATTCCCTGAGTTTCCATAAAGATTTCCAATGATTCCCAACGAGATTCCCAACGAGTGGTTAACCCGTCGGATTCTGAATTATTTAAATTTTCCAGGTCGGAAATCCATCTCCAGCGTCGTACGTTCCTGATCCATTCACTGCGTTTTCTGCGCCCATGACTTTTTTCCAACGGACGTACAACTTGCTCTTCGGCGTTCTCGTGGAGTTGGCTCAGAGAGTCGGACTGATTTTCCACGACCGCGTGATGCGGACGCACTTCGGGGAGGATGTCCCCTGTGTCGGGGACATTATCAGGAACACTTCCCTTCTTCTGGTCAACCATCACCCAACTCTAAGCTCGGCGAGGCCTCAGACACCGAACACTATCGACGTCGCGGGGATGCATATCTACCCCCCTAAGCCACTCCCTAAAGTGAGCAAAAGCTTTACTTAGCTCGGACATGAAGGAACTTACTGTAGCGAAAGTCCACTCATGATTCCCAAATCATTTCGGTAATTAGGCCCAAAAAAATCCGTCACGTCATTCTTTGGTTTTAGGACTTGGAAGAATTCATGACGAAGTCTACGAATGGTGTAGTTCTCTTCAGCATGGGCACGAACGTCAAGAGCAGTGACATGTCAAAAGAAACTATCGAAGGCATTCTTCGCGCTCTTGCTAGATTGAAAGAAAATGTATTATGGAAATTTGAAGAAGAGCTGGAAAATCTCCCAAAGAATGTGAAAATTGCCAAGTGGCTTCCCCAGTCTGACATTTTGGGTAAGGCTTCATTACAATGCAAACAGAAGCTGTATAAATATTGCCTTAGCTTTCCGTTTAGACCGTATTCTTTGGTCGCAGTAATCACTTTCACCTGAAGCTGTTGTAAAACTTCTTTTCTTTGACGGTTTCTTTGCGACCTCACTAAAGCGTATGACAATGGAAAAGGAAAAAGGAGCCACCCTATTACTGGCAGACGTTATACGAGTATCACCAATTTTGGGGAACACTGTGAGGTGGTGTCTTCACTAGATGGAGAGCCATTTTGCAGTAGGCACTGATCAGTTGCAACCTACACCTGCACAATCGTCCCTTGTTTCTAGCAAATTTTGAAAGGGTAGGAAACTCCAAAAACCACACGCCCAACTTACTGTATCGGAGCTATATTTCAGCACACCCCAACCTGAAAATGTTCATCACTCATGGGGGACTTCTGAGCACGACAGAAGCTGTGTTCCGTGGCGTGCCCATTGTGGGCATCCCTGTCATGGCTGATCAGCCAATAAACATGCAGTACACAGAGAATGCGGGCTTAGGAATCACACTTGACCTGGACCGTCTTTCTGAAGATACACTGTATGCTGCCGTGACTGAGGTCCTCACAAACCCCAAGTGCGTCTATCTTACTAGTTCTTATTAATATTATATACCTAGGTTCAAGATTAACCTACCCTTCCTGCAGAAGGCGGGGGTTGAAACTTCTGTCCATCTGTCCATCATCCGAAATCCTTTTCCGACATTCACCAAACTCTCATTTTTTTCTTCAACTGACCAGGTACAGAGAGAACGCGAAGATAAAATCACGGCAACTGCGGGACACCCCTATGACTCCCCTGGAGACGGCCGTGTGGTGGATAGAGTTTGTCCTCAGGCACAACGGTGCAGCCCACCTCCAGTCACCCAGTCGTCACCTCTGGTGGTTCCAGCTCCACCTCATCGACGTTTACGCTTTCCTAGCTGTCGCAGGTGCGGCAAACGTAGCTATCAAAATTTATTTGGGAAAAATGATACTGAGGAAGATTCGGGAACGCAAAGCAAAGCAGGGAAAGAAAGACAAAAGCAACAGTGGGAAGAAGAAAAATTCTGACAGCAAAAAGAAGCAATAACGGCTGTACCCGAAGACTGTACCTGCTCACTGTTAATATCTGTTGTTAATAAATTATTATTTTTTGTTTTAAAAGCCACATTTTTTTAATCTAAAGTAGGTATGTAAACCTAGGTTCCTGCCATACTGGCCAACCAGTCAGAGGAGCCCTTTCACTAAAAACGCTCAAAGGGGATGACTACATATACACAGCGGTTACCTACTTCAATTCCTTGTGCTGGCAACTATCAACAGGTTCAGTGGGTATACAGTGTATGTGCACACAGGGACCCAGCAAGTCCGCATTTAAGCTACTACCTCTATAACAACTCACGTGTGAATGCTATTTAACAGACAGAAGAGAGTACCTACCAAGATCTTTGACGCCAGACCAAAAACACGTAGGGGTGCTGACATAATAAGGAGGGTGTCCCACCCCAGCCGGTATGCAGACTTGAGAAATACAGGCCACAAGGGAGCTGCACGTACGAATGACATAACAACGGTAAAATACTACTCAAGTACGTACAGAGGAGCACCAAGGGGGCGCCTTCCATGTCTTCCACCTACATAATAACCAACTCAACCCCCTTCCCCTCCACCATTCCACCATTTCACTCTGCATTCATCAGAAAGTAGTTCCAAACAAATTGTGACTTTTCCAGTAGCTTAGTGGGTCAGTTGGACCCACGGTGACACTTATGGTACAGGTGGGCTCTGTTCTAGTTGCTGCACAAGCGCGATTCAGCCTGCTGATTCTGACTTTTCCTCATTTTTCTGGCTTTACCCACCAACCAGTCAGGATAGGATCATCTCATTCAAATGTGTACACCGACTTGACAGTTACATAATCATGAATCTTCAAACGTAGTCTACGAATCATTCGAACGTGTACACCGACTTTGCAATTACATAATCATGAATCTTCAGGCGTAGTCTACGAATCATTCGAATGTGTACACCGACTTTACAATTACATAATCATGAATCTTCAGGCGTAGTCTACATGTCATTGAAATAAATATGTAGGTACACCTACACCGCAGGGCACACCCCATTAATAAATAATGAAGTTCTACTTTTACCAATAACCGAAACATTTGGAGCACACGCTGAATAGCAGAAGTATCAGTGGACACGGAAAACATGGAATAAAGTAAAATTGCACGATACGTTTGTATGAATTTCCAATGCGAAAGGGTTAGTGAGATGAAAAATTCCACAAGTCTCGATAGGCCGAGGGCGGAAAACAAAAGACGTCAGTAAAGTCAATTCCATAAGCCTCGCAGCGGCAGCGGCAGCGGCGCATCCATTTGTTTAGAGTTACCAAAAACTTTTGTCCTTGACTCCAACTTGCCGTCTCACATGAGAATTCCAAGTTTCCAACCAAACTCCTATGTATTGATTCGTGCGATTGGATTCCGAATTATACCAAACTTTGCCCTTTGTTCCCTTTGATTCTTTCCAACTTGTTACCTATCTATTAATCAGTATCTCTCTGTTGCAAATTAAAAAGTGAAATAATTACTTACCACGGTAATACCTATACTCAGTGTATAGGTGATTACTTGGGCAGGTACAGACGTCCAACTCAGATAAGTTTCCGCATAATCCACTTTCTTTCAAAAGTTGGTGTGCCTGCGTTCAAAAAGTTTGGCCAAAGACCTCAAGTAAAACGAACTATATGTACAAACCTAACTAAGTACCTCAGTTATCCGGTGTTCGGTAGGTTGGGCAGCCTATACCTATGAAAATACGGGTTGGCAAAGGTATGTTCTGGCAAAGCTAACAATAGCTGAAAAGACAAACAGACGTAACATGTCAGAAACAAGTGTTTACGAAGCAGGACTGGAGGGCCCATGAGGAAACAGAGGAGACGTCGTCAGTCTAGGGGGACTGGCAGGGAATGTCAGAGGTCGCTCCGGGCCCGGCGACAGCGGCAGTGGGGCCAGCTCATTCCCAGGCTTATGCCCTCTGGCCCTCTTTTTAATTTCATTTCAGTCTTGTCTCTTTCTGCTGTTACGGCGGCGGTAGGTACTGCTCAGGATGCAGATGACGCGTGGCAGTTGAGATTGAAATTGTCCTGTTTTAAATGGTTTCCGTCCGGTTTTTTTTTCAAGACAGTAACAGGTTCATTTTCCATCTTCTTTACATAAAGTTGTGCCACTTTTCAGTATTTGCTACGCCTACTATCCCCCAGCTGCTGGTTTCTTGAATTCTACACATGAGGCAGTTTCCCCAAAATTTTGGTGATGACAATTATCTTTTTTCCCCATCATTAGACGCCTACAACTGAGGTCCTGGTTCTGCTGGTATCACACCAAACGTTGATTTACCTTCTGCCAACGATCAGTTTGCTTTTAATATATCTGTGTCTTCGAGCCAGTGGCATGGGCTGGCTGTAAACACCCATAGGTGCATCTTACAAACTTAAAAACATATCTTCACCCATGGATTCACAATCACCCCTCATCCGAGGGAGGCCAGTAAAGGGGGTACGGTCCATTTGCCCCGTCTGTTTGGAGCAGGGGGCGCTATGAAGTACGGGAAGGGGCAAAAGAAAAGGGCTGGTGGGGTCGGGGCTGGCGCGTTCTTATCGAGACCTACGCATGGCTGCACTTTGCTCCTAATTGACCCCCTCCCCTAAGGAATGACTCCTGACTTTTCAAATATTCATGTCCTCACCTTTTGCGTCTCTCCCTTTGATTCTCCCAATGAAAGTGCATTACAATGGGGGACATGACTGGCTGCAAAAAGGATGAATACAATGAAGGGGAAAAGCAAGCAGTGGAGCTCCTCTCTCTCATTAAAAGGCTTGCCAAGTGCTTCAGAAAGTAATAAAGCGTATGATAACCCAGTTACAAGGAAAGGTTCAGTCGGATTTATCTCAAAAAGTTTAGTAACCTCTTTTTCTACAGGTACCTACTTCAGTAAGACTTATGGATGCAATGCTGCGTAAGAATTTCGTTACCAAACAGGGTCTCCATTTAAAGTCAGCGGAGGCTTGAATAGTCACCCTATTGTGCTATTCAACTCACTAGTGGGAGGTGAGTTGAGAGATAATATCCATGAGGCAGGCCCGTATCCAGAAAGCAGTCATGGGGGGGGGGGGGGGTTTCGCCTATATTTTTTTGCTTCACGTTTGCATTACCATGTTAATTTTCCGTTCATGGGGGGGGGGGGGGGGGGGGGGTTAACCCCCTAACCCCCCCCCCGTGGATACTGCTATGCCGTGAGGCTTTCCAAACTTTTGAGTCACTGGCCCCGTACGATATAAGAAACTAACCTATTAACCAACATTGGTAAGAAATAACCCGGATTTTCACTGATCTTTTTATTCGCAGTTGTTCTGTTTTTCCTCAGAATATGTATAAAGATGTGCGGCGCTTCGGTTTCACTACCTACAGTTACTAATCATTAAAGGCAACAAGAAAATCAATACCTATCCTTCAACCCTCCAGAAATTGGAAGGGAAATCCCAAGTAAGGAGTTCCCTTCCGCTGTATCTCCGCCGTTTTAACTTCAACTTCTTGACTTCGTCGAAGAAAAGAAAAATTTTATATCATTGGTCACTTCACAATTACATCGAGCTTTCAAAAAACCAGTGGCGTCTTTTTAAAAATGTATCCTGGGACAGAGAGAACTTGAATAAAGCACATTCATGTTCCACCGGAGCTGAATACGAGGAAGCAAATCAAGAGCTACTCAGGTTATCTAAAAAATGGGTGGAGAAATCAGCAAATAAAAGGATAAGCAGATTTAATTCAACAACTAATGCAAGGTGGAAGAGATGTCAGCCCTCAAGAGCAGCACCATGCTCTCTCCCGCACCGGGAGATTATCTCCAGCTTGGTCAGGGGCGTAGCGAAGGCTTTTTGCAGGGGGGGAACCTCCCCCCCCCCCCCGCCCCCCTCCCTTCGCCACGCCCCTGAGCTTGGTGCTCCTACGATGTGGTCCAAGCAGTGCTTCGACATCGGCACTAGCTGGATCACACCTTAAGACGGAATAAACATTTGCTATTTGTTTCCGTTCTTCTGACAATTTTTTTGAAGACACTATTGGATATTTCAATGTTACGAAATATAATATGCACGTCTTTTCAACGCCTGAAATTATGGCTATGTTGTCATCTTACGATCGAGTACCTAATTTTGGACAAATTTCGTACTGACAAAAATCACACGGTCGTAAAACCACAGCACAACCAGTTAATTTCGGGCAATGAAAATACATATTATATTTTAGAACAGTGTCATCAAAATTCGGTCGGGAAACACGTAAACAAATAGCAAATGTACATTCCCTCTTTGAGAGTTAGGCCGACGCAGAAGTTCACTCATAATAGCAAAACATGTCCAGTTTTCGAACATCTCCACCATCTTGCCTAGGGGATAAAAAATTCCATTGGCCAACTAATGCAATGGTGGAACAACTAAACAATATTGTCTACTCACAGAGATTATAACAACAGACTAACACGCATGGGTACAAGCAGTTCAATATGGCACGACCTACGAAAAGACGTGCACACAATGTAATCTAGAAGCCTAAGTAATAACCCTGTATTTTCTGTATATGGCCTGTCCCATTTCAATACAAAAACACATAAATAACTTATTATACAGGCCCATCTCAAAATAACATTTTCATCGAACAGAGGCTATGGTTGCTATGGTAATCAACAAACTCGAGCCTCGCTATTGGTGTTGCTAGGGTCAAATTTGATTTTTATTTCAAATTAACGTTGATTTTTCTCGCAGTGAAAATGGCTCTAAAGTAACTCCAAATGCTCACACCACATCAGGTAGAAATTTGAGGCGAAATTTTCAGAATTTCTGAGGGCAGCAATGCATCAAAATTTGAAACTATAAAATTTGAAACTACGTAGTTGTACATTGCTTTCACGCCGCGAGCGCTGGAGTGTGATGTTTGTTGGTTTGGGAGCTTGAGCATGATGATTGTTTTTAGTGATCGTTTTCAACTTTACCCTAGAGCCGCCGTTTTTGATAGCATGGAGTAGGATAAGGAATGCCGTGCAGTAGGGCGAATGCACCACGTCAGCCCGGATAAGCTCTAAGGCTGAAATTCACCACCTCACAATAGTGCCTCCTAACGATCGAATAGCTATCGTTTCGTTAAAGTAACCGCAAAACTTATCATATCGTTAGGTTTGTCGTGTCACTAGAATTCGTCTGCTTTGTTTACGTAAAATTTGTTTCAAGTTAAAAATGGAAAATAAACGTAAAAGACACACTTATTTTTCGGAGAAATGTATTAAATTGTTGGGTAGACAACAATCCCTGCCCATTTCGCACTCAAATGATTTGGAATTATGAAAGTTATCGTTATTGCTAACGCACGGATAATCCATTCGAAAGCTAACGGTAAGATAACGGTGCACGATGAAAGCCGTTAACTTTTTTTTAGCGATAGGATAGCGCTATAGTGTTCACCATAGTCTACTCTACACGATAAAGTGGTGAAATCCAGCCTTAAGGAGGTAAACCCGAGGGGCTCTGAAGAGTCCATGCCATGAAAAACGTATTCGGTACTCAGCAACAACCTACCAAAGAGCTTGGATCTTTAAGTATAAAAATTAATCATTGCAAGGGCAGGCCAGGGTGATAAAAGCTATGGTTACACAGATATAGCACATAAAAAACATTATACGAACAGTACATAGATTTTTCATTTCAAATGAAATATACTACCGTATCTAATATCTAGAGTAACACAGTTTTCAGCTTATAAGATGCTGAATAACGTATGCATTTTTTTGCTTTTATATTTCTTTTAACTTAATTACAATAATTATCACAAGGACAGTACCAACATAGTTTGCAAGGAATGCTTACGACGTATATCATATTCATAAAGTAACACTTCACAAAATGTATTCTACTCCCTTCGTTAAGGCTGAATATACTATTTTTTTACGTTCCGATTTCAAACTTTGTGAGAAAACTAATGGATATTTAAATATTCTGAAATATAATATGTCTTTTTAACGACATTACTCATGAGGCTATGTTGCGATTTCATTTTGGACAATTTTTTTGGTGAATATTAAATAGTTTTCTCACAAAGTTTGAAATCGGGATGTAAAAAAATAGCGAATGTATGGTGGCCCTTAACCAAGAGGTGACATTTTACACTTTGAAAACTGCTGTTATATAAACTTTACCGGCAAGGATGACGACATAAAACAATTATTATTTATTTTGTTTCGCTAATTTCAAACAAATAATCAATATAGAAAATAATTCCCGGTTTTTGTCTTTTGCAGGTAACTACCAACACGCCCCTATGTTCCTTCAATTCCAGAGGTAAGAACCATTAGCAAGTCATTTTATGTGCCAGTTAAACGAAAATAACACTGACTGCATTGATAACCTATTCCAGAAAGGTCAGCCACTTCGCTGAATTTTCACAGAACAATTTTTACAGACTCCGAACAAAAATTTAACGGCACCTGAACAAGGTAAATAAACTATTTGTTGAAACGTTTCACCGGCTAAGCATCTTCCTGAGATACGTCGTTTGGCAATGGCAACCAAATAACAATATCTTTTGAGTATTTTGAGTTACAAATTCTTTCTTAAATAAGGTACCTATGTAATAAAATTTAAAAGTTCAGGCTGAGTATCATCATTTCACCTAACATGCACTGGAAGTAAGAAACTTCAAGGTGTTTAAATAAAAATTTTAAATTAAAAATGGCTCATCTGTCTACTCAATAATCGCAGTTAACTAAGGGACTGACTGTACAAAAATCAGAAGGTAATCATGAATATTCGCTAACAGAGTGGGCAGGGGACGAAGGATGGATCTCACTGTTCTGAGTGTCAACTCAACGCAGTTTGTTTACAGTAGTTCCCTTTGACATATTTCCGAAGAAACGATTGGATGCATTTTTTGTTCGGAATTACAGTATTCCCTTCTCGACATCAGAAACTATTAACAATTCACGAGTTTCCAGGAAAGCTGTCATTAAAAGCCACTCTTCACCTCTGACAGCTCAATCTCAGTTGAAACGTTCGAGTGTCACTACGCCTTTGCAACCACCCTGCTGTCTCTTGCATAAGTGACAAATTAAAATTTTCCCTGTTACCGAGAATTTACAGAAAAATAACAGCCTCAAATATATGTATACCAAATTCTTACCTCAACTCTTGATTTTTGTTAAAATAAAAAAGTTTTTTTTATATAATTTTATATCAATAACAAATAATTTAACAAAATGACTGTGAAGAGAATAGCAGAAGGGTAGTTGCAGAGGGTTGGTGACATTCGAAAGCCTCTGGTTCACAGGGATGGGAATATTACAATAAGTAGATACAACTGTTATCAGAATTAATCTGACATGAATTGTTGCAAAGAAGACAAGATGAGATTTTAAAAAGCTGAAAAAGGAGACCGGAGTTTTTAATTGAGCACGTTTCATCATTCTAATTATTTTGAGCAAAGGAGCAACTTGTTTTTACCACTTTTTATTCACTGCACTAGTGTAACGAGTACTTGCACTGAAGGGGGATTGTATGTGTCCAGTTTAATTACCCACGCAAATATTTATACGTGCCAGGCTGGTCCTAAGCTGCAAGAGCAGTATAATGATAAATTTTTCGTACCGTGAAACGTTAAACTGGACCACCCACCCGCAATTTGTGAACATTGTTTTAGTTCCACAAGCAGTGCAGCGCTTGTAGGCTAATAAAAAGTGTTACTAATTTTGTGAGAGCTCATCTCTTCAGATTGAGCAGTCTTCCAATGAGAGGTTTAAATCATTCAAACGTTAAAATTAAAAGGGAATAAAAGCCAAAATCTACGGTCTACTCTAGTACGTATGTTCAAGTTTAAGGCTGCAGACACAATGCCGTTTCTTTTATCGACAATTTTCTGAGAAAGCTGCTGGATATTTATTTGATCTGAATTACAATGCATCCTTTTAACCCTATAAGCTAGTTTAGTAGATAGATAGTAATTTTTTAAACTAGTCTCTGATGTAAAAAAAACACATTACATCCCAGAACATAATCCAGCAGTTTTCTCAGAAAAGCGTCAACAAACAACACTGCATCTTCAGTCTTAACACCCTGGTTATGTTCCACAACATTTGTTGCTACGTTACAATAAGCAAAGTCAGAATGATGTGCGCAGTACAAAACATGGAAAACGTCCGATCCTTCCAGAAAAAGAAACCAATGTCGCGGCTTGTGATCTATTTCTGGGTTAGAAACTATAATAAACAAGCCAAAGCTTTTGCCAATTTTACACTGGCAAGCAAGAATCATTTATTTATAAAGATATTTCATACGCATGTCTATATATATGACTCTGACGTCAGCTGTGCGACCGCCTTAGCTTTTGACGCCTGATTTGTTATTAAATTATTGTTGCTATAGCAACAAGGTATCAACCAACAGGGCGGTCGAATCGGTCGAACAGCTGACGTCATGCGCCAACCGGACCTATTCCAAACACCTTATGAAATATATCCTTATAAATAAAAGATTCTTGCTGGCAAGCTCTTATCCAAATTCAAAATTTATAGGTAAGTGGTTGATATGAGAAAAGAAAACTTAAGTTATATTTCTTCAATGAGATAATCCTAACCTTTATCTAATAAGCACTGTTTAGTGCTAGACCGGTGGCACGACTGACACGAATGTTTACGGACAAGTGTTGAAGTAACGTTATCCGGTACTAAACAAAACAAAACACAAAGATGTGTTAAACACTAGCTCACAGATTCCTTTGACTTCAGTTCTGCAGCTAAATATTTTCTCATCTCACGTCTACAACTGTAGGCACCAAAATAAACCTTTAGGCTGTCGATATAACACTGTTTGTTTATATTTCTTCATGATGAGTTAAATATTTGCATGTTCTGAAATATTACAAGTGTTGAAGAAACTAACTGAAGTACCGATGTAACACTAGAAATGATTTTCGTCACATTTCTTGTCCGAAAATTACTTAGTTCTTAAACCGCAACTCAATTAACCATCTTCTGAGAAAATAAGTCATTATATACATTTCAGAACAAATAAATAATCAACAGTTGCCTCAGAGACATGTCATTAAGAACTATACACAAACACTACCGTATCTCCAGCCTCAAGCTACGGTAAAATGCTAAACAAATTTTTGGAAATGATCACAAGAAACGACATTGGTTTCCAGCAATGAACTTCCCAATCAGTGCCAGCGTGGTCCCAAGCCAGTTGGCGGTCGTGGCAGCAGCTAGGACGCGTCGTGGGAGAAGATGGCGACGGGGAGAGATTTGATGTGCGTCTGCCACTGCGCGGACAATTGGAAGAACTTGACTCCGGTCCACTCTACTCCGTCTATGTTCACTGCAATTCGAAGCACTACTTTCAATCCACGTGATGTTGGCAAGTACGTCAAACATATATTCCCGAACTTTTACTTGGTGGAGCTTCATTAATGCACATGACTGTTTAGGTCATCAATGGGCAGTAATTTTTAGATATTTAGTAAATCCATCGAACAGTAAAGTATTGATCCGCGCGCAAGGATTATGATTATTTTTTTATTAATAACGGACGTAAAAGTGGCCAACCTTTTCGACGGAGGCCAAGACTGGGTCGGAGGACGGTAAAACTGACTAGAGATCGCTGACGTCTCTCCACGTACATACGGGTACTTACCTTTTAGCGGCATAGTGTGAGTCCTGGTGGAGCAAATCAGCCTGGACACGGCGTCCACCTGCTGGTTCTTGCACTCAGTCTCCCGCTCCTTTTCTTTTTTCTTTCCCAGCCGCATAACTGCAACATAACAATACGTTGCATTCCAGTATCGATACAGTTTCGAGAGTTTATATGGATCTCGGGAACTAACAACTGACTCAGATTATCGAACTGGAAATGACTGCAGAACAATTATTACAGATTACCTCTTCCCTCTTAAGACTCAATTCAGATCATTTCATAGAAGAATTTCTCGGCTAGAATATTAACACTTACTCTTCTGCTTCTTTTCTTTGGTAGAGTAATTGACGAGGAAGTAATTGCCCGGCTGGTCACCGTGTGTGGGAAGCCTCTGAATGAGAAGGCTCTTGAACGTGGTCTTGAGCGAGATCTTGTTCGGGTCTTTGCCTCTGACCCCTTCCTTGGCGTCTGCAGGCTTTCCTACCGTCCAGTAGTCCAGCTGCAGCTCCAAAGGTTCGACTAGAATCAACTCCCTGGAAATGCCAGTAAAAAGGTAAGTGCTGTCGTTTTATTCCATCTCAGTTCCACTAACTGCAATTTGACTCCTCACTTTTTGGCACGTTTTTTTCCTTTTCAGGTATAGAACATACATACCTGACTTGGCCTGCACTGACGCAGTTAACATTGGGGGAAGATGGCGGAGTGACGCGCGGCGGGGAACCCCCCATAACGGTGGAGTCATCGAGTTCCATGGATGCTCCAGCGTACAAGTCTGTTGCCCCGATCCGAACATCACTCACAAACGGTACGAACACTTGGCATGACTCATCATCCGAGCTGAAACATCAAACCATATTTTTTTAATAGATAAGTAAGGAAAAGTCCCTAAAACAGCACTCTTGGAAATATTGTCGAAAAAAATTGTAAAACCATAATTACCTCAGTGAAAGTCGTCTATTTCGAATCAAAAAGACAATTTGACGAGTTGAATTCGATATATTATAGGTAGATTTACATTTATATTTTTCCCTCTTTTTATAGCACTCTCTTCATGCCTTTTTGCAACTATACAGTAAGTTACTTTTAAAGACCACCCATGTATCAAGCTTCACCGTAACCCACGCAACCTAAAACGTACCTTTTCTCCTTGTAGGTAAGCATGGCCTCCGCAATGGGCAGCATGACCGTGGTCAGAGCGTTGTGGAGATAGCGGGTAACTCTCGTGGCTGCTTCCACGGCGTCAGCACGCGCCTCCATCATATCACGCCACGTGTCACTAGTGAAGCTCGCCGCATACGTACTGTCCAGGCTCGCCAGGTACCGCGCTATGCTGCTCGCTCCTGTAAGTACCACGTCAATTTTGTTAAATTTGGAATAGCACCAGAAACTAGGTAACAAGGACAGCCATCTTTTGGGCCAAAAATCACAGCAGAATCGCGACTAATGTAGAGGATATAGAAATACAGAGGTTTCAAGACTGCACGCTTAATAGCAGCGGATCCATACCTATAGGGACAATGAGGAACCTGAGGTAGTTCTGCCAGTCTGGAGGTTTGAGGGACAGCTGGTCCACGTACTGTCGCAGCAAGTTGTTGAAGAACCCATCTGTTCCAATGGCCATCACCTTCACTGCGGCCGGCGGTTTGGCACTCGAATGGCAGCTGCCAAAATTAAATCACAAAAATGAATCACAATTCATTCAGTCAAAATGTTCTCAAACTTGTGTTCAGGGGCTCCGCAGGGATACGATTGATACGAAATAAGCAGTTTTTACATTAATTTAATGAAATAAGAATAAAAACCTGAAGAAAGATAAATTAAATAGCGTGCAATTTAGTCTTTATGGGGCAAGCGCCACCAGGACGCTAACTGTCGTTTTAGAAATAATAAAACTAGCGAGAAAGTAATAATAGCCGTGATTTTACTGGTATACCGTGAGACAGGTGTACACCCACTATTGAATTACATAATCATGGTTTTTGCAGGCGCAGTGAAACATTCTGACAGCCACGGGGTTCCGGGAGCCCTAAGGTTTGATAACCAAAGATATTTCAGACCCTATTTTGTTTTGTGAAGCAAATCGACCACACGCGTAGTAAGGGAATCGAGTTACATACGAGGTGATGCCAGAAAGGAAAAAAAATAGCACCCACAGAGATGGACACACAATTGTTTAAAATTCCGTTTAAACATCCCATGTTGCAACGTACGTTTTCTATTGTTCATTTCAACAGTTCTGTCTATTGAGCTCTGAGTGATGATCGACCATCCTGCTTTTGTCGAGAGATGAATGGCCAGTGGGAACCGGAAACTACCTGTTTGGCGCCAGGCCAGCGATTGCTGGCTAGCGTGGACTCTTTTATTGCGAGATTGATAAATCGATTCCATAACAATGACCTTAATTTGCTCAATCATACGCCAGGCGAGCAGTGAGCAAAAAACACATTTTAAATGTGCTGACGATATTTCCACTTAATAATGCATGGGTCCTTCCGGAGTCTCATAAGGAAAAGCTCGAATTTCAGCTTTTTTCAGTGTAATGGTAGAACGAACTCAACAACGGTAAGTATGAATGTCCGATCTACCCACTCTAGATGCCTGACGTCCCTCACTGACTTACAATTTCTGTATCTTGTTGACTAGAGTGGTGAGAGTGGGGCGAAGATCTGCGGCGCTGAGAATGGGCAAGACTTTGAGCTGACGGTCCTGCAGACGGGCCGCCAACAGCGCTCCGTGTGCGTCAGCCGCGGATACCAGAACTATGTGGTCAGGCAGGGCGTCCTCCGGAGCCAGGATCCGCGCCAGCTGCTCAAGCAACAGCTTCCTGGGCTGAAATCATCATCAACAATCTGTTCATATTTTTGCTGGCCTAAAAAACGGCTGGATTTTTTTTCTGATACATGAAGCTTCATTACAATACCAGACGAGAATTTTACGGCATATTATTTTGGCAGGACGTCACTAGCAGCTAATCAAGAGGTCCTCCATGGCTTGTCCCAGGTAAAGGGATGTTCTGCAGTAGCCTTGCCTTAGGTTCCCTCGGCTCTCAAGTTATAAGAATACTTTTGTAACCGTTGTAGGACGGAACGGTTGGACTGACAAAAGGCTAGACATTCTGAAGTTCAAATTCATAAGCTAAATACTGCGTAAATCTTCAGTTAAATTTTTTCTCTTAAATGACATGACCTGGGAGCTGATATTAAAAACTTTCTGACAACGGTAGAAAAACAGGAAGGAAAACTTCCAGAACAAGAGATAATGAATGAAGAGAATAAAACTTGAAATGAATATAAAACACCCCACCTGACACGAATAAAACGTATAGAAATGAAATTCACTTTCATTTAGAAGGGAGCTGGTAAACTCCATTCCAATGTAAATCACATCTTCTACTACTTCAGAAATGGTAATGCCTCGCACCCCCGCTCTCAGGGGAATCGCTTATCCTCCTGCCGGTAATCCTCGCACAACGAAGCCACAAGTCACCCCTCTCCCCCCTTACATGAGGGAGGAGCAAAACATTAATTAAAAACTGAAAATTCAACCACGTAGATAATTCCTGTTTAACTGATTTAGGTTTAACACAAAGAGGGCTAAAGAGGGAGGGGATAATGCAAGTTGCCCTCAATGTCTCGACTGCCTCGTTTGAGCGACGTAAATCACACTGACCAATCAGTGCCTTAGCTTCCAAGCTCTAGATCACTAAGGCTGGATTTAGCTAATTTCGGAATGGAACGTACCCGAATTATTTTCTGTAAGTTAAACAAGGTTGTCATGCGTTGCTAGGGAAATAAAATTCTGACTTTATTTACCTTAGGCTGAATTTCACCACTTTCCGATAGTGTCTTTAACGGGAGGATTTAACGAACGGATTTACGTTATCGTATGTTTAGCTTACGACAAATGCGTTGCGCTTGCAGTTGTTTCTCTTCGAACGCACGAAACATACGATATCGTAAATCGGTTCGTTAAATCCTCTCGTTAAAGACACTATCGGAAAGTGGTGAAATTCAGCCTTAGCAACCCATGGCAACCTTGTTTAACTTACAGAAAATAATTCGGGTACGTTCCATTCCGAAATTAGCTAAATCCAGCCTTACTGATCTAATCAGTCGTCACAGAGCGACCCTGAGGCCTTCAATCTCCAGTAATGTAATTTGTACTGAGAAATTAGGATTTGAGGTTTTATTTTGTGGAAACTGATAGCAATTTGTGTTTAACAGCTGTAGGTACGGACCCAGCGACGCAAATCACTGCAGGAGAAAAGCCAACCGACTGTTAAGATAAATGGTAGGAGGGTTAAAAATTGAAAGGGGACGTGTTCGATAGGGACACTGACAGAGTCTGACTGCAGATAGCTGACAGAAAAATAGGTCAGCAGACCCGGGAGCGCCAGACGGAGTTTTCCAATCTACAGCCGCAGTCAGTTGCGTCAGCTGCAATTTGAAAATTTCCACTTTTGTATCGGATTTGAATCCGGAGAAGAGCGGAATATACTCAAATATGAAATATGTATCTAGTGCTGACATACATCCCGATAATTAGTTGACTGAGTGTCCCCCGGGGCTTCACTCTTGATCATATTATGTTTTAGGGAGAGGGGGAATGGTTGGTAATTTTGATCCACCGTTATTATTGATTCCATGTAATACAGTACCTAATACTACATTCTGAATAGAGATGCAACTCTCACGTGCAAAATGCAAATGAGTTGAAGTCATTATATTCCCAAAGATTCCCAGACATGGGAATAAATTAGAGACAATGCGGCTCGTCCTGATTATTCAAAGGTCCCGTTGGAAATAGACACAAGACACAATGAAACAACTGATCCTGAACTGAACGTCCAATCTTCCTTAAGAAACATCGAATTTATGGCGTACGGGACTAAATGGTGTATGGCTCAACGTTTTCTGCAGAGGTATATGACTTATACCTTTGTTTCTGCTAAAAAGAATAGAAGTACATACCTCTGTGGAGGTGTCGAGAAGTAGGGATGGGGCCGTGAGGGCTCTGGGCTCGCTGACAGACTTCTTGGGTTTGCCAAGCGGTTTGTCACGGAGAAAGAGCCTTGACCCGCGTGAGGGTGGCGGGTCGCTAGCTTCTAGGTCAGTCCAAACCTCGGGGTGCGAATCCGAGTCCGCACGACCCTTTGAGCTCTCATCGCTCAGCCGGTCCTGGCCCCGCTCTGCAACATCCGACACCGCACTTCATTAGGAACTCAATCAGCTAAGTTTATAATTTTTAAAGGAAAGTTGAAGAAGTTGCCTCCCAGAGCTACCCCTATACCACTCTTTATCTCCAGTGGCTCTATTATACGGGAACCTGATGTTAAGCCAAGTTATCACCAGCTGGTAATCACTAGTCGCTAATTAACGCTTTTTGAACCATAATAGAGCCACTAGTAATATGTATATGTAATTTATGGCAGGTGTTGTTAAATTTGAACTTTTGATCCCAACTAGGTTTCAGGAGGTGTATTCCCTTTCTCGAACGCCAGCAAACCCACCCAACTAACACCTTCAAAATTTATTGTAAGAAGATAAGGCACGCCATCATGCAATATACGGGGAACAGTTCTTCTTACAATAAATTTTGAAGGTGTTAGTTGGGTGGGTTTGCTGGCGTTCGAGAAAGGGAATACACTTCCTGATAGGTCAAACATAGGCGACACCCGGCTCTTGCCATTCCTAAATTCTTTATTCCATTCACGGGTGGGAACAAAAGTTAGCAAAATCCACCCATCGTTAACGAAAAATTAAGAAACAATACCAAAGAAGGTCTAAAGCCTAAAAGCAATTTGCCCAAGGTACAAGGCCTGTCTCAGATTACACTGAACTCACCGTTCGACCAACAGACCGAGGAATACCAAACGCAATGGCAAAGAGAATACTTAATTATCTATCACGGAATACTACCTGCTTTAAAATCTCAGGAAAACTGAGAAATACGCTGGTATGAATTCCAATTAATCTGAGAACGGCCCCATACCTAAAATGAACAGTCAGAACAGTAGGTACATGAACGAAGATTAAAAGAAACACATGCAACCCAGTTCTGCTCCCAGTTCCTACCCAAGACCAATGCTACGCCAAAGCAGCCACAAAATGAAGACGTGAGTCATGATCATGAATGATAATCAAATACAATAACCGCACAATTATTACTATTAGTGCAGCCACAGACCAAGGAATGAGTCACGCCATAGTTACGAAGGTACGCATCAAATAACTATAGCTTGTATATTATTCGGTAACAGAGCGAAAGCGGTTACATTCGTATTATATCGGGCTAAAGTCTAAAAAGCACGGAAGTGAAGGAATGACTATCCTCGAGAGCCTGGGAGGTCCGGACTTCATTGCTTGAAACTGCTTATTATAAACGTTCAGATGTTTTTGGTATGCGACATGCACCTGATTTTAAGGGAAAATTATGTGGCTTAAATAAGCAGAGGCTCTGCTCGAAGTGTTAAAAAAAGTACTTCAAAATGCCACACACAATCTGAATACTTCAAAATGAAAAAGGTACGCCGGTGTTCATACTGCAAGGAATGATGAACAATGAGTATTTAAAATATTCTAAAGACCTTACAACCAATTTATTTAGAAAGCGACTGGCAACTGACCAATATGAATACAACTGGCACAGTCAAAATTGACTAATGTACAAAACTACCTATGGCAAAAATGTTACCAATTTCCTATCCTAAGACTTTTACTACATTTTACTTTCCTGGTTTTAAACAAAATGTCACGATAGCGTCAGCTAACAGACTTGCTGTAGGTTTTCTCGTATACTCCGTCTGCCAATGACTGTGAAGCCATCATATAGGTCTATAGTCCAAGTCAGGCTGGGAGCGTACCGATTATTCATAATTTCTTGAAGATTTTCAGTTGACGCCGATCCGGATTTGGGTTCCATATCCTACCATACGCTAAAATTGCCAATCCGACCCTAAACAGATATTTCCCTGATCAAGAAAAAGTTGTGATCAGCCCTAGATTTGCAAGAAATTATGAGTAATCGGTACGCTCCTATAGCCTGACTTGGACTATAGTAACGTCCCAAATCTTCACCCAATCTGTACGACAATTCAAAAGATCACATTCCAACCCGCTGTTTCCACTTGAAAATGTACAAGGCTTTCAATGAGTTTGTACTCACCCCTCAAAGAATCATGAATCATCTACAGATTCAGTGACAAGTGGGAACGTTAGTACAGACCTTGTCACTTCTTGCGCCTATAGGGCTCTAGCTTTAATTAAAAGAACTATGAAATAGGTACAAAATGCAAATGCGTCCTTTTCCCGCCACCAACCACCACCCAATTACCCAGTAAATAGAATAGAGCGACAGGAAAGGGTTAAAGTGGCGCAAGGTGTGCAGAGCCGCATAGCAGACGTAGGTACATAGGTACATGTGAATATACTCAATTCAGCAACTCGATACCTGATTCTTTTTCGACGCCGTCCGCCTCCCAGCCTTCTTCAACGAAACCTAGGCCAAAATCAAACCCGAATCAAGCGACATGGGGACAAAATGGCGATGATACGTCAAGCACAGGCAAGGCCCGGAGCTTCACCAGCTCATTGGAATTTGAAATGGTTGAGAAAGTGCAATGCTAGTGAATGAAAGCAATTGGAAATTATACTAATTTTATGAAAAAGCTGACAATGAAATATCCAGGAAAACAAAGATGCTACTGTACAAGCACGTTTCATGCCTTGCTTTTCTCAAAATACGGTAAGATCAATCCGTACTCCCCCAATAAATATTGGCCCACTAGCTAGTAATAACGGCCACACAATCTTCTTCAATAGATAGTTGGATACAGGCAAAACTAATTTTCATAAAGGCGGCCTTTCATCCAGCTTTCCGTCAATCTGAAATTGATATTTAAGCCACCACGTATTTAAGAATAAATAAATGTCAGGCTGGCTAGCATGGGCCAACACGTAGTAAAGGATTTTACTTAAAAAATCGTATTCCTTCATTAGCAATCACTGAAAGTGTTCTAGTATTGTACGAACCAGATTAGGAACATTATTTAGATTAATCTGAAAAATAATAAGCTGGTGAATACTCGGACCCCGATTTGAAGGTGTCAAGTTTGACTGGTGAAACGAATATGGTAAGGGTCTATTATGGAAATCGCAGTGGAAACTGTGGGAGAATGTAGGTACTCAACTTAAGTGAGTTATCTTAAAACAGGTACCACACAGTTTCACTTTCCTGACGAAGTCACTGACTTTCGAGGATACGCCAAACTTGACACGGTAACAGGCAAAATAATACATGGGAATCGCCACTACAACACACACATCCAAGTTATAATAATGAAAATCAAATGGGCTTATAACTCACACAACACTTCACAACATCAAAATCATTTCTCCTTCATGCGTCGTGTCACTTTCAGGCATCATAGTCATGTCAAAGAAGAATTAAGAACCCCGTCTACCTAGCCTCGCCGAGCCCTGAAAAAGTGAGATCACAGGGTACCCGGTACCTCACTTTTCCGCGGCGAGGCGTAGCTTGGATGGATGGGGTACTGAAAGGACTACCGAAATGCTCCAATCGAAGACTATAGCGGTACGTAAGCTATGCAGCTCGCATGACGCTGGAATCGTACTCTATAGGCTTCTATGAATCAAAACGACCCCGTCAATAATTCATATCACTCATGTAAGCTGAACGCGTTCGTCCGATAAAGACACATTCATCCATACGTCCTCCAGTTTAGTATTCTAGTACACTTTTTACAAAAACAAGTCAAATCAGCAATAGTTTAGGTGCAAGTCTGTACTTTCATACTTAGAAAATTTCTCATCATAACCTATACGAAAATAGAAACACAATAAAGACTGAACGACCTCACCATACTTGATTAAAGAAATGTCGCAATTTTATTATAAATTTAACCCAGTCGAAATACTTGAGTGCTTGAAGACCAAGAAATAATATGCAATACTTCTCAGAGACTGCACCGTCAACTTTCTGTGACCTATTTCTCGAACAAAGTTAAATCTACAAAATGAAATCAAATATAATAAGGAAGAAAAGCGAAGGAAGTTTCACTCAAATCCCATCGCAGAGAAATATTCCCTCGTCTCTGAGAAAGGAAATTCAAAAATGTCAAATTGTGAAAGACGCCCCCAATAATATCGAATAATCAAAAAGATACGAGACTCGACATTTTCTTTGTCACATTTTTCCATAATAATAATGTTGTTATCATGGCGCTCTACATAGATGGTTGTCTCTGAGAGGTTTCAGCCTGACTTCAACTTGACCTTGATTATCTTCCTTCAAAGTAAGTATGCGCCTGTCATATCAACGGGAGACTCCGTTTATGCCACACAAGCTTCTCTACGAGCGACACAACGACTCAAGGCTACGTTGTTTATGCCCGAGTGCTCGAGACTGAGACTGAGACTGAGACTGAGGCCTCAGGGGACAGGGGAAATAAAATACGAGGCACTGGATTTTCCTAACTGGAGCAAAGCCTACGTTTTTCCGTAAAAAACAACGAGATGAGGTTATTTGTGAGTTTTGTGACACTTTTCAATTATTCAGCTGTTCTTCAGAGGTTTGGGGGATAATTTCAAGGAAGTAAAAGTCGGATCTAGCTGCCTCAAATAGTGGTATGTTTTTGACATGGACAATTTAGGACAAAAACAAATATCACAAAGATAATTTTTATTAACTTGTGTTTTGTTAGTGATTCCTTCTACCTTGACTAACTTTCCACTGGCCGTTGTCCCTGCAAGTATCACACAATGAAGCACTGCAAGGGTTTCAAAGTTTAAGCTTTCTAAGGAATCTGTTGGGCTCCCGCCAGGATTAGCGAAACTGCGCTGATACAGCAATCAACTCCTTGTCAATGGCACTGGTTTCGAGCTCGTCCCTGAGCCTCGCTTGAGCGCTGGAGTCTGGGGAACCTTCACCCACCCTTGATTGCGTTCGCCGACCACCCCTGTGCTGTTTTCTATTTCAGATCCAATTTCCCCTTCCCTTTCGAGCTAACCCCGATTTGCGGTAGCTTACCCTTGGCTCCTTGATACAAGGCGCAATTATCTTCATTATATAAATCTCAGTTAAAGGGGTCGCAAGGTCTGAAGGTTCTACGTGCTTCAGGACTTCATGAAGCTCTCAGAAAAAGGAGGATTCAAAACTGTCTCGACGTGCAATTTTTCCCTTCGTCAAATTTTTAGGAAGCTCAAGGTTGTGACACATTTTTATTCTCATGAGTATGAAGTGTGATTGATTGATTAGTCACGTGTTAAGTGTTACTGAGTCATTTACCTGTGGAGACTGTGTTATTGATTGACTAGTATGACTGATACCTGCAGCTTCAGTTAGCTCATAAATTATGCGACATGATAATTAGCACTCACATTCATCAGACGGAGCAGAGATTAGACACAGATTAATATGCTCCTGCTCCACTGTTCCCTCCATAAAAATAATCCACACCGGTGTGGGGGGGGGGGAAGAAGAAGCATCGATAATGAGGAAGTCAGGAAGGAATTCAAAAGGGGGGCATACTTTATCTCGCAGTGTTCAGTTAGCTATGCTGATTTTTTGCACTTCTTTTGTCAACAACGGAGTTAACTTTCACTTTTAGTATTTCCGGGACAGAAAACTATCTAAGTCTAAAGCATCAAAGGACAACGATCAATACACCAACAAAAAATATTTGAAAATTAAATTACTGTTCTGTATACCCAGCCGTTCACACAGATTGTTTCACTCAAAAACTCACTTCATTCAGAAAAAATATGATGATTCGATATACCTTATTTTTCATCAAAGATGCGTATAGCTCTCACAAAGGGAAAAATTAAAAAGGAGTGAGAGCATACCTGGCGTGCAGAGGTTGTCCTGCAGCAGGGAGCGGCTGGACGAGAAGAAGGGGCGCAAGGATGGCTTTGGCGTCGATGAGATGCTCAAAGTGTCCATCTCAGGGCCGGACTCGGACAGGTCCTCCAACTCCTCGAAGAGATCTTCAATTTCCGTTGGATCCATGTCCCCACCAGACAGTTTCCGGTCCATGTCTTCTTGGTCTGGACCCAGCCCGGCCAGGCCCTCGCTTTGTCGGAAACGCTTCAGAAGCGCAATGAACTTCTGTTTAAGGTTCCGTTGCTGAAAAAATAAAATAAATAATGAGTGGTAATGTTTGACAGAGGGAAAACTCCCGGGATATAAAGTCAATAATGGCTACAAGCTAAGTGGAGATTGGACCGGAGATGGGTTTGCGGAACCGGATCCTCTCACTTTATTTACATAATATTAAAAAATTTCTATTTCTGACTAAATAAGTTACGCCCCCCATCCCTCATGTACCAATTCAACCAAGGCTTCTCGAAATGATACGTGTATGAAAACTATTGGATATTTAAATATTCTGAAATATAATATGTCTTATTAACGTCATTACTCATGGGGCTATGTTGTGATTTCACGATCGGTTAATTTTGTACAATTTTTTTTTTGTGAAAAAAATCACTCGATCGTAAAATCACAACATAGCCTCATGAGTCATGAGTCATGAGTAATGACATTAAAAAGACATATTATATTTCAGAATATTTAAATATCCAATAGTTTTCTCACAAAGTTTGAAATCGGATCGTAAAAACATAGCGAATGTGTGTACGTATGGTGGCCCTTAAGGAGCCTATTTAGGTATACCATCATGTGTCATACGAGTATTCTGAAACGGGTTTCTATCATTCTAAATTCAAAATCTGAAAATCGAGTATCTGTGCGAAAACAATATTATCTCATCAAATCATCTGATTTCGGGACAGACAGCTCGATCGATCTTTGAGATGGAAAGACGCAGACGGGACTAAATACAATAGTGACCAGTTTGTGTACCCGTCATCTCCCAAGTGGATAAATAGGAAAGTTTCCTAAACATTTGTGAAGAGCTGAATCAACCGTTTTACCTCAACTCTTTAAGAGAGTTGGTGAGTCTGGTAAATTCATATAAACGTGTCTCTGGGTAAACAAGTAAACACGTTACTGTTCTCTCTTTTTCCTTCGTGAGAAATATTATTTTAACAGTTCTTTGCTTCTTCCACGTAGTGATTCGGTGGCACAATCTGCATTTACCTTTACTTCGATAAATAAAAAAGTACTTAGAATATGTAGTAGGCATGTAAGGAAGATGAGGGTGGTGGGAGAACCAAGTGGATCGATTTATTTATTTCCTGCATGCGCGTCTTACAACGTAAAAATTATGAAGAAGAAAAATTCGATAATAAATATACGTATGCAAATGTGACGCTTGTGACACTTCCGATGCTTCGCCGCGTTTCGTTCCCACGATAAGTTTAACAATAAACAATAGCAAAATCTGAATTTAACCGCAGTTGAACTTATGGGCCTTAATTTCGCGGAAAAAAAAAGTTGATTTCGAAAGAAACTAGATACCTACTGCCTTTCCAAAAATTCCCGAGATATACGGGTGGAAAATGAAAGATGGCCACCCTGTCCCTGTATAGCTATAGTGTGTAATGGTAACGTGTGCTATCTCTGTTTCACCAGCGCAGCGTCCTTTAAACTTCGCCAGAGCAACTTGAGAGCTTTTAGAGCTTGCAACTTGTGATCAAAGATTCAACTTACGCCATACCGATGCTCTACACAACCTAGTTACGGGACAGTTTGGAGATGACGTAGATTCGTTGCCTATACTGACCAATCAGTGTGTAGGAATGGTAAGCGCCACAGCGGTGACCTTTTCCACTCCCAATGAGATACCTATGCAATCCATGGTATACTAACTAATACAGTGATTGCAAAAACCGCATAGCAATGGTACAAATGTATCTAATTTGAGAAAACTGGCATATTCGTTCACCTACTGAGCAGAGCGGATAAATCAAGAGAGGCATAGACAGAAAAGCCCCCTGGGTGAAGTTCTGCGGTGAACAAGATGCGAATGCTCAACGAACCTGGACAAATCCCTACAGCTACGCCGCTGTAATACCTGCTTACGTGAGAAAACTATCTCAACCACGGACACACAATAGAACTACCGGTTAATCCGCATTTTTCTCTCTTTCAAATTCATTTTCCCTTGCAGACGAGTAAATCACTACTGAATGAACGAAATGAAGGATTTGTCAATTTTGAATAAAAGCGGAATTCGCTTTCCCTACGGATAATCCGGATTATAAAGAATTTGTTCACATTCTCATAATGGTTTGAAAAGAAATAACTGGATTTACTCCGACGGAAATGATGTAAGTCCTTTTCCATCAACCATCTCCAGTTACAGTGATAAATTTTACAGAGAAAGGGACTCGAACTGGTTTCTACGCCCTAAAACCATTTTGCTATTCGTACCGTCTGGTTGATTCCTAACAGGTTTACTACAGCACACTCCATTTACCTAATGACGTAAGAGTGATATCACGTAAGTGCACAGGGAAGATAACTTTCCGGGAATATCTACGGACGTTTCCCCTCAGTGTTCTCCATACACAAGCACCTCGACAAGCACAGTAAATTATACGGGTTTCTGAGTAGGAAGGAAGGTCACAGAGTGACGTAGCGACTAATCCGAGTTTTTTGCCTTTTCAAACGCTCTAATTTGACGTCATAGCGTGACCCTGTTTCCCACAACAACAGAACACAAGGGTTTGAAATACGCGCTAGCATTAAATATGTATCAACCACTCATAGAGAAACTGAATTAGATGTGGCAGGAGACTACAGTGGCGGTGGGAATGTTGAAGCTGATAACAAATTGACAACCTACACGCAGTTTCGATTTAACACTTCATTTATTTCAACACTAAATTTAGAAGCTGTCACCATAACTACTGGATGAGCGATAGACTTTCACATCCTTCGGAAACAATGAGGACAAATTGAACTTCTTTCTGATAAAGCGAGTGAGTTAAACTTATCGGTTCTGTGACTCCCCAAACCTGAATCAGCACTATGTATTTCCAGCGCTAAAAATAATTAATAATGCTTACACCTTCAGTAAATACCTATACGACGACTCCCCGTCACTGAGTTATTTCGACCAGGCACACGAACTTTTGGAGTTATCGGAACTGCGATTTCGGAAATCCGACACACACAGCACTGACACCAAACAAATTGTTAACTAAAAATTATTTCCAGAAGTTGACGCCAGTTAAACACGAAATCACTAATGAATAGCGTCGCAGCCAGCCCCTCCCCCTTCGTGCCAAGGCTGCGACAAAACCAAGGACCCAATTATTCAAATCTGCCACTGACCCGCTTACTTTTTAGAAAACAGTATGAACACCTTATAGTGAAAGTCACCTGGATTTGCGAGGCCTTGCACGTCACAGGCAGCGTAATTAAATAGCTGACGTTTAAAAACATTGTATGAAGAGCTGTACGTTGATCCTTTTTGAGGAAACTTTTAGATGTTTATTCGTTATGAAAAATATGACGAAAGATACACGTTTGAGAACGTCTTCACAGCAACCTCCATCCTCCAGAGATAAGTAGAGATAGGCAACCGAAAAAACACTGGAGATGAATGTTTGGGTCTAGGAGTACTCACTCTGGCGTTGGCAGGAATCTTCCCACGAGGCTTCCTCCCAGTCCTCCTTCCAGCCTCGTCCAGCATGGGCTCCGAGTCGCTGCCCTCCCCCTCGTCGTCCTGACTGCTCGCAAAATCCTCCTCCTCATCGGAGAACCGGTCAACTAGGTCTGCTGTGAGAGCCTTCTGGTCGACGGGTTGGCTGGATAGCCCGGAGACAGTCACTCGGGCTGCCAGCCCTCCGCCTTTACCCTCCTTGCCCTCACTCAGAAGGTCCAGCTCCAGATCCATCTGCCGCTGGAGAACCTAAACATAAGTGTCGTTAAAGATTCAGTTCTTGTAGGGGTCTCAGAAACACATCTTTTTATTACATGTCTTCCTTACTTCCCAGAAGGCTGTAGCTAGCTGTAGGTACCCAGAAGAGCACACTCACGCATGGCCTGAGTTAATTAAAGCAAGGACATACTGTCAGCTTTATTGTGCTGCGTGACGACGTAAGAAGTGCTGAACTGCCGAGCCCAAATTTACCACTGTTGTCAACGCAACTCAGCTCTTTCCGTTTTGACAATTCTAAAAATTAGCTGCTGCGACAATGCTTCGTTTTCACGATTATGCAAACAGAGCACAACCATTTTTATAATATAAAATGAGAAAGCATACATTATAATTACCGTTTATAGGCACATAACGTATCCTTCAGATGGACACTTTTAGGTCAGTCACTTGACTTACCAATATGACCAGGAAATACACTCGTACATGTACCTATACAATACACAACTCTCTTGTTGACCAGGAAGAACCTGTCGTTTGTTTTTGTTTTATATAGGGAGTAGGTGCTCTGGTATGAGCAGCCCATGTCACTGCGACCAGTAAAAACTACTGTACCACTCTCAACCCACAAAGTCCGCATGGTGATCATCCCACAGTTAATCATCATCCACAAAGAAACCAACCCCCCTGCAGAGGGTTTCCCACACCGTGGAATTTGCTCAACTTCTCCGCAGAACAAGTAGCAACAATGATAACACACTAATGCGACTCCTCGATTCTGAGCCTTCAAGGAGTTACAAAAAGGAATATTAAATGAGCTAGGGGAAGCCAGTTTTCCAGTTTTAGGCTAAAAGATGGTCCCACCGACATAAAGCAGTGCTTTGACACCAATCTACGCCCATTTTGAGCAAACTAAGAGAGGTTTCTGTTAAAAGCTCCAGCTGATCGATCTGATTGCCTCTCCGGGAGACGCCTGGAACATTTGTCATCCGTATTCATTTGACACATGGTGGCGAACCAGTAACCACATGTGTCGGCCAGCGGCTGCTGCTTTCAAAGCGAGCGGAAAGTGCTTAGCTTGTCATTTCCACTCCAGTGGCGCTTGCGAATGCTGACAACATCAAATGGGAGCGGTGATGTTGATGTTAGCCTCTGACCAAAACAGAGCAAACCTCATCGATTCCTTATTTCCTTACCGCGGCCCTCCGTGGTGTTGTAGTCAATCACAGGACTCGTAATCGGAGGGTCCCGGGTCTCAATAACCATCCGTGGTTAATTGTTGCAATAACACCTTTGGTAATGGTCAAATATCAATAACTAGTGGTGTCCTGCCTCTACCGGCGGGCTCACTAACCAATATGGAGCTGGATGTATAAGATAATCCAATAACAAAACAAACAAAAAATCCTATTCAAAAATAAATTTTTGCTCTTTCCCAATTATTTTTACTAACTTTATGTCAATAAATCCTCTGGCTCATAAGTAGGATGTCCAGTCTGCCTGTGATGGTTGCTGATTAAAAATTTTCTAATCCTAGGTGAGTCTTATCTCAGCGACTTCTCGCCCTTTTATGGGGGCAACAGCCCTTAGCTCCCTTTTCACGCTTACCTGGTGGATGAACCCGATTCGGCGGGTGGCAGCATATCCCCATTAAAGCTAAGACTGACCTCCCCACTTACCAGAGACATGTTGATAACGCCCTCGGCAAGCGTCTTGAACCCAAGAATGGTGCGGTTCTTGTAGCGCTTGCGGCGCTGCAGCATCACATGAAGCTGGTTGCCGTCCCTCTTGAGGAAGTGCGGGTACTGCAGGGCGAAGTGGAGGTCCAGCTCCGTGTCCAGCAGACCAGACCCCGGCAGCGCCATCTCATTGGACCTGAGGATTCGCTTTGAACTCCGCATCTTGACGGCGATGCTGATGGCCGAGAGCTCTGCGCCCAGCGGCCGAAGCACCACCAGCCGCGTCAGAGTCAACGAACATAGCCTGTAAAACAAGAAACCAAGAAAATGTCAAATGAGGAGTACTCGAGGGGTTAACCACTCGTTGGGAATCTCGTTGGGAATCATTGGAAATTTTCATGAAATCTCAGGGAATCTTGGAATTTTTTGGAGTGGTTACCCCCTCGGGAGTACTCGTTACAGGGGGTAGGTACTCTCGTGCAGTACCTACCAGAAAACTATCCCCTAATCACATGGATGCCCTGCTATATTATGTTCATATTAACCCGTGCACTCCACCCCGTGACTTTTTCGAAAATAATAATGTTAAAAATGACAAGAAAGTGGAAGCTCGATAAGTGAGGGAATTTTCCACGAAAGAAAGGAGAAGGCCACGTGCGGACTAAGAAAACGTGATTTATTTTTCTTCAAGAAGATTAAAAGGAGAGAGCCAATTATCATCCAACAACACAGAAAACACTTTCCCAAGGCCCGAAGTTTGAGTAGCTCAATCACTCAATCTGTACCGAGAAACGAACAAAATACTATTAAAACTGATATTCGTAACAAAAATGAATCTCGCGTAAACAAAACAAATACAGACAATAGAAGGGAAGAAACGGAAACAACCATTGAGTAAACAGGATAATATACGGAGTCTCTCTTAATGCAATAAAAAGTGTCCTAGAGAAATAAGTAGGAAGAACGTTATTTTGAAAAACAAACTCTGGGGCGCCCAAAATGTTTCCTCCTCACCTTCCAGCGGCACCGAAGTAAACATAAATATTCTTGGAAAGACAGGGTGGCTCCAGCTCCAGCATTCAATAAACTCCCCCACCTCCGAATGCAGCCTTTCAAAGTTGACTTTATTTTTCAGTGGAAACTTTGAAAAACTTCGATTTCGCTTTCGTGTGTATTATTTTATTTTATACAAAACAAGTCAAAATGTAGATTTTATTGGAAAATTTTGTTGTTTCTGTTACAATAAGAGCAGGTTTATTGGAACATATAACCACCCCTGTCTATGTATACTGTCCAAGGGCTAAAGTAAATCGAGTTTTTTGACTAGCGATATTTGACAAAACTTTTTATGGCGACCGAAATAAATGACGATCACAAATAGGATATCTGACATATCAAAAACGTCAAATTTTTCAACTTAATTGGTAGATTATGTAGGTGTTCGTGGACGACTTTTTTTTTCTCCACTCAGCTCCCTGCTAACCCTCATCCCAACCCAATGGGACCTTAAAACATCATTTTGGAAAAAACCTCCCCCTAAAATGAAGGGGATGTTTAAACACACAACGCACCCCTGAATGCTCTCTTGGAAGTTAAGCAGCAAGCACTGCCTTCTTCCTCCCGCCTGCTGTCATCCTTTTGGTCTCAAGAGACTCTCACATGACTTGCTCAAATTGGATGCTTATTCGACATCACTATTCATGAGTCTGTGCGCTTCTCGCCATTTGTCACATCGTTGTGACCTAGATAGGACAGGCAAATGGAGGAAGGAACACACATTAGTGCCTAACTCAAGCATATCTCTGGTGGTTTACAATAAAATACATATGAAGTTTCGGAAGTACCCGCCACAAGGTGACTTGTAACTTGTGTGAAACTACAAATCGCAATTTCCATCGTTTTTGCGTCACGCCTGGGTAGGTAGGGACATCATCTCATCATAAATGATGACTAAAGCCTGCTACACCCAACTTACAACTAGAAAAAACTGAGGCTTGACTCTAGACCGCTCAGGACCCAAGCCAACGTGCTAGACCTCTTGAATTCTGGCAATACTACCTTCAACATACTGATATTATTATTTCCCTATTAGGAACGAGGGGGTGACCACCACAGAGATTCCTTGAGATTACATAAAGATTTCTAAAGATTCCCAACGATATTCATAGAAAGATGAACCCCGAAGGGGTAACCACTCAAAAAATTCCAAGATTCCCTGAGATTTCATAAAGATTTCCAATTATTCCCAACGAGTGGTAAACCCCTCGATTAGGCATTAGGTATATTCCTATATTCATAAGTATATGGGATACCCCTCCAGTCTGGTAATATACGACCAATTACGAAGAGGAAGAACCATTTAGGCGGGAGATGCGTAGTGCGTAGTAATATGCGTAGAATCTCGGGATGGTGGTCAAGGTGATGATAATAATAGTCAGTTTTATCAGCCTTGTGTGGTGGTAGGCAGCAGAAACGTCGCATTATCCTCATACTAAATGCCAATCACTTCAACTAATTCCACACACATTAGAGACACTGCTGTGGGAAGCCGTTAGTTTAACTAACACACTTTACATCTCTAATAATACCATTAGCAATTATGTTGTTGGTCTAATCATGTTCCGTCTCCTGCACACACTAACAGCTCACACATTCATATATTCTTCTTCGACTGCTTTGCGTCTTTTGTACTGAGTTATGGGTTATGGGATATCCGTGAACAATTTGGCATTTGGAAAGTATGGAGTACTCTACGGAAAGCATAATATGTCAATCTCCACGGGGAGATTTTGATTTTCCCGCAGCCGCATTAATAATTATATAGAGTCCTCTCAGGCAAAATGGCGATGAAAGAGCCATGTGTCCATATCAAAAAACAAAGCCTCTCTCTTGGTGGAGAAGAGCACAAAGGGTCCCCACATTCTATCAACTAAACGCAGCTCAAGGGGGTAACCACTCCAGAGATTCCCTGAGATTCCATAAAGATTTCCAAAGATTCCCAACGATATTCATAGAAAGATGAACCCCGAAGGGATAACCACTCCAAAAAATTCCAAGATTCCCTGAGATTTCATAAAGATTTCCAATGATTCCCAACGAGTGGTTAACCCCTCAACGCAGCCTATTTGTGAGTTCCTCATAAAGAATTAGAATCCATTTGAGATAAAAACGGCACACAAAATAAGTATAAAACGAAGCTTATACAATTAGATCTGAAAAGGGTCGCCCACTGGAAACAAGATGAATGAAGTTACGTAACGACTGGAGTCCTGGAGTCCAGGAATCATTCATCAGTCTAATCCAGTTAACCGGGCGAGCAAGGAGAAAGATACAAAGGAGGAGCCGGCATGCGATGCGTGCCCAACTCCCATTAGAACTCCATATACAAATCCTACAATAACCCCGAACCGCACACTACGGCATAACGGGAATCTGAAGCGACGGATCCGCCAACCGGAAGTACACACTGCAGTAGTTATTTATATTCGATACTTTTTATCGTATAATGGTACCTGTCTATCTATAACTAAAGCCATATAGGTAACAACCCACAGGCGAAACATACATTACCAACAATGTGGTGGTGATGCGACTTATGACTTTAACAGGCTAGGTTAGACCATTACCTGCTTTGATACTGCTCGAGTACGCAAACCAAATTGTTTTGATAATATGCCGTGAAATATAATATTTCAAAAATCGCAAGGGAAGAAGAAAGTGATGAAGACTTTCCGACCCACTTAATTATACCAAACAATACAAGCAATCGTCCATACCCCATTTGCCGCAGCAGTCTGAGGAATGCTGCTTCTGCCAAAAGAGCATCTCAAAATATTTGGCAACCTCTGCGCAAAACCATTGAAATTTCATGAAAAATAAGTGTCACTGCTCTGTAGAAAATCTGGGCAACAGTAGCAGATCCACGGTGGCTAGATAAACAAGGATTAGAAGCCAAGTCCTCGCCGGGTCCTGTTTCCGGTGGTCGTAATCTGTTTCACGATCGGTTTGATTGCGATTGCGGCCGTAAAACGCTCCGCAGTTGAGCTCACCATCCGGCCGGCCGGCCACCGAGCGATAACACTTCACTTTTTGTTGGGCAGGCTGCTGGTAGCTCGGGGTCTCCCACGAGACCTGGCTACCTATACGGTTATACCTACGTAGTAGATGACAATAGTGCCAACTGACGCTAAGCCTTGCCCCCACAGACTGGACTAGCAACTTTCGACGAGAGCTACTCCTTTGCTGCCCCGGTAAAAGGTCACACCTAGCACCTAACACCCAACGCTCTCTCTGCTGCCAGCTAAAGCGAACAGAGAATCGTACGGAAAAAATTATTTAACTAGTGTAGAGTGTAGGTAAGTGACTATGAGCTAAAAAGTCCATACTCTAACCTCTGGTTAAATTGACCCCCACCCCCCAAACAGAATCAGGTAAGGTGAACAAGATAGTAGGATAGAGCTTTTTCAAGAATCGCGAGACCACCACCCAACCAGAATCTCGATCGCAGTGACGTCAAAAAGACAACGACATTAGGAGAACAAACAAATTCAGTAAAACTAAAAAAAAAAATCTGTTTCCGCCCGGGATCGAACCGGGGACCTTCCGCGTGTTAGGCGGATGTGATAACCACTACACCACGGAAACAGCTGAGCAATGGACTCGGCTATCACCTACTTCAACCAAGGCGACTCTCCCATGTGTTGCGTCGCAAAACCACGACCCTGACCATACGAGATGTACAAGGGAATAATAAAACAAGCACAGGGGACTCATCATGAGTCACAAACGCAAAATGTACGATAATGTGGAGCACCAGATTTTTTTTCACGGATATTTTTTACTCACGGACTCACTAAAAAATCAGGACCGTGTGTACCTACCCTTCAAACCACTATCTGGCGTCTGAGACATTTAAGATTAGAATATCCACTACCCAGTACAGTAGAACCTGCAATGAAGGAATAGAGTTGGCGCAGTTGCAGGAGCTCAGAAACGTTCGTCTGATATAGACACGCAAATGCCCCGCCGGGACAGTGTTTCCGTGGTGTAGTGGTTATCACATCCGCCTAACACGCGGAAGGTCCCCGGTTCGATCCCGGGCGGAAACATATTTTTTTTTCTTCAATTAAATCGTTCGTTTGATGTTAAAATATTTTGATGCGAACATTTCCTGTTATTCATTTTATAATCTGACTCCACAGCAATAATAATACAAAGTTTTTCACTTATGGGCAGTATTATTTTGAAAACAACGTTTCCCAAATTTGTTCCACTAGAGATGTCAGAACCCTACAGAATAGCATTGAAACCATCAAAACTCATGAAGAAAATTAATTGTGCAATAGTGCATAGTAACAATAACAAAATCTGTACCTATGCATATGCATCAGATTTTTACTGAAATCTATGACATTTCATTCTTTCCTCGGCATCCCTCAAAACCACTGGTACTATGCTCTGTCTGTACATTGGACAGGAATAATTTCTAAAAGATAGCACACAATGCGGCGACAGGTCTGAAGGTATACCGCTATCCCGGAGAAAGGGCGTCTCAGGGACGAGTAGGTCCCGTACCAATAGCATGGGGTTCCTAGCATGATTGTCTAGCCAGTCACGGTCTACCTACAAAACTCCGACTGGCCCTGGAGGCCTGGAGCATGGCACACGCCACACAACACAGCAAGCAAGTACAGAAAATGTAGGCGCAGACCTGACAATCCTACCTGATGTTTGGACATTTGCGAGGGGATAACCACTCGTTGGGAATCTCGTTGGGAATCATTGGAAATCTTTATGAAATCTCAAGGAATCTTGGAATTTTTTTTTTGGAATGGTTACCCCTTCGGGATTCATCTTTCTAAGAATATCGTTGGGAATCTTTGGAAAACTTTATGGAATCTCAAGGAATCTCTGGAGTGGTTTCCCCCTCGATTTGTGGGTAGTTAGTGGAGATACTGGAATTGAGTATCTTAGCAAATGAAAATGTCTATAATCCGATTGGCGGACAGGACTATCATAGGAAACACATACGAAAATACTCAGGAAATGGCTATGGGTTCTTTCTCGGGAGTTACCGACCAGAAAGTGACCAAGTAAAATTTCTTGACGCGTCTGGGGATGAGCCCGGATGCTGGCTACCAAGTAGCTGCATCAGAAATTCATAACTTATGCTAATGGTCATGGGAAGGGAAAGAATAATTTAATTAAACAACTCCTGACTCCAACTGTTCTGTCTGAAGCTAGAAGCTGGCCACCTTCGGCCGTCCTTGAAGTCTCTCTACGGTCACAAGAACCATTTTTCAATCTGTCACATGCGCCCTGACTACAAAGATTTAACTGATTAGCATGAAGTTAGAGCGCCCAATCGTATAATAATCGTTTGGCAAACTCTGCGAAATTCCCGGCTTGGAGGTGTCTCAACTATGACCATGACAGCTAAAATCTGTTGCCAGAACACCAACTCCCTTCAACCGAAAATCTTCGAAGCAATTTATCAACGGATTATCAAAGTCGAGGCCAATTTGCAATTTTTTCTTTTTCGGAATGAGACCTTGAGTATAACAGAGAAAATCTCGATAGCTCAGTACTGGGAGCCCCTATAGATAGAACATTTCTTTGTGATCACAATTAAAATTATTTGCAGTAAAAGAACATGACACTTGACACACGGAATTCGAATTCGGAATTTGTTTGTTTTCCGTTTTTGGAGATCCCGGACATGCACTTCTGAGCTGTCTGATTTAGTCTCCAGTGTAACTCCCAATAAGTCACAAGAGTGGCCCATTAAGGTCGACTACACGTACTTAGTTCGCAATGCTACGTACTTCAAGCCCTACTCCGAAGTTACAGGGCGAGTGAAAAGTGTTTATAGGGGGATGTAAACCTGAGACTTTGTCGTGAGGTAGTGTTGTATTTTTGCATTAAATGGAGTTATAAGCCCACAGGAGCGATTTTAAACAGTCAACTACCAGTCCACATGTTTTTTTGACAGATCGCGAAAACACAACACTACCTCATGCGGAATATTTTTTTTGTAACGTTTCGGACTAAAATATGTATATGATTTTATCGTCACATTTACTAGAAAAGCTTGATAAATGTTATTACTATTTACCGTAGCCAATTAAATTTTGACAATTTTTATTTCACTTACGGAAGTGGGTAATTTCAACAGCATTTCTCTGCTTTTTCTCCTGTAAAAGCTAAACATAGTGTCCTACTTTCACTCGTTCGTTTCGCGTTCAAATAACACACTATGTTTAGCTTTTAGAGTAAACACAACCAATACGATATTGTAATTACCAGTCTCCTGCAGTACTAATATGTAAACATTAGTTTTGTCGAATATTTACTTTCGCACAGTGGTTTTGGTGGAGTTCGTCGAGAATGTATATACAACCTTAAGATATGAGTGAGTTTTCCTAATAGCTCTGAATAGCCACCCACCCTCTGATTCCTGATGGCGTCACATTCCAAGAGCTGAGCCGTGTTGGGAGTGGGAACCAACTCTCTATGAGCTTAGCTCGTAACTCAAACACAGGTTGAATGAAAGTCTGATACAACATTCTACGTGACATTTTCAAGACCGCGGGTTTAACACCCTTTCCCACGAGTAGAGGGTTTCCCAGGAGTAGAGGGTTTCCCAGGAGTAGAGGGTTTCCCAGGAGTAGAGGGTTTCCCAGGAGTAGAGGGTTTCCCAGGAGTAGAGGGTTTCCCAGGAGTAGAGGGTTTCCCAGGAGTAGAGGGTTTCCCAGGAGTAGAGGGTTTCCCAGGAGTAGAGGGTTTCCCAGGAGTAGAGGGTTTCCCAGGAGTAGAGGGTTTCCCAGGAGTAGAGGGTTTCCCAGGAGTAGAGGGTTTCCCAGGAGTAGAGGGTTTCCCAGGAGTAGAGGGTTTCCCAGGAGTAGAGGGTTTCCCAGGAGTAGAGGGTTTCCCAGGAGTAGAGGGTTTCCCAGGAGTAGAGGGTTTCCCAGGAGTAGAGGGTTTCCCAGGAGTAGAGGGTTTCCCAGGAGTAGAGGGTTTCCCAGGAGTAGAGGGTTTCCCAGGAGTAGAGGGTTTCGCGTGCCTTCCACAATCCACGACTTGGAGAGGCCTTGGCCCGAGGCCTTTAAGCTTTTATTTTGAACACTAACGCGCCCTTTAACGGCACCTCCTTCCTGGCCCCAGAGGTCAGCTTCGATCCTCCTCCTACGCATTTTCCAATACAAGCAAATTATCTCCTTATCGCCACTGCTCATTCCAATCCCTAGAACTTCTATACCATCGATTTTGGTTAGGTAACGAATGGTATAGATAGAAAATAACTTGAGCTGGACAAAATATGAAAGGGCTTTCATTCGAAGAAAATTTTCAAAGAGGTGATAATGAGGACCTTTCCTACGAATTTTGGAGAAAATACCCAGGTTATGAAAGTAAACAAGAAGCACACGGAAAATTGTTGTACTGCTGAGAAGATCTGAAGCAACAAGGGCAGCGACAGCAACTGTCAGCGCGCTGGCTCATCCCCAAAACAGAAAATGCTCTTTTGGCAACCGCCACATCTTTACAACTCCTAACCCAACAGAGTCAACAGACGCTCGTCACGGACTCAAACCTCAGCTTATCGTAACTTAAGAGTTTCATGGCAAGTATAGGCTGTCAATCGAGTATTTTCAGTCTTTATCCACTCTTCTTATGGATGTCAGCGTGCCTATAAGTGAAGTCAAATTTCAATACCTATACCACTGTATCAGGCCAGTTAAATGAAACGTTATTTCTTTTACCGGAGAAGCAATCTAACGAATAAATAAACACAACAGCGAATTTTGTGTTTCAGACCCCTAACTTTTTAATTTTAAGCGACCAGTGCAACAGAAGCGTAGAAATAACAAACAAGTGATATGGATATGAGCCAGTAAACCGATACAATGGGGACACTGGGAAACCATGCGTTTTCTCGACTGGAGTATGCTCAAGGGTATTTTTAATTTTTCTGCTCAACGATACTGAGGGGGAGCCGGGAAAGAACGGTTCAGTGGTCTCGGTGGCACTCATCCCTTCAGTGAGAACCGAGAATCACTCACCGTCTCATGTTTAAATACTGAAGCGAGGGGTTAACCACTCGCTATGGGAATCTCGTTGGGAATCTTTCGAAATCTTTACGGAATCTCAGGGAATCTAAAGGAATCTCTAGAGTGGTTGCCCCCTCGTACTGACGGCCTCGATAGCCGAGTGGACTAAATGGTCGACTTTTGAGGAGCAGAGAGAGCCGGGTCACACCGGCTCGATCCCAATCCTACCAAAAAGTTTTTCTGCTCGGCATTCACCTCTGATATGTTCAGCATGTCAAGTGAAATGTATATCGAGGCTGTGGTGGTTCGGAACCCACCTAAAACTGTAGGTCCCCATCGTTTACTCGATGGCTGGGGAGCTGGTATTTGGTAGTGCTGCCAGCTGAGCACAATGGATAGTTCTTGAAAACGGTCAAGTTGCTGGGCTTGTCCCCCCCAACCCACTTCTAACTAAAATCTAACCCCCTCATACTGAAGCTTGTCAGTTGTCACCACAACTGTGACATCCCTAATGGGGCGTATTAGTGGAAATCGGAGCTTCAGCGTTCTTGAAAGCAATGGTAAGCAGAAACTCTCCGTGTCTCCGAGTCAATAACATGATATAGCTTACGTCACTTCACATTCATTATCCTTCACTAAATGACAATAGAAAGGCAAGCGCTTACGACATCGGAGAGGAGGAAACACCTAATTGATAACAGACGATGTGACTGGCACTTAGGCTACGGTGACGATGTGACTGGCACTTAGGCTACGGTGACGATGTGACTGGCACTTAGGCTACGGTGACGATGTGACTGGCACTTAGGCTACGGTGACGATGTGACTGGCACTTAGGCTACGGTGAAGTCTCTTCATTGAGTTCACTTAGCTTGGCTCCGCACATACAGAGGAGAGAACAACCCAATTTACCCCCCTTCCCCCGGAAATAATACCGAGGGGGTAACCACTCCAGAGATTCCTTCAGATTCCCTGAGATTCCATAACGATTTCCAAAGATTCCCAACGATATTCATAGAAAGATGAACGCCGAAGGGGTAACCACTCCGAAAAATTCCAAGATTCCCTGAGATTTCATAAAGATTTCCAATGATTCCCAACGAGTGGTTAACCCCACGAATAATACATACAGAGACTTTCCTCCAATGGCGCCCCCTCTCCCGATTTCCCGATCGACCAGCTGGTTAACGGAATGATGATTGCAGAATTCGATGCGGATGAAGAAGGCTACAGGACGGGCAAAGTCTTAATTACAAATATTTACACAAGCTAGGCCTGAGGAAATGATAGAAAATTGTAGAGTCTGGTTAACGGCCACCATACATTCTCGACGAACTCCGCCAAAACCACTGTGCGAAAGTAAATATTCGACAAAACTAATGTTTACATTTTAGTACAACCGGAGACTGGTAATTGAAATATCTTATTGATTGTGTCTACTCTAAAAGCTAAACATAATGTGCTATTTGAACGCGAAACGAACGAGTAAAAGTAGGACACTAGGTTTAGCTTTTACAGGAGAAAAGTAGAGAAATGCTGATGAATTTACCCACTTCCGTAAGTGAAATAAAAATTGCCAAAATGCAACATGGCTACGGTAAATAGTACAAACATTTATCAAGCTTTTCTACTAAATGTGACGATAAAATCATACTGTTTTAGTCCGAATCGTTACAAAAAAATATTTCGCGTGAGGTAGTGTTGTGTTTTCGCGATCTGTCAAAAAACATGTGGACTGGTAGTTGACTGTTTAAAATCGCTCCTGTGGGCTTCTTACTCCATTTCATGCAAAAATACAACACTACCTCACGACAAAGAGTCTCAGGTTTACATCCCCCTATAAACACTTTCCACTCGCCCTGTAACTTCGGAGTAGGGCTTGAAGTACTTAGCATTGCGAACCAAGTACATGTAGTCGAAAATAGCGAATGTATATTCAGCCTTAATGTGAAATTAGAACGATTTGTTGGTGAAAATAGTCCGTTATATCACTGACGGTTCTCATAGGATCTGTTTTCTTATTTCCTCATGGTAAGAATTTTTTAATCTGGCACTTGAAGTTGTTACTTAGTATGATTTGGAAAAAGGTCGAGTGCTCGAAAAGAAATATAAACCGCAACGGATTCGGAAGGAGAGGTCGGAGGCTCGAAATACCCCCTTATCTCGACGAGAAAGGAAAATAGGGGAAGGAAAGCTGATTGTCACGGGACTCGCAGGGCTACATGACTCAAGGGAAAATTCCATCACTTCCATTCGCTGGCCAGTTCAAGAGGAAACCGCTTTTTAGAAATCCTCCCTAGGGTCTTTTGTTACGGAGCAAACCCATCGCACGGCTTTCATATGGGACTGAGGAGATACTGTTATGGGTTTGAGGGGATATCAGCGCAAGCTTTGAAACTCGGGACGGACTGTAGCAGATGACAATTTGTTACCTCTTACAACAATTGCCAACAAATGGGTACTTCAACAACCCCTAGTGAAGTGACTGCAAAGTTTACTGCCCATAAATTGCAAGGTGTTCAATTACACGGAAGATATCCCCTTGGTGTCAACCCCAAGAAAAATCTACTATCGGTAAGAGTACCAATAAGGGATCCCCAAAATCAAGATTCGATGCGACCTAACAAGCGGACATTTTTATGGCAAATTTGGAAATTATACAAGTACCCGTTGTAGTACAATTTTCATAATATAACCTATTCCTCAAAACAGTTATCTTGCAAGGTTTTTTCCAACTATAGCAGCCACTACTCCCAATCAAACAACCATTTCATTTTGGCGTGACATCATAACACATTAAATTCACCGTTCCATTGATTTTCCCACCCAAGTAGCAACAGATCATTATTTTTGACTTTTCAATTACGGCTTGTCACAGTCGGGGGTGCAATCCCTTCCTGCTGGAACTGAAACCCTCGTAAACACGAAGTCCATTGAATACGACATCGTAAAAAGGAGGCGAGGTCAATAAACCCGGTGAAAACGCACTTTAATGATAGACTACTGCCTTGAGGTAACAACTGTGCCTTTACATTATTGAGTAGGCAAAGCCTTTCCGGTTTGAGGGATATGGGGGAGGGTAGCGTGCCCCCGCCCCCCCCCCCCCCCGCCCAGACGACTACAGACCGAAGGCGACCCCTAGGCGCTTCGTGCTGCAGTTCTTCGTGTTAACGCCAAATTATCTTTTTACTGCAATTTAACTTTTCGCATTCAACGCATGCAATATTGTTTAAGAGGACGCTATACCTGACGGTGCATTTTTTTCCGCCCATAAGATTAACATTGCGAGCGGCGATTCATTTTCAAGGTTTACCCTTGGTTGGAAAGACACAAAATTTTGCCTATACCTAGCCCTAACAATGTTCTAGCAGAGCGTTCGAAGCAAATTTCCCAATTTCTCACTGGTTTCTTTTATTGCAACTGTTTTGCAAATGCTAGCATCGCATACCTCAAGAAAAGTGCTGTTTCTCGAAAACCAGTAAAAAAAATGGGAAATCTGCTTCGAACAATCCCTAGAACATTGTTAGGGCTAGGTACAGGCAAAATTTTGTGTCTTTCCAACCAAGGGTAAACCTTGAAAATGAATCGCCGCTCGCAATGTTAATCTTATAGGCGGCAAAAAATGCACCGTCAGGTATAGCAGACCCTTAAAGACAAAGTACACGTACATCTGCATTGTGAGCATGAAGGGTGATCAAAATAGCGCTCCATTAGATTACAAATGGCAATGTTTGTGTTCTCACTGAGACCAGGTTTGTCGGAACAAGCGACTAAATGAAATTATGGTCCGACTAAGGTCGCAATTGCATTTCTGCGACATCGGTCAGATGGTGTCGGCACAATATTCAAAAATTATGGCAAATTCCGATACAGCCATCTTGTAGGCAAACGTTGACATCTCGCACTTTTTACGCCAGTTGTGCCCTCACAATATTCACTTGTTAGGTAGGTGATACATATAAGTATCAAAATCAGTGCAAAACGACGAAAAGATATCTTACACATCTTATGCACAATAATTTTAGGCACATGCCTACAAAATTTTAAGCACAGGTCTACACTGAACGGTGAAGTTGCTTGTTTACAATAGCATGCGCCATAGCATGGATATACAATACGTGTACAAGATATTAGCTCATTCAGATGATGTATGAAAGGAAGAGGGAGGGGTCATGAAATATGAGCTGGCCACTACCTTGAAGGTCAAGGCCGGCAGGAGCAGGACTGGGGCTGAGTAATGTGACACCAGAGGAAGGGACCGAAGACTGAAGCTAAAGGGTGAATCCCGATGAGTCACCACCCAACACAGAGGGGAACCCTCCTTGACTCGCTAGTCGCCACCATTTGCATGACGTGGTTATATCTATAGAAACCATCGTCATTCTTTACAGTTACCAGCTCAGCAGCTCTGACCTTTTTTCTTAGAAAGACTGGTGACTAGACTATGGCTAGCTGAAACCGATGTAGACAATTACCAATTTCCCCTAGGAACATCAATGTTTTTACCCTTTATTACCACGTGACCAGCAAACCTACTCGATATAGAACATAGGTACAAGCTTACCAAGGACTGCCCAGCAATAGCCAGGCAGGAAGCTGTTGAGTAGTCCCACACCCCAAGACTAAAGTTGTCACCTACGGCCTGTTTTTTGAATGAATAAATTAACATTCGTATCTTATTTATGGGGTGAAGGAACCATTTACATAAAGTAATGGCTTGTCACAGGTAAACATGGGAATAAAAGGTGGGAACCGCCCACGTTAACTGAACCAAAACATGGCCTAGTAGCGTGTCTTGCCTTACAGTTGCCCGCCGACATCAATCCTTCAAGATTGAGCTATGTTTATCCTCGGTCGTAAACCAAAATCCTTCGTTCCAAGTTACAGTTTTAAGTCATAAATTAGAAGATGACTGAAGCATGCTCGAAACACAACAAAATAATCCAGGGTCTCGGCATCCAGGCAGAGATGTTTCACCGTGCGTCACACCATTTAAGAGGTCACAGCTGGGACTAGGGCAGTAAGAAATAAATCATACCTTGGGATGCAGTTGGGAGGGGTCCTGTCCACCTCCCAAGTGGCGAAAAGTTTCATTTGCATGGGTTTTACAGACGAGGCGAGCGCTGGTTTACTCCCCTTCTCCGCCATGTTTACACCATATAAACAAACCACTACACTGGACAACTCAGGCTGTTCTGCCCTGACTCGCTGACATTTCTAGAACTATTTATCTAATTCCCGAGCTCATGGCATGTTCAAATAACAACACAAACACAAATCGACCGGAAAATAGCAGGGTTGTGCCCAGGCTACCGCTCCACTTGGTTTGCGACTTCGTGCCCGACCGCGAGATGAGCAAGATTCGGACTGGTGGCAATTCTCTGAACTACTAGATCGAGAGTTTTCGAGTCTTATTTTACCCGCCAAAATTTAAATTCAACTTCTAACCCTCTGTGTTCTAACTTATTTTCCATTTTTTTATCAAAAAGTTACTCTGTAGATATTTCTAAGATTTCAATCATATGTAGACGTTATATAAATTGATCTAAAAAATAATAAGTAAACGAAATTAATTTTAAGCTTTATTTATTTTGCATAAAAAGGTAATAATTTTTAACGCAACAAAAGACAAAAACACGTTGAACTGAAGGCACAGAAGATAAAATACTGCACGGCAGGTCTGTAGCGAGAAGTCAAGAACTGCCAAGTTTGGGAGACAAAAAATAAATAAGATGATAACTAGGTACTACCTACTGGATGGATCTATTGGATGAAAAACCTTCGGACCGGAAAATTGAATGAGTGCATTCGCAAAGTTACAAACGTAACAATGTCGAGATGGATTCTATCTTCTCCATCAGTCTGTTTTCTCAGTTTCTTCCGAGAGGACTTCCCTACAATGAAGACACGAAAAGGAATAAAAGGCTAAGGAATGAGTTAATAAATCATTAGGTATCGTTAGTGTTTTAGCCCTTCTGTCAATGTAATATTAAAAAATTTAGATTGTAGGTTTTAAATTTTAGATTTAGCGTTTTCCGAAATTGACAGATTGTTTCGGATATATCCGAATAAAATGGCGACGCACTCTAGCTGAAAAATAGCCTTTAAAGGACCTTCAGCTCTGGATGACAGTGTCGTCACTAACCAGGAAGGATTACAATCGATCTCCATGGTAGGTACCTACCTACCCACCATAAAATACCTACATAATCCACAGTCCCCTAAATCATGATTTTGATTGCCCCACTTTATGTTCTTAGATAACTCTGGGCTATAATGGAGAAGGAGGGAGCTCTGCGGGGGGAGCTGCGATCAGATGGTACGAGAGGAACCACATGAGGAAGGGTTGCATGAATGCCATGGTCAGCAGCAGGTACAGCCTCCGCGTGTTCCCGGTGGGCGCTGGGTTGCTTATCGCCAGAATTTTCCCTTTGAGAGTTCTCATCTGAAGCAAAATATATAAATATCTTAGTGAGCAATTGTCAAGGCATCCTAAAATTGACGTTTTCCAGTGCTTCCCATTCAAGTCAGCAATTGACCAAAGTGCTATCTCAACCAGTTTGTATTATTTTAATCAATGAAATTAATAGCGCATGAATTCGTGCAAATGACCGGTTTACGGCACTGATAAGTGATCAAGTTCAAGAGGCCATTCCACAGACTTCTAACTGTGAGGGCTCTATGCATTATCATCATGACCTTTACCCGCTACAGTTAAGGCGCCTATTTTCAGATACAGGAAAAAATTCAACTGGGCTCAATCCGAGACATGGCTCTAACGCCTGAAGTGGAATTGTTTATTGGATGTTATAGTACACTATAATATCGAGATGACGATTTTCTGTGCTGTGTGCTAGATATAAATTTTTTCGACTAAAAGCCGTACTACTGAGTAACTAATATTACAGGAATTTAAAAAAACGTACCAAAAAATATGAGAGGGACAGGCTGCAGTACAGCAGGGTACAGTAATATCCCATCCGCAGGAAGATGAGACTCGTGAGGACGGCCACAATGATTCCTACAAACTTGTATCCAGAGAACGCGAGGATGTCAATCGTGGTCAGGGACGTGGTTATATTTGTCACATAGAAGCAGATAAGGTAGATCAACACCTCCAAGATGGTCCAGGCCAAAGCGGATGACGCCTGGATACCCAACATTTCAGGAGTGAATCGATCCTGAAAAAATATAGGAGGAATGAAAACAAAAACCTCTTTGGTGCTACTTGTCATTTCACTCTGCCTATCTCTCCTGCACAGATGGAGCCACCGAGGAGTACCTTTTATGCCGATCACAATACATAGGAGTATATAGTAGCGATCAAATGCCGTAAGTACAGCTCCAATATTTCATGGGGTACAACCGTACAACAAAATGTCAAGTTACCTGTGTTCCCAGTGCCAATCCAGCAACAAGGACATAAGTTAAGTAGGCCATGGTGGGGATGTAAAGATCCGGTGCGTTCAATTCAAACCGAGGCTGAATTGGTTCATTTGTCGCATACCGCACTGACCAGTCCTGAAACATCAACCAGGAACTAATTAACTCAAATATTATACAGTGACCACAACTATGCGCATAAACTTGCTCTTTCGATGGTAGCTTTTCCACACAACACTAGTTCGGGGTATGAAGCCGCATTATTAACAATTATCTAGTTTAGTTTTTGGCTCTTAGATTTTGGCTAAGGATGAAGTAACTTAAGTTTCACCCTAATTTTAACTTACATTGTTTAGTAAGGGTAGGGATGTGGGAACTCACGATTTATGGATGTGGAACAAAAACGAAGTAGGTAAATTCAATACTCAGTCGGTAGTAAGTATAGTTAGATCCTAACTACCGCAGGAAGCCGATGGCTTACTAACTGCCGCAGGAAGCCGATGGCTTACTAACTGCCGCAGGAAGCCGATGGCTTACTAACTGCCGCAGGAAGCCGATGGCTTACTAACTGCCGCAGGAAGCCGATGGCTTACTAACTGCCGCAGGAAGCCGATGGCTTACTAACTGCCGCAGGAAGCCGATGGCTTACTAACTGCCGCAGGAAGCCGATGGCTTACTAACTGCCGCAGGAAGCCGATGGCTTACTAACTGCCGCAGGAAGCCGATGGCTTACTAACTGCCGCAGGAAGCCGATGGCTTACTAACTGCCGCAGGAAGCCGATGGCTTACTAACTGCCGCAGGAAGCCGATGGCTTACTAACTGCCGCAGGAAGCCGATGGCTTACTAACTGCCGCAGGAAGCCGATGGCTTACTAACTGCCGCAGGAAGCCGATGGCTTACTAACTGCCGCAGGAAGCCGATGGCTTACTAACTGCCGCAGGAAGCCGATGGCTTACTAACTGCCGCAGGAAGCCGATGGCTTACTAACTGCCGCAGGAAGCCGATGGCTTACTAACTGCCGCAGGAAGCCGATGGCTTACTAACTGCCGCAGGAAGCCGATGGCTTACTAACTGCAAGACATTTTTCATTTCTGGGCTTACTTGATTTGTAAATGGGAAAAAAATTAGCCGAAGTTTTTTCATGACGTACGCTGTGTCAACGGCAAAGTAATACTTTAGCCGAGACACTGGCACATATCTTTCTATCTCGCGGTCAACGAACTGTTTTCCAGTCCCCATGAGGTGCTGTCCATACTGCATAGCTGCATTTGTCACCATGGGGTCCGACAGGTATTGTGACGGTATTGAAAATCCACTTTCTGCGGGAGGAGGTGGACCATACTGCGTGTTGGGGTTGTATGGAGCAGCTGGAAATAGAAAACGCAGGCGCAAGTCTTAACTTTGGAATTATGCAGACACGATGCAGAAAACTCCTTGTTGCTGAAACGCGTATGCTGTTGCAGTTTCTCGAGCTGGATGGACGAAGTATTTATTGAATCGGTGTTTACAAGAAGGTTGACGAGTTCACATTCATGAACTGAATTTCAGAAAGAATCAGTCGCCGAGTGGCACACGGGGCACACCAGCCAAGTTGGTGTAGTGACTATTTAGTGCAATTTCCTAAGGCTTTGTTACCGTACAATACCGTCTACAAATTTACCTTGTGGAGGCCCATATGAGGGAGGTTGCGGACTAGGTTGGTAAGGGTTGTAAGCAGGGGGTGGTACAGCATTGTCATATGGCGTGTAGAGAGGAGGAGGGGTTCCTCCTGATGAACTTATTTCAATTTCATGAGGAAGACGCTTCGCCCCCAATTTGTGAGCTATAAAATGTGAACAGAAACTAATTCCAGTTATACAACGTAAAACGTGCAATAGCCAACTATTTAAGACCAAAACAGAACAGTATTGACAACAGTGCTGGCCTGTGCTGGTCCCCTATTGTAAGCCTTGAAGGTAGGAACAGAGAGGCTCGAACAGAACAGCATTAAAGGATTTTCATCCGCACATCTTTTAAAATTTGAATGTATGAAATGAAATGACATAATGACAGAAGCTGCGTTCTACAAAATTTCTACCTACCAACCAGACACAGAATGATTCACATTACGGCAGACACAAGACTTAGCCTAAAAGAGAGCTGGGATTCTCAATAACAATGACAGTTGCGGTAATGCAATACTTACGCTGTCTGGGGTTGTTGGCGTTGAAATGCATGGTTAATTCTAATAAATTATCTCCTTTTTTAAAATAAAAATAGGAAACTTCCAACGCGGACAAATTATTTCAGTCGAGTTCCATATTAACAACAGGTAGCCAACATAACAGTTCAAAATTAAACATTTGTGTCTGCTGCCACTATTGCGCCATTTTTGTGTATACAAACAACACCAACATGGCTGAGGAAATGGAGGTTGAGATTTTGGCTTCATCTTCCAAAGAAACTAAGAATAGTAGAAACCAGCACATTCCATGGTAAGCATTCCTTAATTATGTGTTCTAGACTGGGTCTCGCTTTGTTCGTTTTAAAGGAATATCGCAATTTGTTCTATTTTTCCAGTGTCTAATTGACGTCAATTTGAAATATTTCAGGATTGAGAAGTACAGACCTCAAACCTTCGCCGAAATCGTCGGAAACACAGAGACTGTTGAGCGGTTGGATGTATTTGCCAAGAACGGAAATGTTCCCAATATTATCATAGCTGTAAGTATCTGCTCCCTTCTATTGGCTCAGGCGTTGTAACCCCTATACTGCTTCTGGTGGTAATGTCACAGCCCCTACGTTCTCTGTTACATGTGTATACCTTCCTAATATCTTGCAGGTTATTTGTATGCAACAGTGGTTGTGATTTGTGATCGTATAGTAGGTTCGACTTGACATTAATTATCTAGTTTTAAATTATTTCCAGGGCCCTCCTGGAGTGGGAAAAACTACGACTATCCTTTGTTTGGCCAGAATTTTGCTTGGTTCTGCATTCAAGGATGCTGTACTGGAGTTAAATGCCTCCAGTGACAGAGGAATCGACGTCGTCAGAAATAAAATAAAAGGATTTGCTCAGCAAAAGGTCACTCTTCCACCTGGGAGACACAAGATTATTATTTTAGATGAAGCTGACAGGTAAGTTGTAGAACGCTGGTCTGCCATCCCGTCCCTTAGGTATATTAAGGGCCATGATAATACCTGTGTGTAGATATCTGGGCTGGGCTTCCAAGACGAAGGTCCTTGGTTCGAATCCCGAGACGCGTAAATTTTCTGTGGACGGTATTGCATAGTTTTGGTGCCTTCCCAACAAGTACACCGTTATCTACTGACGGTACTTTTGAAAAATTTGAGTAATTTTTCTTTTGCTTGTAGTATGACGGAAGGTGCACAGCAAGCTTTAAGGCGGACGATGGAGATCTACAGTCAGACAACCCGCTTCGCACTGGCTTGCAACAACAGTGAGAAGATTATAGAGGCTATCCAATCACGATGCGCTGTTTTACGCTATGGAAAACTATCTGATGAGCAAATACTGACTAAAGTACTGGAAATATGTAAAAAAGAAAATGTGAGTAAAATATGGTAATTCACGTATAGCCTTCAAAATTCAATTTTTTTTTTTAAATTTTTTCAAGTCTCGTTACAGTGCGTCCGATTGACCCTATGTACCTCTTTTTACTGCTTCAGGTATCCTACACAGATGACGGTCTTGAGGCTATCATCTTCACCGCACAGGGCGACATGAGGCAAGCTCTCAACAACTTGCAGTCCACGTTCAACGGGTTCGGGCATGTCAGCAGTGAGAATGTCTTCAAAGTGTGTGATGAACCGCATCCTGTCATGGTGGAAGAAATGCTTCAGAACTGCATCAAGGGAGACATTCAAAATGCTTACAAGGTTGAAAGAATAGTATTCTAATAGTACTTAACAGTCTTCCTATTAGGTACTATAATAATGGCATGGGAGTAGTCAAAACTAACCCACGCAGAGGTCACCTCTGGTCTAGTGATGTCGGTCTTTCCGAGTTTAGAAATAATATCACTTAAGCCTAGAAGTGAGGGGGGAATATTGTGATAATCTGTAACCACCCTCTTGAGAATAAGCAGGCTGCTTTGAGTTGTAACAACCTACCTACTTTGTTTCAGATAATGGCTCATTTATGGCGTTTAGGATACGCCGCTGAAGATATCATCAGCACTGTCTTCAGGGGAGCTAAGCAGCTGAAGGTCTCTGAAGAACTGATCCTTGATTTTGTCAAAGAAATAGGTCTCACTCACCTTCGTATCATTGAAGGGTCAAACTCCTTGCTGCAGATGTCTGCCCTTCTGGCCAAGCTGTGCTTGGTTTCCACAAAGTTCAAATAAAATAAATACATAGGCGTAATACCCGTATATAATTTTTTCCATGCCTTCAGGAAGTAGCTTTGTAGGGTCTGGATAGAACAGAACGTCACTCTAGAATCAGATGCTGGTAACAGTCAAGTAAACACGTAATATATTCATAATTTTTTTATCTACTTTATATTCAAGAGAATTTTGAATTATGAACATTTGGCGGGATCAATTCATTAGTGCCACGATTCGTAATCTTCTGCCACGAGACGCCGTCCAACCGACATTTTTCAGTGTATGTGTGGTTTGTTTTGTGTACTGTCATTCGTGAAATATCAATAAAACCATGAATTTACGGGGAAAGAAGGAGAATATTAATCCCAGTAAGGTGCTTTCAGATAGAACCAACGTAAGTAATGAGACAGTGGTTAATAATAAGCCGAGTGAGCTGCTGAAACTAAGCATTGCACCCAGGAGATGTAACATCACAAAACCCAAAAAGGCGCGCCAAACTGGAATAAGGAAAATACACAAAAAATTGAAAGAAACTAATAACGCTGCTATCAATGAGAATGAGGAGAAGGAGAATGCCACCAAAAAGAGCCCTTATTGCTTTGGATTTAGTGACGATGACCTGGAAAATGATATCCCACCTTACAACGGAGAGCTAACCGAGTTTGATCCCAGTAAACCTTATCGACTTGCACTGTACGTCAGACCCTCGAAGAATATCAGGCTAGATCCAATTATTGTCCAGAAGATTCAAAATTTAAATCCAACCCTGAACCTGACGAACTTGAGTAACGTAACAGTCAACACTACCGCTCGTCCTACAAAGAAGCACCTTGCATCGGAGTCAGTGATGTCACCAAACCGAACGCAGTGGAAGGTTCCATTTTCATCTACACCTAAAGACAATAAGAGAATTCAGAGCAAGTTGGTGCAAAAGAAAATAACTGACCTCATACCAATGAGCCCTAAGAGAACAAGGTCTGCTAATGCCGGTCAACATTTCACGTCCTATTTCGAAGACTCCCATAGCAGCCCTGAGGTGAGATTATAAATTAAAGGTAGTTTCCTAGTTTGAAATATAAGTACCTAGAGTACACTTTTAGATGGATCTCTTTGGTTAGGTTAGGTTATATACAGTATATACAGTGGATATTTTATCTTTGCCAGACACGTACACCGGCAAGACCAAGCGGTCAATTTCAAGTGGACCAAAACGTCAAAATTTGACTGGTTACACATCAGCAGAAATCCACCCAATAACTTGAAATTATCCAGGTTCGGGGGTACCAGGTGGCACGGCCGGTGTAGTTCTACAATTTATATCCCCCCGAAATACCCGTAAGCTCGAGATTTACCTTGAAATCTAAATCTTATCGGAGAATTTCTTTCCTTGTTTTCAGAGTGAGGATTTGACCCCTGTAAAGGTGATGAGGAGCAAGAATCAGAGAGTGGACTCTACTCCAGTGGTGGCCAAGAAGAGAGAGTCGGAAGATGTTGTGAGACATGACGAGAGTTCTTCTGACGATGCTCCTGAGCCTTCCCGTTTTCGAAAGGTATTAAGGATAAATACGCAGGTGGCACCAGAATGGTTTTTAGTTACAATTTTTTGAAGGAACTGTTTTTTAACGTCAGAGCTATTTAACTAGTTCTTCATTGGGCTCAGTTCCAACTCTTAAATATACACATCTTCCAGGTTTACCCCAGGTGTACAAAATATTTTTTACACAGAAAACTTCATTTCGGTTCAGTTGGTTTTCCCACTTGTACCTACCTACACACTTCATTTTGATTGATTTTTTATTTTAAATTTTTTAGCCCAGTCGCCGATCGTATGTGAAAAAATCTCGGCCTACTCATGAGGTCGAAGACGAAACTCCAACCTGGGAGATTTTAAAATCTATTGAAAAAACCAAACGGAAAGGGAGAGGAAAGAAGGCTGAAAAGGAAGACGAGGAATTCGAGAAATGGAGCCGTAGCATGAATTCCATGTTCAGTGAAGTCGAGCAGTTCGAAATATCCTTTGACTGATTTCAGATTATTTTGTGTTTTTTAGGTTTATGAGAGCTTAGGTTTATGATAGCATGACTACAAACTTAGGTAGGTACCAACTTAATTTAAACTCGTTGTGTAATTTTTTCATTTTTCATTCTTTTACGTTGTAAAGTGTTTGTACCTTTAATGTAGGCTTGCATGTATGTATAACTCGGATTTTGTCCAGAAATTGTCATTTCGTTCTTGGTCCATTGTCGACTTACCCATATATTGTGGTTTTGATGCCTATGTAGAAACTTAAGTTCTCTTTTTTACTGACGCTTAACTTTGTATTTTGATGTTTTTGCTTGTATATTGCATGATTAGCATGCCAGGTCGGTAAGTAGTAATAAGTTTAAGTACTTTTATATCTCCCTAATAAAACTTACTGCTAAGAGAAGATTTCTTATTGTCTACCTAGGAGACAACTGACTTCCTCACGTTTAGAAAAGGACATTAGATGTTTCGTTCTTCAAGTTATTATTTTATACATTCTAATACTGGATTGCTTAGTCATGAATCATGACCATAGAGGAACAGAAATATATGATCATGACTCATGATGGTCATGATTCCGAATCAGCTTAGATTTTCCTTGGTGGCACATATTGCCGTAATTAAGTTGGCTACGGTCAAGTAAAAGACTGAGGTTCAAGAATATTGAAATATTTAAATCAAGTTACCTTACGTAAACTTCATATTATCCAGCAGTAAAAAAAAGTGCGAACCAATTTCAAACCTCCCGCCTTTTTTCACATTCGATAGTCGCTCGATTTGAATTGTTAATCGAAGTGAAGGTTTTGTTTTGCTACCAAAATCTCATGTGAGGTTACAAAACTTGGGAAATTCTCTTTACAATTCATAAATAATGGCTCATCATTACGTTGTTACGGCTCAGAAACCAACAGCAGTCACAGCCTGCGTCACCGGTAAGATGAAGCATTTCTTGTACAAGTGAATAAACAAGAATTTCAAGAAACAAAGTTCCTTGGCCTGCCCGCCTTTGCATTGAATTATTTGCAGTTTCAGTGTAATAACTTAAATAATAAGGCCAAGTATTTACATTTAAATACTCGGTTACTTTCCTGTTAATTTTTTGATAAGTTTATTTTCTGTTGGGATGGACTGGAGTCCGGAGTAGGTTCTAAACCCGAGACCGGAGGTCCCTCCGGTGACGAACCGCAGTTTTTTGATTCGCCCCTGCCAGTTACATTTACTGAGTTTTATTATAATTGAATTTTATAATTAATTATAACAGTTTTATTAAATTTCTTCGTTTGATCTTGTAGGTAACTTCACATCGGCAAATGATTTGAATCTTATTTTGGCCAAGAACACCCGGCTAGAAATACACCTAGTCACTCCAGAGGGGTTGCGACCTCTCAAAGAAGTTGGCATTTATGGCAAAATATCTGTTATGAAGTTCTTCAGACCTCGGGTAAGGTGCTCAGTAAAAACACTAGCGGCGGCATAATGGTTTTTATTCTACCTTGGTACCTACTTACATACCCTAACTTCCTTCAAAGGAAACTTACAGAGAGATGCTACAGGGGTCTTACTACCACCTATATTATTAGGTAATTCAGAACAAAAATGTCGAACCGTACCTACCATCTTAATCCCAGGAAAGGGACAAGTTTCACATTTAAACAAATTACTCTGAGTAGTTCCTCACTACCTGTGAGTCAACCTTTTGATTTGTTGCAGCACGAGAAGAAAGACTTACTCTTTATCGTTACTGCACGGTATGATGCAATGATCCTCGAATGCGTCGGAGAAGGAGAAAATTTAGAAATCATTACCAAAGCTCATGGTAATGTCGCCGACAGAATCGGAAAACAGTCCGAAACAGGTAAATAAATTTACACTCCGTCTGTTCTCTGTTTGCCAATTGTTTCGGAAATTTGATTAACCATTACGTATTTTCTACAGGTATCATTGTAGTGATCGATCCCGAAGCGCGTGTGATTGCTCTCCGTCTCTATGACGGTCTTCTAAAGATCATCCCGTTGGATAAAGATAATAGCGAGCTGAAGGCATCAAGTATCCGTATGGAAGAGTTAGAGGTGCAAGACTTGAACTTTCTGCATGGCTGCCCCAACCCCACCATCATCCTCATCCACCAAGATATCAACGGGCGCCATGTCAAGACACATGAGATCTCTCTGCGGGATAAGGAGTTTGTCAAAATGCCGTGGAAGCAGGATAACGTGGAACCAGACTCATCTATAGTGATCCCTGTGCCAGAGCCACTATGCGGGGCTATCATCATTGGCCAGGAATGCATCCTCTATCATGATGGCACTCGATACGTTGCTGTGTCACCTCCTGTCATTACTGTAAGTATATGGTGATGGGAGCAGGTAGTAGGTATCAAAAAAATAAACGTCTATACGTCCTATTTACGATATACATCTGGCATGAGTGGAATGAACAGTTCTGAGGTGACTGATCTAAAAAATATTGATCCTGTGACCCAGCTGGGTTCCCCATTAGTTGACAACTTGATAATCGGTGAAATGTTTGTTTTCAGCAAAGTATCATTACTTGTTATACTCAAGTTGACTCCAATGGATCGCGCTACTTGCTTGGAGACATGGCAGGCCATCTTTTCATGCTACTTCTTGACACTGAGGAGAAAATTGATGGAACGCTCACCGTCAAAGACAATGGCTTGAAGGTAATATCCTGAATCGAAAGTTGCTTGGAGTGCTGAGGTGGCGTTTTTCGAAGAAAACTTGTGGTACAAATACAAAAGAAAGTGATGGAAGGTGAATAAAACCTTGAAGCCTTACCTTTATAATTTTTTAGGTGGAACTCCTGGGCGACATCAGTATCCCAGAAGCCATAACCTACCTAGATAACGGAGTATTGTTTATCGGATCACGCGTCGGCGACTCTCAGCTCGTCAAACTCAACACAGAGCCTGATGAGAACGGACACTACGTCACCGTCATGGAGACCTTCACAAACCTCGCCCCCATCTTGGATATGGTCGTGGTGGATCTTGAGAGGCAGGGCCAGGGGCAGCTGGTCACATGTTCCGGTAAAGATTACAGCCATTTCACAAGGAATAACTTAACGCCTATGTTTACCTTAGGGAGCTAATTTTGGATAGCGTGGACGGAGAAGCCCGATAAAAATTGTCCCTTGTTTCCTTCGGCGTATAGTCACATAGTATTAGTTTGTTAGGTGCCTCTCAGTGGACGAGTGGTCAAGGGGTCCGCTTTGTGTCCTGAGAGGTCCGGGTTCGAATCCCGGCGGAACGGAAAAATTTTCCGCTTCTGACATGGATGTATTGGCTTCAGCCCACTTCTAAACTGGCTTCGGCCAATCCTTCTTTGGCTTCGGCCAAAAAATCTAACAACGTCGTGCGTAAAAAAAAAAAAAAAAGTTAGAAAAACCGCTACAAACCGGTACCTTGGCATACTACGTGAATGTACGGAAGTACAGTGATCTTTCGTGGTTACTTAGGTACCGTTGACTTTTCCTCAGGTGCATTTAAAGAGGGATCCCTGAGGATCATTCGGAACGGTATCGGGATTCAAGAGCACGCGACCATCGACTTGCAAGGCATCAAGGGAATGTGGGCGCTCAGGGCTGCTGTGGAAAGCAGTAAGGACAACACCATTGTCCTCTCATTTGTGGGCCAAACCAGGTAAGGGAGAAACGAAGCATAAGCAGTTATTCGAGACTTCCTTGTGGGAACTCTATAAAATAAACCTGTTCGATGGTTTTTATCTGTTTACATTTTACCTTTCACATGCTCTATCAGACTGAAGCGTTTTGTTGTCAAGGATTTCCCTCGCTAAACTGTTGGATATACTACTATCCTGTACTAGAGTTTAGCAATCGAGTGAGAAAAGAAATCGTCAGCGGCACTCAGTTGTTAACTCTAAAAATAGTCAGGTAGTTTTTGTAGTTGATGATGTATATTATATTCCAGAACAAGAAAGTATCCAACAGTTTTTACTTTCTCGCTAGCCATATATGGCGAGAAAGTATTGTTTTCGTGCAAAATTTCGAAATTGAGATTTTGGGTTTCCCATGATCCTGGGGGTCCCCTGAGTCCAAAAAAGTGGTTTCTGGAAAAAGTCTGTCCGTCCGTCCGTCAGTCCGTCAGTCCGTGCAGTGCTCTAGCGCCTATACCGTTCATCCGATTTTGATGAAATTTGGTATGGACCTGTCTAAAATCACTGCCGAGACACATTTTCAAGGATTTTTTTATTGGTCAAAAATTGCGGCCGCTATTGTCAAAAAACCGCCAAAATAATTCAAAAATCGTGTTTTTGGTTACTTAGACAAGCGCCGACGGTACACTTTTCAATCTATAACACTGAAAATTGGTATGTGTGTTGACAAATAGATGCTTCGAGGTCATTTTCAACTAAAATTGAATTGGTTGAAAATTACGGCCGTTCTGGACCAAAGTTCGATCGTTTCGGCGCCATTCACATTTATTGACCGATTGTCATGAAATTTGGTAAATTGGTGTAGAACCATATAACTTAAACATCTGTCGAACAGAATTTTGTTATCTTCAAAATTACGGCCGTTTTTGTCAAAAAAGTGTCGAAAATGAGTTGAGAATGAGAAACCACGTTTTTGAATGGTTAGAACGCATTTGGGACTACAGTAATAGAATGACAGCCATGAAACTTGGTAGGAGTGATCTCAGATAGATGCTCTTGGGTCATTTTCAACCGATTTTGGATTGCTTAAAAATTACGCCCGCAAAAAAATCTCCAAAAAATAAAAAAATTACATGGGGCGAGAAAGTTAAGTGCGACTGTTGTCGGACCCTTTATTTAAGAAAGAAGTAACAAAAAGTAAACAAACAATCTTGAATAGCGTCTGTTACGATATTCCGAGGTCTCAACAGTGCTCTATTTTTTTCAGGATTCTTAGCTTGAACGGAGAAGAAGTGGAGGAAACAGAGATCCCCGGGTTTTTGCTTGATCAGCAGACGCTGTATACAGGTAACGTGGGTTCCTGCATGGTGCAGCTTACGCCCACCTGCGCACGACTTGTTCACGTGGAGGAGAAGCGGCTGGTATCGGAGTGGCGACCGCCCGCACCCAAAACCATCAGCGTGGTGGCCTGCAATGGCTGGCAGGCCGTTTGCGCAGCCGGCAGTGAGCTCTTCTATCTTGAAATTGATGATGACCAGATCTTCCAAAAGTGGTAGGTACAGGTTATTACCGAAAATGGAAAACACCAGAAATGCAGAGAACCTTTGAAAAGTGATAAATTATCACTACCCACTGTTGTCCTGAATAGGTTGGTAATGGAGAAAAGTGGAAGTATTCGATATATGGGTCTCGTTGCTAAGAGCCACAAGCTGATTGGTAGCATTATATGGCTGGCGATTTGGATTGTTTGTGGAGGCGCGTTTAGACCCCCGTACCCACGCTGGCTGGATTTCACCACTTTAACGTGAAGACTATCGTGTACACGATAGCGCTATCGTATCGGTAAAAAATGTTCACGGCTTTCACCATGCACCGTTATCGTTTCGTTAGCTTTCGAGTGGATTATCCGTCCGTTAGCGAAAACGATAACTTTCATACCTGCGACTCATTTGGTGCAGTCTAATGTAGTCTTATCAATATTTTAACTTCCTTCTCCGAAAAAATAGGGGGTTTTTCACGTTTATTTGCTTGAAATTGTTGAAATAAATTTGACGTAAACAAAGCAAACGATTTCTAGTGACACGACAAATTGAACGACAGGATAATTTTTTCGTCTGCTTTACCGAAACGATAGCTATTCGATCGTTAAAAGGCACTATTGTGAGGTGGTGAAATTCAGCCTAAAAATATTAATTTTTTTTTGTAGCCACACCACGTTGGAGTACGAGGTCGCATGCCTGGACTTGACACCACTGACCGAGGGCTCTGTGGTGGCTGACTTGCTGGCTGTCGGGCTTTGGACAGATATCTCAGCTCGAATCCTTCGACTTCCGACGCTGGAGGAACTGTACCACGAGGCTCTAGGTGGTGAAATCATCCCGCGGTCCATCCTTATGACTTGCTTCGACCATCTCAACTACTTGCTGGTGGCCCTGGGTGACGGATCCATGTTCTACTTTTCCCTGAATAAGCTTTCGGGTGTACTTACGGATAAGAAGAAGGTTGGTAATCTTACGAGCCAAGTCTGGCTTTGTCCATATTTAATTTTAATTTTGATATCTGAAACAGTACCTGTTCAGGCGCGGTGACATTCGACGCCTCTATAACCTTTTCTGAAGAGTAAATGAAGTCAGTTTGTTGCCCGTAAAATTACGAAGGTCAGATTTTTCCGCCAGTTAACATTTGTCGAATCCTGTTTTTTATTTTAAAGCAGTTTTGATAGATAAATGACTGATAAGTGACTGATCCTATTCTTGACTGGTATTCTTTCTCTTTTTAGGTGACACTTGGCACTCAACCCACCGTTCTCCGAACTTTCCGCTCCCTCTCTACTACAAACGTATTTGCTTGCTCGGACCGGCCAACAGTCATCTACTCCTCTAACCATAAACTGGTATTCTCGAACGTGAACCTCAAGGAAGTAAACCACATGTGTTCGCTCAACTCGGAAGCGTACCCAGACAGTCTGGCCCTCGCCACAGACTCCACCGTCACCATCGGCACCATCGATGAAATACAGAAACTGCATATCCGTAGTGTGCCGCTCGGAGAGTCGCCTAGACGTATCGCCTATCAGGAAGCTACTCAGGTTTGTCATTTCAAATGATTTCTGTCAAAAATCTGTCGCTTGATCGATACTGTTATACTTCATTTTGGGATATCACTCCTTTTTCATGCTCCAAACCGAAGCAGGTGCTGAGTTTGAAAAGTTCTCTGTACGATTATGTGTAGCTTAGTTCATTTATGTTGGATTTCACCACTTATAATGTACACTATAGCGTTATCAGATTTTATATTATCATATGTTTAGCTTATGGCAAGTGATATTGCAAAGAAACAAGTCCATGGTATTTGTCATAAGCCAAACATACGATAACATAAATTCGATCGTTAAATCTGTTTGCCATCGTATGTTTAGCTTATGACAAGTGCCTTGCGATTGCACTTGTTTCCTTCTAATATCACTTGTCATAAGCTAAACATATCATAAAATAAATCCGATAACACTATAGTGTACAATATAAGTGGTGAAATCCAGCCTTACTAATTAGCTACCCTCTGAGCATGTAGTAGATAATAACATAACCATAGTAATTTGCTCATAGGCTTGGGTTTGATATTACAGACATTTGGCGTGATCACGATGCGGCTGGACATGCACCATAAGTCTGGCATGGTGAAGCAGAGCGCGAGTACGCAGGCGCAGGGCAATACCAACTCCACCAATATACCTGGCTCCGTCAGTGCCAAGACAGGGCTGCCCCTCAATCCCCCCGCCGACATTGGACAAGAGGTCGAGATCCACAACCTGCTTATTATTGACCAGCATACCTTCGAAGGTAACGCATCGATTTTTTTATTATTATTATTATTATTTTATTTAGCCTTTATAGGATATACAAGGTAGAAAACGTAAGTGGCTTTAGAATGGGTCATACGTCGGTACTGTACAACTATTGTAAAATGGTTTGTTCTGGAATATAAGAAATTCATTTAATCTGAAAACCGAAAATTCGCTCGATTTTTAAATCTGAATGTAGTAACTAATTTGTGGTGTTAAGATGATTTACTCTGGAACAAGAAAGAAATCACGTGTTTTGAAGAGTCGCCGTTAAAGTGCACTTGTTTTGTTTCAGTTCTACATGCCCATCAGTTTATGCCGAGTGAGTACGCGTTGAGTCTGATCTCCGCAAAGCTCGGTGAAGATCCGAATCCATACTACATTGTCGGCACTGCCATCGTGAACCCCGATGAAAGCGAAAGCAAGCAGGGCCGCCTCATAATTTTCCACCTACAGGACGGCAAATTGTATCAGGTCGCTGAAAAGGAAGTCAAAGGCGCCACCTACTGCCTCGTTGAGTTCAACGGGAAACTGTTGGCCAGCATGAACAGCACGGTATTTCATTTATAAAAACATTCTTGGGACCAATAATAAATTTAGTACCAAAAGCACTTTGCTTGTGGAGGCCCAGAGACATACTTTTCAGTTCGATCAGGTTTTGAACGTCTAGGAAACCCCCACATTGAATTGTTTCATAGTTACTCAGTTGCACTCTGGGTAGATATATACTTAACATTTTTTTAGGTATGGCATTAATTAATACTCTTGCACATTCATTTTCAGTTGGCACTTTTCCCTGCCTTGTCGGATGTCGGTACCAATGAACTGGTAAATCTGTTTTCTCCCGAAAGTCATGTCCTGATTCTTACTTTTTGTCTCCCAGGTTCGTCTGTTTGAATGGACCGCTGAAAAAGAGCTGAGGTTAGAATGCAGTCATTTCAACAACATCATCTCTCTCTATCTTAAAACCAAAGGCGATTTCATCCTTGTCGGAGATCTCATCCGCTCCCTGACTCTGCTTCAGTACAAAACAATGGAAGGCAGCTTTGAAGAGGTTAGAAACTGGACTAATAGTTTTTTCTTTGAAACTGACGCTGGTGATTTCCCATTTTCTATAGTTTACATGAGTACGTATTTATTCACTCATATTTTACAGATTGCAAGAGATTATAATCCGAACTGGATGACAGCAGTGGAAATAATCGATGATGACACATTCCTAGGGGCTGAAAACTCATGCAACCTTTTTGTCTGCCAAAAAGACAGGTACTGAACGATGTATTTTACGTATGTCCCGGCTTTTTTTATTAGAAAAATCGCCACAGTATAGTTAACTATAGTCCAAGTCAGGCTGGGAGCGTACCGATTAGTCATAATTTCTCGAAGATTTTCAGTTTCCTACCATACGGTAAAAATGCCAATACGACCCTGAGCAGATATTTCCCTGATCAAGAAGAAGTTTTGATCAGCCCTAGATTTGCAAGAAATTATGACTTATCGGTATGCTCCCAGCCTGACTTGGACTATAGTTTCTAATGTAATAAAGGGTCCGACAACAGTCGCACTTAACTTTCTCGCCCAGAATGATTTTTTTTTTTTGGGTTTTTTGAGATTTTTTTGCGGGCGTAATTTTTAAGCAATCGGAAATCGGTTGAAAATGACCCACGAGCATCTATCTGAGATCACTCATACCAAATCTCACGTCTTTCATTTTATTACTGTAGTCCCAAATGCGTTCCGACCATTCAAAAACGTGGTTTCTCATTCTCAACTCATTTTCGACACTTTTTTGACAAAAACGACCGTAATTTTGAAGATAACAAAATTCTGTTCGACAGATGTTTAAGTTACATGGTTCTACACAAATTTACCAAATTTCATGACAATCGGTCAATAAATGTGAATGGCGCCGAAACGATCGAACTTTGGTCCAGAACGGCCGTAATTTTCAACCAATTCAATTTTAGTTGAAAATGACCTCGAAGCATCTATTTGTCAACACACATACCAATTTTCAGTGTTATAGATTGAAAAGTGTACCGTCGGCGCTTGTCTAAGTAATCAAAAACACGATTTTTGAATTATTTTGGCGGTTTTTTGACAATAGCGGCCGCAATTTTTGACCAATCAAAAAATCCTTGAAAATGTGTCTCGGCAGTGATTTTAGACAGGTCCATACCAAATTTCATCAAAATCGGATGAACGGTATAGGCGCTAGAGCACTGCACGGACTGACTGACTGACGGACTGACGGACGGACGGACGGACGGACGGACGGACAGACTTTTTCCAGAAACCACTTTTTTGGACTCAGGGGACCCCCAGGATCATGGGAAACCCAAAATCTCAATTTCGAAATTTTGCACGAAAACAATACTTTCTCGCCATATATGGCTAGCGAGAAAGTAAAAAGAAATTTTTCCCAGTATGGGAAATAAAAATTGTTTTGAATTGTCACTCACAGCGTAGCACTAAACAGTTGGAGCAGTTGTAATTAGGGAGCCATTTTTTCAGTGCTGCTCCTACGGACGAAGAGCGGCAGCAGATGTCCGTGGTGGGGATGTTTCACGTGGGTGACATGATCAATGTGTTCCGCCATGGGTCTCTGGTTATGCAGAATGTCGGCGAGAGCAGTACTCCCACCACAGGTTGTGTTCTCTTCGGTACCATCAGCGGCGCCATAGGTAACTTATAACGCTATTTATGTAAAGTAGCGCCACCCTGACCTGCCTGGCCCGAGGGCATTCTGTGAACAGTGCAGAATGCCCTCGGGATAGGCAGGTCAGGGTGGCGATACTATACCTGCTCTCATGGTGGACTTTGTTTACTTTGTAACTGCAATCCACATTCCATTAGGCCCACCCCAATTTTTTTTATGTTAGAGTAGAATAAAAATCCCCAATTTGGACTCGAGACTCCAGTGTGTTTGATGTAGGTTGTCGTTACAGTGGTCCTATCTGTTTCAGGTTTGGTGACGCAGTTGACCGATAACTTTTATTCGGATCTGAAGCAGCTCGAGAATCGACTTACCGATGTCATTAAATCTGTGGGGAAGATCAAACACAGTTTCTGGAGAAGTTTTGCGACAGATTTGAAAATGGAAATGTGTGACGGCTTTATTGATGGGGATCTCATCGAAAGTTTCCTAGACCTCTCGCGTGAGAAGATGGAGGAAGTTTGTACAGGACTCACGGTGAGTACCTTCTCCCTTATACTACATCGAATTTTATTTTTAATTTTATGTTTTTAACTTTATTTTTAAATCGGTGGGTGAAAATCCATGGCGGTAAATGGGAGGTTGATTCCACTACTGACTAAAAAGTCTGTGACCAATTTTGGACTGGACGAGCATACGGAGTACACTTTTTAGTTGATTGGATACGCATTCCTTACGATACGACTCAGCTAATGCAGCAGAGGAAGTAAGATGCGAGACACCGAGTGGCTAAAAGTGGGAGTTGGATAAAATAAACATAAAAGCCACATCAAAATTTTGATGATTTTTATTTACGAACCATCTGCGTGGTTATTGTTCGGATTTTAGTGAAAATCGATTTAATGTCACCAGACCGGGGGTTTTCCGGCTGTTCTGGGAAGTAATCCTTTCAGCCATTTTTGTGTGTGGCAACTTTCAGTTCAAACGATAAAGGAAATTGTAAAATAAATGTAGGTGGTATTGCTTTGGAATAATATCGAAAACATTTGCGGTAATGGAAAGCTAATGTCACACGTACGTGGATTCTTTAGGGACACATAATACCATTATCGGACCCCCTGCCTATCACCCACTAGCACCCTGATTATTCCGTGGGGATCCTAATTTTCTAATGCACCCCTTCCTGATATCTGCCATCCGCTATTGTACATTGATGTTGATCTTTATTCTACGGGAGTGCCATGGACAGTAGTCACCTTTCCATGTTGATGGGTAGTATAAACGTGGAAACGATGATGTTCCTCTCCCCTTTACCGACCAGTTGGGTGTCAGATGGAACGTGGCGGTGTCTTTTCAGTCTGATGGCCGCTTATTTCACTACTGAAACAGTTGAAGTGTTGTCTGAGGTGGACGTTTCTCCTCTCACTAGACAGAGTGAATGGGCTTTATACGTCTCCAGCGTGTTCCAAGCCCCTCTGCGTCCAGCATCAGTGGACGCCATTCTGATAGCTCAGTCATTGGGTCCGATGGACCTGAGAGGCCGCTATAGGCACGTGGTGGTTATCACCGAGACCTTGGACAGTACTCTACCGCTTTGGACTGAGTCCCGGTTTCTTAATACCGTAGTGGTGGTGAACAATGGATCGCACATAAACGCATATACATGGTTCCCTTATCGCCGGGAGACGTGCGACCAAACCCCCAGACTTGAACTCATAGACACCTGCGCCGGGAGACAATGGACCCGAGACCTCTTCCCGAACAAAGTACCCCAAAAGTTCGGTGGATGTCCCGTTTACTACAAAACTGCTCATTTTCCCCCAGATGTTACCATGCTACCTAATGGTAGCTTTAGTGGCAGGGAAGTCACGCTCTTGCAAATACTGGCTGAGTCCCTCGACCTTACCGTCCATTTCAGACCCCCATCGCGTTATCATACTTTTCCTACTATTGACGGAGACACCGCTATCGCGGCATTAAAGTATGGGCAAGCTGACATCGCTTTCGCCTCGTTGGTCTTGATTACAAGGTACGGGGACTATGTGGATTCGCTTCCAACGTACCGCGAGCATCCCGTGGTGTGGATGTTTCCTCTCGCATTGCCCCGTGACCGCAAGAGCGGCATATACACGGGCTTCAGCATGGACTTGTGGCTACGTGTACTGTTAGTCCACTGTGCATCCGGGATGGTTACGTGGGGAATAGCGCTTGTGGAGCAGCAGCGATGGCCGTGGCTAGACTTGGTGGCGTTGCTGGTGGCATCTCCTACGACACATTCCTCCTCTCTTGTCCTCCGCAGTTTTCTCACCATTCTGCAGTTGTACAGTTTGCATATTGCTTGGTTCTATCAAGCTGTTCTCCTGAGCAATCTGTGCAAGACACCCTTGCAAAAACAAGTAACTGACGCCGGTGTAGCTGCAGATGCGGGACTAACTGCTTACATTCTACCTTTTCTGAAAATGTTCCTTGACCACTCTGACCATGACGTTTGGAAAAAAATCCTGGCTCCTGATAAACACGTCTTCACTTCTCTGTTACCCTACGAGAAAGTAGTAGAGGAAAGAACAGGGTATTTGCTTGCACTCCTGGTGAAGGATGGTGTAGCTATGCGAAGGAAATTTGGCCGGAATCTCTCTGGCATGGTCTACATTAAACCGTTCGTCAATAACCCGATAGTGGCCTATGGAAGTCGTGGTAGTCCACTGACCCCAATTTTTGCCACGCAAATGCTCCACCTCATAGAATCTGGAATATTTCGACATCTGACGACACTTGAGCTAAACTATGATGATCTCACATCCAAGGCTGAAAGCAATGCTGCTGAAGTGTTGGGATTAGAACATCTTCAGGGTGCTTTCTTTTTTCTGATATTTAATCTTATTCTAGCTCTTCTTGTTTTTATTGGGGAGATTACCGTACGTTATTGCAAAGTCAAACCTAAGCTTTGTTTTTTTACGGCAAGGAATAACCGTCGTACAAAAGTTATTCCTCGTCCAGCGTTCCAGTAAAACTTGATTGCTATCAGTCTGTTGTGTGAGATTGTGTGCATTGTTCATTATTTTAGACTTGCTGCTGTATTACAAATTAGTAACAAGTTTGAATTTTTACAGATGAATATAGATGGGGGGAAGCGAGAGGCATCTGTGGACGACGTTGTAAAAATTGTAGAGGATCTCACCCGGATACATTGAAAACTTCGCTACTTACCATTGCAGTGTAACGCTTCCGGTGCAGTATTTTCCTTGTTTCAGTAAAGTCTACGTAGCTCATATTCTTTTGCATTACTATTGTTTGTACTAATTACTTATTTTACAATAGATTTACTGTGAAAAAATTGGAATACGCCTTCTGCATAACGAAGTAGATACCTATGTATTTGTATTTTATTTGGACTAAGTCCAGTCTTTAGATAACATTGCTCGTGCCTATAATACTGTGTAATACCTACTTTAATAGGATGAGGCATGAACTACTTCTGGGGGTGCCAGGTGATAAATCAAAAGTGGGTTTGGGATTCGAAACCACAATAAAAAAAAATCCCCCAACTGATTACACCCCTGACGGAGCCCAGCACTTACCTAACGACAAACGGTAGGTACTTTCCTACCTATTATAGTTATCTTGTTAACGTGAGGTAAAGGAGATACTCGTAAGTGCCTGAATGATTATTTTTATTTCATTTGGGTTGGAGCATAGCACCTTTAGGTAACGTCAGGTTTTGTAGCCATTTGATAACGTTGTCTGTTCCTTCCCCGGTTACTGCGCTTGCTTCCAAAATAGTGACAGGTTGAGCAACTTCGGAGAGGAGCCGCTTCATCTGGAGCATAAGCAGAGCTTCATTCCTCATCTGCCGATAGGAGAGATCCATTTTTGTTAAAACTATAAGGATCTGAAAATAAAAGTAGGTATATGTAGGTAAGTACCTACTAACGCTGTGGTATGGCTGTTCAATGGCTTCTATATACGACTTCACTAGCAGTTTTCTGAGAGACATATAATCCAGAAACGTACACAAACAGTACCGTAGACTTCAGGTCTGGTAGGTACCTGTTTAGGGCTAGAAAAGGTTCAAGAGGAATAGTATCTACATCGACTTGAAATAGTGTTCCATTGTTTCATTCGTCATACGAAATTATACATCAGTGACCTGTTAATTTACTTACCTTAGCGAACTTGAAATATTTCACAAGAAGTGTAAGTAAATAAGTTGATAGGCATTTTCTTACCCTAGCCTTTTGTAACTGTGGATTGACCAAAATACTATAAAGCAGGACGCCAGCTGCAGCTATCTGGCATAGATTGCTGGCATCTACGACGAATATAACTTTCCCCACGTTTTTGTAATATTTGCTCCAGATGGGGGCCATAGAGCCTCCGACTTCTCTGATAGTATATTCCTTCAAGGCACCAGTGCGAAAGTGAGGAAGTTTCAAAGTTGTCAAATTTGTTCCGACAGTTGGGATGGTGCGAGCTGTGGCATCAACACTATTTCCACTGTGCATCTTTTTGAGAAGTAGTGTTTTTCCCGAGCCAGATGGGCCTAAGCACAGGCAGTTAGTATCTAAATTCATTTCTAGAGCCGTTGAATCAGACAGGAAAACACAAAAAGAAGTTGATGGGAAGTTGATTTTCCATGCTTGTCACAGAATCTGTTTATTTCGGTTGCGCGGCAACATAGACTACGGTAGTCCAGTTCATAATCTCTTTACAATAAATTAGAAAATAAGGCATCATTTATAATCTAGAAATTTAAGAAATATTTTTTTATATCTAGTTTTAGTTTTAAAACACAAGTTATATAAATAACTTTTTTCTTCAGTTTTTCTTGAGGTGTTGTTTTAAATTTAATATGGCGGCCGAAATTTTTTCCCGTGACTGAGACCTGTCAGTATTTATCACAAGCATTTCGTGTGCTTCTAATCATTAGCAATAAATTATGTTTAAATAAGAAATAATCGTTTTACGCTTGTCGTCACACTTCATGTAAGTAGAATCTGACTTCCTGGATTGTGCCACATCGATCGTATTTGTCAGGACCCACTTTACCTGGACAGCCTTGTAAATAAACATAAGTTCATTAATCAGTATTATCTCTTATTCCCTGTTGTTCCTGTAGCTTCTTCAGCTGATTGGGGACTCATCAAAATGAAATAGATGAAGTGCCTAGCTTAGCAACAATGTCGAACATGATTCCGCCTATGATATCTGACTCCCCACCTCCTTTGGACGTCCAGCTTGATGATAATGACGAAGATGACGGTTTCGGAGACTTCAGGGTCGCCACCGACTTAGCATTTGATTTGTCAGGTACGTTACCTCATGTGAATAGAGCTTTGCGACCAAATATCAAGTTGGTGTCGTGATCTCCCTGATCTGCAACTAAGGGTAGGTAGTTTTGTAAAGTCGTTCTCCACTGCAGTCGGTACCTAGTTATAATGTTTGTAGGTAAGTAGGCTGAATGGAAATGCCCACAAAACAAATTATTATAAAAAAAAAAACCTACTGAAAATCGTCTTCTCTTTTTACTTTTCTAGATTCTTCAGTGGGAAGAGACAGTCCGGATGTTTGGAATACTCCGTCTACCAATTCAGAACTATCTGAAGGGCGTCTTGCAAAGGCCGCGTTAACATCGCCGCTGAAGAAAGATGACCAAAGCATTTATTTCGACACAACTTCCGATTTTAATTCGATTACCAACAGTAAATCCACCGCAGAGATACTGAAAACCTCCGACACCGTGTTAACCAACGGTGAAGACTTAAGTAGGTCACCAACACCCTCACCAGACAATCACCTCGATGCTGCAAGCTGCGATAGACAGACGCCAGAAGTGGAAGACGATGATCCGCCGGAAGTGATTGAGGAACTTGACCGCATTCCGTTTCCGCCTGTGTTTAGCTCCTGTGATGTTGAGTTGGAAGCTAGAACTAGTCCCGAAGGTGCGGATGCTGACAGTACCTGTGCGGGTGAGGGAAATAGTGTCGACTTTAAAATAGGTTCCGTCACAGCTGGCTGTGATGAGATTGTTTCCGTGTGTGAGAGTGGCAACCCAGTGAGTGACGCCCTAACGGAAGCGAAAGATGCCGGAAATGCCCTTGAGGACAGTGATGAATTTAACGATTTCTCCGATTTTGCGGATTTTTCTTCACAACCATTCCCAGAACAGTTTCAGTCATCGAGCTCTGCGGGAGTTACCCTCACAAACGCTTTTGAGAGCGAGAAAACTGCCGAGCCACCGCCAGCCGAAGTTGCTGACGACGATTTTGATGACTTTGAATGTGCTGTTCTGCCATCTACTGGATCCCCCAGTACTGAGGTATTTAAAATTGCTTGCCTTCGTCATAATATATTCTCCCTAATGAGGACACCGTGCCTGAGCGACGGCACGTCCCCCTTATCTTGCATGTACTGCAAACTGACCGAGGCGTCATACCAAATATGGTTCATTCCCTGATCCTGCGAAAAATTTGTGAGAATGATGCCAGACTGTACTTTTATCTTGTCGATTCAAATGAGCTCAGTGCTGGTAAAGATTCCTCAGTGGTGTTGAAGATCTTGACACTTTGGTACTCATTAAACATACCATAACGTGGTATTGAGTTTATTCTTATCGAGTCCAGTAATATCTGTTTGGCACCCGAGAAGCCAGAACCGTGATGTTATTGCGATTTTTTTATGTTCCTCTAGGAGGAAGAAGACGTTGGAAGCAAGCTGGCGGCCATATTTGTTTGCGGGACGGACGAAGTCAGCAGCGATGCTGACCCGCAGCTGACAGGGTGTTTACATGCCTGTCTAGATGACAGCAGCTCCGTGTGGGGTCATCTCAAAGATCTGGAGGCCAGCCATGCTCTCAGCCTACAGTGGACCGCCTCTTCTGCCAGCAGGAAGCTCCTGTATTCCTTGGGGGTCGACTCCAGAAACATTGTGAGTATTGTACCATATGGCTTACATTAACTGGAAACAGCGAATCATCGGTGTACCGCATGACGACGGCGGTAGTTATTATTAAGTTTGCATCGAGTCACTAGCATTGCAAAATACTTAAATATCTCGCCCTTTTTGTGAAAAATGAAGGGTTCGATTTCATCCTGGAATAATATTAAGAAGGTTGCCATGTTGTCAGAATATCGAAGAAAAATGTTCCCTTGTTTGCTTGAAGCTCATTGGTCCGCGGTGGAATTCGTCCATGCCTCGATTCGCTGCCAACCTGGGCTGTACTCCACTTGAGCCAATGAAAGCTCCCCCGGATGAAGCCCTACCTCCTGTGAGAGTCGCCAGTCGTGTGTCTGCCCCTGTCTCTGAGGTGCGTGAGGTCCCCCCCCCCCCCAATTCCTCTAATTTTCAGTTGTACCTGCTCAAGAGTACTCAGGGGCAAAACACTTGTATTAATATGGCGCTATGGAACACCTGAACGAACGAAGTTGACTAAGCGTTGTTGGTTTATGCCACATTCAAGTTAGGCTAATTTCATTTATATTAAATTTTAGGACGTCGTGCCGGCCGCTCAATTTGACTGGAATAGCAGTGGACTCACCAACCCTTTAGACTGTGAGTACTTTCTTCTGGCCGTCTGTTGAACTCACTAGTAGAAACGTGGGGCACTGCTTACTGCCGCTTCAACTACTACGTAGTACCTATCAGATCTTATTTTTTGGCTAGCTACTACTTTACATTTGTTGCTAAGGGTTGTTTGGATTTTTTTCATGAGAGAAAAAAATACCACAGCTCTTTTAAATCTCAGTATTCTCATATTGTTATTGCCATAGCAAAATGTATGTAGCAATGGTCACACGCTTAAAGAAGAGTCGATGGGGTAGTGCTTGAACCGCACGATGAAATAATAATTGTTAAAGGCCTTCGTTAAACGCTGGACTATTGCTTACTTCTGTAACCTTTTGAATAACTGACTAGTGACCTTCAGATAGTCTCATTTCCAACGCCAAAAGCGATTTACGACAATGTTAAGCCAAAGGAAAAATATAGGGATAAAAACTCCGACCTCAATATTTCTTCCCACACAAAATCTATTGAAAAATATTCCTTGTTCCACACTATGAGTTCAGTGTACTTCTTTTTAATGTGCGCTTGCGCTCGACCGGTGTGTAGTGGGAATACTCATTGAAGGGGGAGCCAAAAAATTCTCACCGCCTGTTTTCAATTTCATGAGCATATTGCACACCGGCCGAAGGCGAGCCCAAGCCTGAGCATTCGCGCTGTGAGGCACATTTAGGACCCACCTTCCCCAGAGAATGATTGCATTTTACGTAAAATCGCTGTTGGTGCTAGGTGATTAATTGTAGAAGCCACAGCTTGGCACTTACTAACATGCACCTTGTTTGGTTTTTCCCCCTCCTTCCCGTGCCTTCCCGCCCCCGTAGTCTCCCCCTCCTCTCTGCTTGACCTTGACTTTCTCATTAAGTTTGATAACATGTCCTCATCCCCCCACGCTGCCTCCTCCGTGTGGACTCCGTTCATCAGTAAGTACCCCAACACTTACAAACTCTTCACGCTTGAGCACGACCATTTAGTTGCTTGCTTGCTAGTTGCTGACTACCCTGTAAAACTTCGAACAAGTCAAAATAGTTACCACTTTCATCCGGTAACATTCAGTTCAGTGGCAGGAAACTTACCATGATATTACATTCCATTAGCCAAGCATTGCATCAGCGTTAGCAAAATTAAAATACCTGTGTGCCCCGGTAATGCGAATAAAAGCTAAAACCGTACTCTCAGTTTATCGATCCATCACTGAAAGTTCTTGACAGAGTACGAGTCCATTAGTATATTACCTCCTCGTAGGGAAATTTTGAAAGACTGGACTGTGTGAATTCCCACAATACCTAAACCTAATGGGATCTAGGTGTGTGTTACTTCCGTGTAGTTGTATGTTTAAACACCCTCAGTCCTTTCCAGTAAAACAACTTTGTTTTGGATTCATCGTACGTACCTAGTGCATGTTACATTGCACTAATCACGTGGGCTTTCTAATAGTTATGATATCAATAGCCCATTCAGTGTATTTTGGTATTAAATATTTACAAAGAATGGGTCGAAATTCTTCACGAAAAGTGTGGGGCAATCCCGTCAATTTTGGCAATATTAGCAGTATACCATACTGATATTTTCCATTAATCGAATTAATTTTTGCAGTGTGCAGATCGTAGTAAAAGTTGACCTATTCGAACATGTCTTTAGAACAACGGTAAAATCACTGGATTGTTAAGTCCCAACATAACTGTATCTATAATTTCTGCTGTGAAAATCTCGGATAATATCCATCAGTTTCCTGGGAAGCTGGGAAGCTAAAAATGTTATCAAATTGGTTTGAGTAATCACTTTTCGTGCGTTATGAAACTAATCCACACATTGTGTGTCACAGGTATGGAAAAAGAAGAAGCTTCCGTTCCTAAGGAGCCGTCGGAGCTGATGATAAAGAATTCTGCTGTGATGCCCGCCCCAACGGACCCTTCACCATCCCCGCTCACTGACCTGTGGCAACACAGTGGCCTCCCCACCACAGAAATCCTGCTTCCGTCCCCCGCTTCACCCGCACTTACCCCCATGGACACAATCATCCCCCCTAGTCTGCCCAAAACGAGTGATGACGTGACCGAGCCAGAACCGTGGCTGCGAGATGTGACTCCAAGTGGGAGGAAGGAAATGGTTACCATCAGCAGCCAGCTGGAGAATGGAGAGGAGACTCTCCCAAGAACAGAACTGCGTGAAGAGGAGACCCCTCTCCCTAGAACAGAATCGCGAGGAGAGAGAATTCCTCCTTCGAAAACAGAACCGCGAGGAGAGAAGCCCGCTACGTCCAGTAGCGGTAAGGTGATGAGCGCTGAGGCGATCCGGGTAGTCGAGGCGCTACCTGACCTGTCGTTCCTGAGCGCACGGAAACTGCTGTATGCCGCTAATGAAAACATGTCACGATTCCAGACCACGGCCCGGCCCTGACACTCTCTGTCCCACCGTCCGGTAAGGAGCTACTTCTTTCCTGCTTATTTTCCTAAAAAAAACCAATAAGTAACACTGAGGGACGACGTTGTAGCGCCAGTGCGTACCCAACATATTCATAACACAGGCACAACCTTGTTAAGGAAGCATTGTCCCTGGGTGAACTTTAGAAGTGAATCCCTCGTAGTATCGGCACGGACGTGTACGATCCCTTAATACTATAACTCTAAACAGAAAGGGCTATTCTGATTTATCTTGGTAATCTGCTTTCAGGTGGCGTTGAAAATCAATCAAAAATCCAATAACTAGTCAACGAAGCTTCAATATATTGCACGAGACGCAAATATGCATCCGCAGTCTACAGTCACAGTAGATACCCCGCATCAGTATGGATAGACGATAGAACTGTGACGTGAAGTTCGAACTATTGTTGATATTTTAGTTTTGGTGATGAACCGTAGCTCATCATCGTGATATTATGTTTCAGAAATTCCATGCTGTATCAGCTGTATTAATTATTATATTTTATTGGCGTCCAAACTGAAAGTACGATTTTGTTGATTTTAAATCACAACGAGGTTGTGAACTATATGGCTGAAAGCAGTTTTCATAAACTAGAGTCAAAATTGACTTCGATCAGAGGTGGTGTCAGTCAGTGCTGAGAGTTGTTACGGAATTTTTCAAATTAACATGGTCTCCCCTTCAGCCCAAGTAGCAAGTTGGTTATAGGTTATAGTATGAGTTAAAAACTGAATCCTCCACTGGCGTCATTCCTGCGACCTCCTAAATGTGTTTATTATCGGTCTTTGTGGTTGATGGTTGATGTGAATGGCCCCATGAAGATATCCTGTATTGTACTCTGACGCCACTTAGTGATATTAGGGAAGACATTAGACGTTATCTCCGTGGTTGGTGGTTGGTGGCTGCATGCCCGCTGGAGGAAGGTGTCGACACGTCAGTCACTGTGAGAGCTCTGTGAGTGAGTGCACGTGGTTTTCCTCTCGGCTGTGGCTGTCTCATCTTAGCAAGTTCCTCCCGATTCATTCTTCGTCGTAGGTGTGAAATTTTCTTTTATGTTAAGGTATGGAGCTAGGTATTACCTAGGTAACTTACTTATCTACCTACCGAAATTTTTATAAGTGGCTTTCGTAATTTACCTACCTTTCAGTATCGATTGCCCTGTTGAGTATAGGTACCTATACAAATGTGATATTACCTACCTACCTATTACCTATAGTCAGGTAATACCTATTTATCCATAGCCCTTTCATTCTGCGATACCTACTTAATGTCTGCCTTCTAAGTTACGATCGTCCCACCCAGTTTGGACTTGTGTCGAAGTGGTTGGCTAAATACTTACCTAACTCTCGAAGCGTACTGACATGAGGGTAGGAAGCGGAATTTTCCAGCATAGGTAGGTACTGGGTTAGAAAAACCGATTCGAATTAGGTATATATATTAGGTAGGTAAGTAAGTTTACGCAACTTGCAGTTGAGAAAACTCCGAAAGAAAAAGTAGTTAAGTACTTAGGCTAGTTCTCAGAAAACTGATAGAATATGAGTTTTTTCATTACTTTTTGCGACTCTGCACTGATTTCATTATCTAATTAAGGCAAACTTAATTTCATGTTACCCTATATAAAAATTGCACAAGATCGAGAAACAGGCGGCGGCGCTATCTTTTCCTCTTCCAAGAATCCTGGACATTCCTCAGCATGACGTCAACCCAGTTTCCGGTGCGCGCCAAAAGTCACGTGATAGTTCCTGTTCCGTACAAAGCCAATCAGGTTCTTTGTAGCAGAAGAAAAAATAACTCTGTTGACTTCCTATATTTAGCTTATGCAATACTCAGTTTATAATTTTTGTTTACTCCTAGTTTTATTTATTTTTAGATGTCCACGTTTGTAACTTGTCGGTTACGTTGTAGAGAAATAACTTACGTTTCAAATAAGTTTAGCCAAGCTAAGAAATAGTAGAGTTCGGTTGTGATGACATCATTCAGTGAAAATTATTTCTTTGGTTGTTACAAGGGTTTCCCTTGGAAAGGGTGACTCATTCCACGGCGTGGTGTAAACAAACCAAGTCCAAAACATTTTCCAGTCAGTTTTACAATGAAGGTGATTTTGCCAGTTGTGAAGCAAGAAATAGACATTTCAGAAAGTGATCCCGATAGTAGCTGTGATTATTCGTTGAATTCAAATTCAAATTCGGGTGGTTTCAGCGGCTCTACTGGTGTAAGCAATGGAGAGATTTCCCGTCCACGAAATGTAAGTTTTTGTCTTTGAAATGACATGTGCCAAGTTGAGTGGCCAGGTAGGCTGCATGGTGCAGTGGGTAGGTACGGCCGTCCACCTGCGTCTTATACGGCCTTCAACTATACCAGTCTACTACATACCCACGATGCTGTTACAAAATGGGGATTATGTATAACTCCGTTTGTCTGTCTGGCAGTCAGCGGGTATTAGTTAGGTGGCGTCGGTAGACTTTAGTAATGCGATCGTGAGTGAAATCATCGAATAAGATCAGTGTCCGAAACCGAGGCGACGTCACTTGCCAGTAATATGGGCAATCGGGTAGATATTGGTAAATAAAATAGCATATTAGATTTGGGGTACCTGTAGGTACACCTGGCGGACCTGGTCCTACCTGACGGTTTTACTGGCTTCACCCTTTACCTTGTCTTGGCTTGGGACTGTGGCGGCAAGCTTATCGTACTTACAAGAGGTAGAAATTTGAGATGTGTGACGTGATGTGTGTTCTTAAGTTAAGCCTTGTCTATTTATTTGTTTCTGACCTTCCCTGTTACGACGATCAAGGGCTTTGCAGTTGTATGTTTTCTGTCACGTGTTGAGAAGTATCGGTCACTATTTGACAGCGACTGGATGGCGACGTAATGCTTAGAAGCGTGTATTTTCCCAGCTCCAATCCGTTAAAATGTTGTCAACATCCCCCGCCCAATAGCTGAGACCTACCGGCGGTTTGGCGCTTGCTGAGTGGGCTGGGTTCTAATCTCAGCTCGGACGTTTTTTTCCGCCAGAGATATGCCATTCCTCTGCCCTCTGCTTTTGAAAAGGAAATATTAGCGGTTGTCATACATAGAACTGTGCGGGTGTGTTTTGAATAAATCAATACGGCCTCCCCTTCTTTTGACCCTCCTGGCCAACTTGGTATCGCCCCTAGTTTCAGTTATCGATCTTCGTGGCTACCCTACCCTTCTAAACTCAATATTGCACTTCCGTCTGGGCCTCCCCCTTCACAACTGTAACTTTTCCATGGTGTAATTTTGCTTTCGAAATGTCCTTCATCAGATGACGAAGGCTTGCTGGCATTTTCAAACTTAAAGCTTCTGCCGTCCCGCTATCCTATCTCCTGGTATTTCGTAACAAACTCTCAGTAAGTGAAATGACATGAACTCCGTGGTTATTAAATTTAGGGTATAGGAGCGTGAGAGGTGAAGAGCCTTGTTGGCAGATAGTGTCCATGGACGGTGCGAGGACGGATTTGTTGATAAAGTGTACACTGCACGGCGTGTTATCTGCTCGCCAAGGCCACTATGTGCGTCAGCTCTCTATACTTCAATGAGGTCCGAGGTCCTGATCTGTTACCATACTCGGAGAGAGCAGTCTAGACTCTTCTAGAGGACAATATCTGAACCAGAAAGTTGGAAATCGAAAAGGTAGCACCTGACCGCATATACTGTGTCACACCGTTTTATTGAGTTGTAGAGGGTAAACAATTGAAACTGACACAAACTGTCGTTCATCCTCAAAGAGCAGTGAGCAGATATGTGATCTTTTAATGAATTGGAACTTTATATACCTACGTCAGCCACAAGCCATGACTTCTGATTTTCTGCATTTTGGTCGCTCTCTGATGGAGGTACGGTATAGTGTAGAAAACACATAGCAGGAAAGGCGTAGCAGGTTCCTACCAACTCCTTATACGCCATGCAAGAAAATCTGCTGACTAGGCTAAACCGCTAAATGTTGCATTCGCCCACATATTTATGTTTTTAAAACAACAATGCACAATAGGCAAGACTTTCGCAATGTACAACCATAAAGACTGACTGCAAGGCCCTAAGGTCACACAATTTTTTGTCCCTTTCCTTTTCCTATAACAGGTCATACCTGTACGAAAGCTTGAAACAGTACCTATAGGTATAGGCTGTAGTTTATACGAGTGATGTATTTTGATTGCATTCGTGGGGAGAACTTTCCTTCTCCTGAGGTTAACAAACGCACATTTAAACTATAGTATAATCGCGAAATTTCAGGCTTGCCGCCTTCGTGGTTGCCCTGGGTACTTTTACTTTAGTCAAGTTGGAAAGATCGTTTGGGGTTACTTGTTAGTTGGCAGGTCGTTCTGCGCCTGGTTATGGGTCGGAGACGCCGCATGCCTCGACTGGCTGGAATTCCTTCGTAATCGGCTCATTCATTCCAGCGAACCATTCCACCTGAACCAATGATTCACCACTCACCTCACTTTCTGTTGTGTTGACTCACTCTGTTGATACACGTGGCTTCTAGCTGTCGGCCGGTTTCGGAAGCTTCAAAGTGATCCATATCGTATCATCTGAACGTTCAGGTTCTTCTGTAGCGGTGACTCATCCATTTCCTTCAATCCCATACATAGTCTCAAATTATAATTGCACCATATCACCGGTACTGTTGCGGGCGAATCCCGAGGGGGATTCCTTGAGATTCCCTGAGATTCCATAAAGATTTCCAAAGATTCCCAACGATATTCATAGAAAGATGAACCCTGAAAGGGTAACCACTCCAAAAAAAAATCCAAGATTCCCAACGAGATTCCCAACAAGTGGTTAACCACTCGGTGAATCCTCTGCTTCTTGTAGGATATGAATCACTTCGTGTGGTTCCAGAAGCTACCTAAGTTTTGGACAAAAAAATTAAAGATACCTGCGAAGATCGAACTCGTACACTATAGCCACCTGCAAGGTATGAATCACCGTTCGCGGCTTTCTTCCATATACGACGATTCATTCTTTTGAATTCTAAGTGCTACGGTCTCGTACCTGCGGTTCAAAAGCGTGGCGCCAAACGAAACTTTGACAATGTTTTGCACTGGTATCATCTATCCAACAGCGTGGATCGTGAGTCACTATCATGCATGAGGTATGGGGACTGCTGTACCTACAGGTTACATAGGCTGTATAGTTGGCTCCTTATCTTTGCGCTGCTGTAGGCCTGCAGTGATGACTAACAGCTCCCAGCTCCCCGCGCGACAAATCACACACCTGTTGCTGTCTATTCCGCATCTCCCTTTGAATGGGGGACCGTTATTATTCCTCCACGAGAACTTATTCTGCGAGGACAATCTAGTGGGCGTCTTTTGCATTTTTCTCTTTTAACTCGTGCTTCGTCATGGGAGTTCTAAGAAACGGTCCAGTTGCGATGTGGATAGTGACGTCATTGCTCTACGAGTGCTCTCTCCTATGTTTAACCCACGTCATAGTACTTGTCTTGAGATTATTGCTGTGCGATCTAAGAAAACTGATTCGAGGTCGGATTTCACGTAGTTGGAGCCAGTCTTCTAATAGTGTTGAACGAGCTGTTCGACCTTGCAAAATTAGAGGCACTGGTTGATAATGTTTTAGTTAAATTTCGAGTGTGAGTCAGAGCAGTGCAGCGGCATTGAGTGCTTTAGTTTGAATTTGTGGAGTTTTTGTACCTGTGCATTTTGGGGATTGTGTCGAGTTGATGTCGCGCAAAGTTCCTAACTTGTTGCCGCTGGGGGATTGGCTGATGAACGATCATTTGGACACGATGTATGGAGAATGGGGCTCGTCAGCGAAGGTAACTCAATACTTTGCACTTCGCGCAAACCTTCAGTAGCCCTTTCGGTCGTTATTACTTACCTTGCTTTGAATTTTTTTTTGCTTCCATCCAACGAATCCACGAATGACGTGGGATGCTTGCCGAGCTACAGAAGTGATATGCCGTTCATGGGTGCAAAGGTCGTTAACCTTTTTGCGATTACGTCAGTTAAATCAGAAACTGTATTTTTAACTTTCTTTTTACATAATATGGTGTTGAGAAATGGCGTTGAGAATTTTTGTTGGCATATGCCTGTAGGTAATTTAATTGCAATTTACGTACATACTAGAATAATGGACGTGATTTCGGGCTGTAATTGTTCTAAACGTATTGAAGTCTCGGTAAAGTGGAGTTTGGAGTTTGGCCGTTTGACGTGGGTTAAGAGAGGCAGAGTACAAAGGTGGAGAGGTGGTATTGCTATTGGATAATGGTTCGGGAGCTCGTGGGGACAAACATGCGTGAAGGGCTTGACAATTTTCACCCTCCCAGCGGGATGCGGATTTGGTCCAGTTGTTCAAAAACCGTTTTCTTGCTGTTGGGGTCTGGGGCTTTTAGCCCCCAGAATTTTTTCAAAAATCAAAAAAGGGCCTTTTTTCTCGGGAGGGGCTTGATGGGTTTAAGTGATGGGATATGGTGCGCAGTAACCCCCAGTCACTAGAAACACCAAAGCAAGAAGGTTTGTCCGGGGCTTTCCCCAAACAAGAAAGGTTCCAAAATCTCAAAAAGGGCCAAAAAAATCGGGAAAAGCTTGATGAAAAATTCCTTCACCGGGAGGTTCCCCATGATGGCCCGAGTCCAAAAAGCACTTTCTTGGTGTTGGGGCCCGGGGCTTACCCCTCCCAAGAAAGCCGTTTTTGGAAAATTTTCGATTTTCCACCTGAAAAGAGTGAAAAGGTTGATGGACAAAATCGGTCGCAAATGGTGCGGAGTAACCCCCATACACTAGAAACACCAAAGCAAGAAGGTTTGTCTGGGGCTTTCCCCCAACAAGAAAGGTTCCAAAATCTCAAAAAGGGCCAAAAAAATCGGGAAAAGCTTGATGAAAAATTCCTTCACTAGGAGGTTTCCCATGATCGCCCGAGTCCAAAAAACACTTTCTTGCTGTTGGGGTCCGGGGCTTTCCCCTCCCAAGAAAGCCTTTTTTGGAAAATTTATTTATTATTTTTGTCAATTTTTTTAAAAGTAAATCTCACGATTTCATATGGGTGACTGATAATAGTCACAGTTTGTACAGTACCTAGCATAGCCATATCCACGGGGGGGGGGGGGGGGGGGGGGTGGAGGGAGGGAGGGGTTAATCCCCCCATGAACGGATAATTAACATGGTAATGCCAACGTGCAAACTGCAAGAGGTAACAGTAGTCTGCGGGTTATTTGCGAGGATGTGCTCTCTTGCCATTGAAAAGAAGTTGGACCTTGAATCGGTTTTAGAACACTCTTTGACGCCTTTACCTCTTTCACTTGCGAGTATTGATGGCACTATGGCAAAAACTAACAAGGCAGCACTTGTGGAACGGTTGGAAAAATTTCATGCTAATGCTGAACCTCCTTCGTATTGTGACGTTGATGTTGTAGACGGTATGGTTTTCCTTCATTCCCTTCCCACAAGGAACTTGCCAGAAACCTTCGGCGAACTATCCAGATATATCCTCACTAGACTATGCGCCACGAAAGCACCTCGAGTGGACATAGTATTCGACCAATACATCACACCTTCAGTGAAAGATTGTGAAAGGCAAAGAAGGGGAGACGCAGCAGAGGCAATCGACTATATTATCATACAAGGTCCGCATCAGAAGGCCCCCCGGGATCTTCAAAAAGCACTCCGAAATTCGAATTTAAAAAAATCGTTGGTCAACTATCTTGCGGAGGAGTGGAAGAAAGAGGAAAACCAGAAACTATTAGGCACGAAAATAGTTTACTTTACTCAGTAACAATAATGGTGCAGAAAACCAGGAAGTTTCTGAAATTAGGTGTGACCATGAAGAAGCCGACTCAAGGTTATTTCTTCATTGCTACCAAATATCTCAGTCGATGTCCCTCAAAAAGGACCTCCATTTTATGGTAAAAACAAACGACACCGATGTTGTCATAATCTTCATTATAAATATCGATCCTTCACGACACCAGTATTGGGTAGAATTCGGAACGGGTAGTAAAAAAAGAGTTCTGGACAACACCGGACTGGCGAAGAAACTGGGACTTAAAGTGAGCAAGGCCTTGGTTGGTTTTCATGCCTACACAGGGTGTGACGCAACAGCGGCATTTGTTGGAAAGGGGAAAGCACGGCCATACTCCGTTATGTTAAAAAAGGATGCATACCAGTCTGCATTCGCAGCCTTGGGCACATCAGTGGAGGTGTCAAGTGAAACGAAAGACGCCGTAGAAGCCTTTACTTGTGAAATGTATAGCCAAAAATGCAAAAAGGTCAACGAGGCAAGAAAAAACTTATTCACTAAATATGCGAAGCCTGTAGGAGGGAAAGCTCCATTCGCCGCAATTAAAAACATACTACCATCCCAGTTCCCTCCATGCCAGAGCGTATTCTTCAATAAAATTCTGAGGAGTAATTACATTTCACATATCTGGCGGCACCCCCACCTCGACAATCCGAACAGGGAATTGTCCCCTACAGAAAACGGGTGGGAACTGAAAAATGACCGCTTCAGTCCTCAGTGGAACTCGAAGCCTCCAGTTCCACAAGACCTGGAATTTCCCGAAGGAAGTGAGTCGGAAGAGGAGGGCGACGACGTTGAGGATGATTTTTCTGAATCATCTGACGGCTTGGATCATGACTCAGAGTAAAAAAAAAGTAAGGCACAAAATGCGGTGCTAAATAATAATAAATAACTCAAGCTGTAGAAAGAACGCAGGTTTGTAGAGTTTCTTAAAACACTACTGTAAGGAATCTGTCGCAATGTTGATTTTTTCTAATTTTTTTGTCAGTAAAAGTTGCCAGAATGTCCTCAGAAATTTAAGAAACGGCAAGAGCCGTTTTCACACCTACTTAGTCTTAAAAGTAGAACGTCAATTGGGTAAATTGTTGCATTGGTACCCATATCTATGTATGTGATAATGATAACTTTCCGTGATTTTTGTGACAATAAATTAGGAAAGTGCAATGAATTAACAAATATAGAAACTAATCATGTTGATAATTTAAAGGGTCATAACTAAGACTAACTACATACTTACAATATATTTTCACTTGCTTAGATATATAAGAAACCTCCTTTAGCTTAACCTTAACCAATTTTTTGTTTGCGAAGCGCGACGGTGCTATTTAGATATATAATTACCAGTCGAAATGTGAAGATACACTTGTGGCAATAGGGGAAAGCCCCGGACAAACCTTCTTGCTATGGTGTTTCCAGTGTCTGGGGGTTACTCCGCACCATTTGCGACCGTTTTTGACGATCAACCTTTTCAGGTGGAAAATCAAAAAATTTCCAAAAAATGCTTTCTTGGGAGGGGTAAGCCCCGGGCCCCAACAGCAAGAAAGTGTTTTTTGGACTCGGGCCATCATGGGGAACCTCCCGGTGAAGGAATTTTTCATCAAGCTTCTCCCGATTTTTTTGGCCCTTTTTGAGATTTTGGAACCTTTCTTGTTGGGGGAAAGCCCCAGACAAACCTTCTTGCTTTGGTGTTTCTAGTGTATGGGGGTTACTCCGCACCATTTGCGACCGATTTTGTCCATCAACCTTTTCACTCTTTTCAGGTGGAAAATCGAAAATTTTCCAAAAACGGCTTTCTTGGGAGGGGTAAGCCCCGGGCCCCAACACCAAGAAAGTGCTTTTTGGACTCGGGCCATCATGGGGAACCTCCCGGTGAAGGAATTTTTCATCAAGCTTTTCCCGATTTTTTTGGCCCTTTTTGAGATTTTGGAACCTTTCTTGTTTGGGGAAAGCCCCGGACAAACCTTCTTGCTTTGGTGTTTCTAGTGACTGGGGGTTACTGCGCACCATATCCCATCACTTAAACCCATCAAGCCCCTCCCGAGAAAAAAGGCCCTTTTTTGATTTTTGAAAAAATTCTGGGGGCTAAAAGCCCCAGACCCCAACAGCAAGAAAACGGTTTTTGAACAACTGGACCAAATCCGCATCCCGCTGGGAGGGTGAAAATTGTCAAGCCCTTCACGCATGTTTGTCCCCACGAGCTCCCGAACCATAAGGTATAGGTTTGTATAGCGGCGCGCGCAGGTGCAGGTGGGCTCAGAGACTCCTCGTGACGGGATGACTCATCGTATCGGCCGGCCATCGGCCATTATCGCCTGCAGCACTGCAAGTGCCTGGAATTTGAAACGACTAAAAAAACAAGGCAAATGAAGAGTCAAAAATCCGGAGGAGCTTTGTTTCGGTATTCTGCTGTAGCTCTTTCCCAAAGGGTAGTCAGAGTAGGATTTTAGCCCCCCCCCCCCCCCCCCCCCTCAGTAGCCCAGTTGTTTTTATTTTTATTCGGCACTATTACGCCCTTGCATTCTGCCGAAAACTTTTCCATTCCCCCTCTTGAGTCTTCAGGCTCCCAGTACTTCCACGCACAGAAACTCGCAGGTCCATCGTGCTCTGCATGGAACATTGAAAGATTGGCGTACTTATAACCTTACATTGTTAGTTTCCATACATAGCTGTTCACTGCGAAGATGACTGGCAGCTGAGTCTACCGTTAGAATTTGCATTTGCCTATAGATTGTCGATGACAGTGGGTTGGTGTGGGTCTACTTTGGGAAAGTGGGACAGAGGCCGTCAGCCTCAGGCTTTCCTTGCATGTCATTTACCCCGCTGTTATTTAAGGACGTACATTACACTTGGGTGCATAAGTATGCATTGTTTTTAATTCGAAACCTTCAGCCGTACCTACATAACTGCACCAACAGACGATCATCGGCTAAATTCCACTTGAGGTCGAGATGAGGGGGTAACCACTCCAGAGATTCCGCTGAGATTCCATAAAGATTTCCAAAGATTCCCAATGATATTCATAGAAAGATGAATCCGGAAGGGGTAACCACTCAAAAAAATTCCAAGATTCCCTGAGATTTCATAAAGATTTCCAATGATTCCCAACGAATCCCCTCGGGTCGAGCCATCTCAGCCATCTACCACGTATTCAGTGCGGCTTCACAAAGTTGTGCCCCGTTAGTTTCATTGATTAACATTGTTTACATAGCTGCATGGGGTGTTGGTAAACAATTGCATCGCTGCTATATAAGTGCTACCATTGACTTTATATGGTCAAAAGGTGCTATTTACTGTGAAGTAAAGGAGGAGAGTGTCTAAAATAGGATTTATTGGCAGGTGCCAGCCTAATGGGTGGTAGGGCGAGGATTCGCATAGTGTTGCGGCGTGCGTCATCGGTTTTGACGTCACAGCACCTGGCGCCACTCCTATTGAGCCTGTGGAGGTGAAATTGGCGGTCGCAAACCTGTGGTAACCTGCACAACCCACGCTACCTGCGCTTGCAGTGCCGGCTTCAGGCACTTTTCGGTTTTTCCGATGAAGAAATGGATTATCTTATACATCCAGACAAAGCATATTCAGTTCTCTCTCCCACCCCCGCGGTGCCTGCAAGTAGAAAGGTTTTTTTGATATAACTATGTTGGAAATTTCTGATCAAATTCCTATACAGTTGTAGGAAGTCTGTAGATTTGCTTCTGTGCTTACCTATAGGATTTTTCGGAGGGGAAAGCACGCTGTTGAAAATATGCTGAAATATTTTCTCTCATTTCATGATGGCAGCGTGCCCGCTGTTATTCCCTATGTATTTTTCATGACTATCAATCATTTATTACATTTCATTTACAATTTATATTTTGCTTCAAGAGGAATGGAGTTCGTTGCCCTTCCTTATTACGATCTAGTGAGTGGATGGAAATGTATTGTGGTTATTTATTGTTTGTCCCCTTATGACTTCATGCTTCACCTACTCTGTCTATCCTTACAGCTTCCCGACCCAACTTATATTCTGGTGGAACTATTTTAACAGGGGGATGATGATGATGATGTTAGCAAAATTAAAATTACAACAAAAAGTAAAACAAGAAACAAGCTATAGCTACTTTATCTCGTTTTAGCACTTTAGTTACTACTTACTAGCTCTATACTGTTTTGTTACGAGTTAGGTGTATCGGTTTTCTGGAGTCGTATTCTGCGAATACTCAGTCATAATCACATGATTTGATTACCAACTCACGTGCTTTACAGGCAGGCTAAGTTGTCTGCTTCTCTCATTCCTGTTTCACAGACGTAGTCGTTGTTCATGTAAGGATTTGACGCGCGGCAACCTAAGCCGACCTTTCAACGCTTTTCCAGCCAGTTCCAAGCTAACATCAACTTACTTTGAAAAGATTCGGGGAACGTTCGTGGACGGTTCGCTCTGTCAAACAAACAGTTCGTTCGAGCACGTTGAACGCTCGTGATCTTTTGTACGACTGTTGTAGTTTTTTGGTGAGAAATGTACAGGCGATCGTGAAAATTAACCACGTGCTGTGTTTTAAGTGTCTCATTAAGAAACATCTGGCGTTTGGACTACTTCCGGTTGAAAGAGCCTTGAGGTATGTTGATAGTATGTTGATGATATTGGGTGGAGCATTGAGGCATAGCTTGTATTCAGGATGGGGTTGACTATCCTAAGTGCCGAGTAGCAGTTCCGTTATAGGTACCTAAACATTGCGCTTACGTTACCTATTTACGGTATAGTTTTGAACTTAGGCCGAATTAGGTAGTGGCTATGAAGCAAGACAATCCAGGATCTACTCCCGAATTGTCGAAATTTATCCACGGGTTACAAAAAATGAGACCCTGGTCGGTACCCTGCTAGGCCATGACCTTCTTAGGAAATTTAGTGTTTGAACCCACCCTTACTCTATTTCTTGGTTGAGGAAATAATTCGAAATCCGTTGTTATGTATTGGTGCCGTCTGTATCCGGCTACAGTTGCCGAACATGGCGCAATGGCGCCTCATTCAGTCGGTGTCCGGTGCAATGTTTACTTTTACTTGGGTCTTCGTCAACATGGCTGATGATAACATGACTGGGAAATATGACATCAGAAAGTTGAAACCACCCCCGCTGACCCATGCTATTGTATTCGATTTCACAGAAGCTGGGAGCAGGTTCCTGGAAACTGACTCTGCGTACAGATATCTAACTAATACTACATGATACTGTATTCGTATTACCTATGATACTATGTCAGCCGTATTCCACCAAAGACAGGCGCCCCTCACCGGTATTTGCACTGATTAGTGATTGATTGATTACACACTATTCGCATTCCCTGAACCAGAAAGACTGATGCATTATCTGCGTTATCTGCCTGTTTTTTTTTCTTCGTGGAAGTAAACAGTGGGAAATGGGAATCCTACAATTACTTATTACTTCTTCAGATATTTTTCTGTCTGGCCCGCCTGTGAACCTCAGCTACCTATGGAAATTTCCCACTGACTGATAGATAGTTGAATGCTCCTTCTCTTTGTTGATGGTCGTCGCCGCCATTATCTGTGTGTGGTTCCTTCTGTCACCTTTGAGTCTATTGTTCGTCATGTCGTTCACGTCGACACGTAGCCTATTCTATGTGTTCGCACCTTTGAACCTTTGTTGGAGGAGGAAGAGATGAACGAAACGAGTCGACGTGCTCACATGGGAAAGCTTTTGGACATGCCCTATGGAAAACTTAAGGCTCTGCCTTACTTCATGGTGCATTTCTATCACCCTTAAGGTTAACATTGCGAGCGGCGAATTGTTTTTAATTTTTTCCCGTGGCTAATCTTGTGGGTGCGGCAGAAGTACATCATCAGGTAAAGATTTTTAACTGAGTAATAAAGAAGCAAAATACTTTCCTTACTCTGTATTGTACGTCGATTAGATGAACAAAACAGCTGGTGTGTGTACTATGCCTAGGGGAGATTTGATAGGGGCACTACGAAAGGGGCAATGAAGGTTAACTGGTATTATAGCTGAGCTCCCAGCTCTCTCAACAGCTCAAGTAATTGTATACGTACAGTAAGGTTGCCCGTCGCTGCTGGAGCAGTTCCGTTGTCCCTCCCTTGGAAGTGGAACTGTTCCATTCTTTACCCTTTACTCCCTTCGAGAACTGAGTCACAATTAGAGAGAAAGAAACTCGGTCCTGTCAGTCGCGTTTTTACCCTGGCAATCCTTTACTTTTACTTAGTCTTCAATACTACTCTTCAGGTTTTAAAATTTCCAGTGTCGCACTGTTCAGAATGCTTTGTTTGTATCCTTTGTCATAGAGCGTGCGTGGCCTTTCATTGTGTCCTAGTTGTCCTGCACTGCTATATAATATATGCCTACCTATCCCCATAGATAACTGATAGCGACTAATGGCCGCGACAGTCTGTCTCCAGAGCTCTTAACACATTCGAGTTTCTCATGGCTATATACTGGCATACTAACTATTAAATCCTATGTCTGAAGTAAACAGCCAAGGAGTTGACGTACCTGCATGAGTAGTACATACTTATTGTATAGGTAGGTACATTACTTAATGCGTGCCAAAAAAAAATATTCAGAACCAAAAAAGAGAAGTTGGTATTACAAAGCTCTGGGTCGGTCGACGCCCGACGGAGTAGGAATTTTTTCATTACATCATCTTTCATTCCATTTAAAATGGAATTTCTCCTCGTGCCCACGACTATGCCTTTCCATATCTTAGGTCAAAGCTTCCGACTTTCGTACGGTTAGCTGGGATCAGTAGCTCGTGGTCAGAGGAGTAGGTACCGTTCACTCCTCCAGCCTTGGAGGAGTTTCCGGAGGAGTGTCCTACTTCCAAGGTTTAGGGATTCCCCTGCGGAGGTCCGGACATTGGCTGGCTTTTCGAGGAATACAAATAAGTGGAGACGATCGTAATCTGTAGAGGTATTTATAGTGCCACGGCCTGTACCTGAAACTGTCGGGTCGGCGACGTCTGTCATTCATTCGTCTTAAAAACCTTGAGGGTTTCGTTTTGAAAGTCAGATGGGAAAAAAGTTCCAAGGGCTGAGCTTTATACGTTTAGACTCTCTTTCTTTGATATGATCTTGAAGGCAAATATAGTCTTCCATCCCTTCTGCATTGTATACCTGTACCGGGAGTCAATCTGGGGGATCTCTAATGTCGCAGTGCATGGTTTGGTTTACCACCGTAAGAAATTGATACTGTGGATTTTGAACTATAGACTCAACGACAAAGGAGTAGAGCAGGATTTGTAGTCAAGAAAGTGTTCAACCCGTTTTACGTACCTTTTTGTTGATTTGCTGCCTTTCTGGGCTGTTGATCATCAGCGATGCCTTTTTTCACAAAATTGGCATGGTGGCATGGTGGTGCGGTGACTGGCTTCCTCTTATCAGAATTCAAATTCGACTTATAAATACCATTTATACTTATACCACACTCCCTATCTTATGTATAGTGATGTCTACATAAGATGATAAGGTTAGGCGTCTCTATACGTCTCGGCTGTGGTCTCGGATATGACATTATATCCATCCGATTTTCATTTGACGGCTAGCATAAATGTTGCAACAGCGTTCGATCTACTTTTTAATGCAAATATTGTTTTGTTACATAATTACTTATTGCGTTGCGTCCTTCAAAGTTGCAAGGTTAGCTCATTTATAAAGGTATACCTACTTACCTAAGTAAAGGTCAGCCGCATTGCATCGTATTGACTTGGCTCAGATGCCTTCGATACCTAATTATGGTAGACATAGCTAGGTATATAACATACAATGGGAAAACAAGAATATAGAAGTTCTATAGAATCGAGATGCTTACAAAGCGATGCAACTCCCACTTAGTTTATTGGTCAGTTGGCCTTGAAGTTGCTCAGCGAGTTCTTATTCTACTGTATAATCATTTGATCTTGAATTTTATAAGGAAGAATGGAAGAATGGAATGCCAAGTCCTCAGTTCTTCCATCCTCGGATTGGAAACTATCCAGAAAGATTTAGTTCGTTGTAATTGATGTTTAGATTCTTAAATTCTGGGGACGCTACTGCTTGAATACAGATACGCGGCTAAACCAGTTGAAATGATGGAAACCGCACCAGATAAAATACAATCAAGAACAGCTGGCTGGATGTTTGCGGCGAGTATAGCGGCCTTGGAACCAGCTCGTAAACGTTTGATAGCCATACCAAGATGTTTTAGTCGGACAATAAGGACACAGGACTGCGTTAGGAGGGACCGTTGGCACTTAGGACCTTCAACAATGTTGATTTGCGACCGACATTCTTCCGAAGAGGCATTTCCGGACGCCGGGCTCGGCCATAACGTCTCCCTGCTCCCACGCGCTAAGAGCTCGAGCTCGCCATTTTGCTGCCCCGACCCGTCTTCCCATCTACCACGCGGTCTCATTTATTTTACTTGTGTCTTCTAATTTAATGATTCTCTGATTCGAGATTTTTCCACCCAGGTCGATCAGACTATCGTTAGTGTCAGATAGCTTAGCTTAACTTGGAGTTAAAGTTCATGAGATAGACATACTGCACTTCGCACCTCACAGAGCTGATATACCTAGGACCTAGGTTTCATCTGGTGTCTCGTGCACGAATGCCGGCAACGTTTTCAGCCACTCCTCGACTTTGGCTAAAAAACACATGTGGTGCAAGATATGGCATGGGTCACCTCCCCTTTAGTAACACTTTTGGGTATCTGTCGGATAATGTCCCAGATAAAATTCATCGAAATGGCGCTAATGAAGCTGCTGAATAACGATTTTAAAACTGGCGCCAAAGCGTGATATCATCGGGGAAAGCCCGGGCGCCGGCGAGTGGGCGGCCAGGGAGTTGTTGGGGAGAGTGGAGACACAGGGAGACACACCTCCCACTCCCACACCACGCTTTACCTACCTAGCCATGCCCCCCCCCCCCCCCCCCCCCCCACGCTGGAATCGAATCACGCTAGGCACACGCAATAGTGCGATGTGTTAGTATATGCATGATTAAACAAAAATAAGCTCTTCAGCTTATATGGGTTCGTCTATACTGCACGTCAAGTGCCTGACAGACGCTGTAGATCGTGTGAGTTGACTGACTTGTGAGGTTGTAAAGGAGGCACTCATGCAGGTATTGTGAGTTTGGATCGTTCATTCTTCCTGAAGGTAGGTAGGAGCTTTGTTGTACTTTCAGGTCAGGGGAGGGTAGGAGGGGTAGGAGGGGTACTTCCCGAGGTTCTTCTAAAATGTTTTCACGTTTCTCCTGGCATTTTAGCGATCAAGTTGGTGTTTGAGACAGTTCTCATGCAGTCACTCCCTTAACATGACTTAATAATACAAATTATACCTCCATCACGCATTAGCCAAGTGAGTCCATAGTTTGGTTTACCTGCCTTGCGAATGGTGACAGGATGACTGACCGTTCGGGCCATCGCGCGGTCGTGCGGAGGACACGCGGCGCTACATGCAAACTCCCTATGGCGCCACCCCCATACCTCTCCAGTAGTCGTACTGACGTACCGCCCCTGCCCCACCAACTTCTAGGTGCTTTCTACTTTTAGGGGGGGGGGGGGGGGGTAGGAATTGTATTGGTAACCGGGACTGAGTAGCGATTTAGCGCTGTGACCGAGGGGTTAACCACTCGTTGGGAATCTCGTGGGGAATCATTGGAAATCTTCATGAGATCTCAGGGAATCTTGGAATTTTTTGGAGTGGTTACCCCTTCGGGGTTCATCTTTCTATGAATATCGTTGGGAATCTTTGGAAATTTTTATGGAATCTCAGTGGAATCTCTGGAGTGGTTACCCCCTCGGCAGTGCCTTGTGACAAATGTTGAATGTTGAGAGTTCACTGACTTGGTCACTCCACTGAAACCGGTTCTGGCCTGAACTGGTAGTTTTTCCTGTCCGTGGCTACTAGTTTAATATCCTTTTTGTGGGTTTGATTAGCAGGTCCCCTCTAAGTAGGGGTTCCTCGTTAACGCCTTTCCGCGGCCTTTCAGCGCTTCAACTCGTAACTGAGAAGCTAAGAGTCAAGCCCCTCTTACTAAGCCATGGCTTTCCTTTTAACTGCCTATTAGTCCCAGCAGGTAAAATTAGCGCAACGGAAGTGCTACGTTTATAGAAGTATGGTAAAAATAGGTTTATGTATACAGTTAAATAGGAGCGCGAGTATGTATAGGTGCTATTATCGACAGAAGTGTATGGAAAATCCCCTAGAGTCTACAGTTTTCCTTGTAATTGCATCTGAGGCTTGTTATCATATAGGTGCAGAGCCTACATCACTTGGGGTTGTTGACTCCCCAGTTAATTGTAAACAACAGTGAGTCACATCAATAATAGCCTCTAGTCTCTCGGGGGTTGCATGAAAAACAAATGTCCCACTGACTGTTAGATCGGGCCAAATGCATCCAGCTCTCTGTTGATTCTATGCGCGAATCCGAAGGTCTTGAAAATAAGTTGATACCGGGATTTGGCCGAGCTTCCGAGGTTTATTTTTAAAATTGGTGTAGTTAGTATGTTCAGTCGGGGGTTTGGCGCTGAAGACGGCGGACCGCTTTCTGCTTTTGGCACACGCGTGTCCCTGTCTTCAACTTCTGACCTCGCCAACACGAACTTCGAAGTTTCGAACGAACGAATTTTTTCTCTCAAGTTAATCAATTGTGGGCTCATCATTTTACGTCAAATTTTGCTCAGGCTGTGGTGATTTTTATTTTTATTTATATATTCATATCATGTCAGTTGTCATGGAACCTCTCGATCTCAGCTCCGTTCTCACCCCTGAATTTTGGTTTCAACAGGTAAGGTTTTCAGTTTCAGATCTGGACACATGGACACGCGTTTTTTTTTCTCATCTCCACTGCACTCTCCATGGTTTTTCTTTGGGTCGATAGCGTAAATTATTGATTGTGCCTGTAGGCTGTGTGCTGGTTTTGAAATTTTTTGGTAACATTCTAGTTTATTCCTCCTATAGTTCTCTCATGAAACTCCCTCCTGTTGACAATCTTGGTAAAGATTCTTGAGTGACACGTGCCCAACTAACCAAATGGGATAATAATATATCTCATTTTGAGTGCTGTCTTTTCTGCTTCCGCTTAACCTGACGATGCATTTTTGCCGCCCATAAGATTAACATTGCGAGCGGAGATTCATTTTCAAGGTTTACCCTTGGTTGGAAAGACACAAAATTTTGCTTATACCTAGCCCTAGCAATGTTGTAGGTCGTCATCGAAGCAGATTTCCCAATTTTTTACTGGTTTTCGAGATGCAGCACTTTTCCCCTTAAATGCGATGCTAGCATTTGCAAAACAGTTGCAATAAAAGAAACCAGTGAGAAATTGGGAACCTACAACATTGTTAGGGCTAGGTACAGGCAAAATTTTGTGTCTTTCCAACCAAGGGTAAACATTGAAAATGAATCGCCGCTCGCAATGTTAATCTTATGGGCGGCAAAAAATTCATCGTCAGGTTAAGCGGACCCTTAATAACAATCTTTTACTTCACAAACCACAAATTTGGTAGTTACCTATGTAGGTGCTGGTACCGTCGAGCTACTTAATAACTGTGGCATTTTTGTTTCAGTTCACGAATTTGGACGGAGTGCACACCGGGGTGCCTACGGCCACAACACCTACACTGACGCCCACCACCCTGCGAAACATCGAGCAGACTTTCATCGAGCTGCAGCGTGAGACGAAGCGGCAGGAGCCCCATCTCAACGAGGCGGGTTTCGTCCCTCCTCCCGTCGACCCCGTTACCCATACGCAAGGTAAATTACCTATACTCAGTCTTGAAGCACAATGTTGTTTGTTGACGTTTTTAAGTTTCCATTTTTTGAAGTAGCGTTGTCCTGAAATATATCTTTTCAAGGTATGAGAATATAGTTTAATATGCTGTGATTTTACGATGGAGTAATTTTTGAAAATCGCAACGTATTAAGGAGGGAACAATCCTCCTCTCCTCACTTTCTTGAATTTCTCTGACAAGATAGTATTAGCAAGGGGGGGGGGGCTTAGCCACCCCCAGGATTTTTCTGACCTACACATAACGTCACATAAAGCCATGCATGAGGAGAAGGCCTGGGGGGGGGGGGGGGGGGGGAGCTGAGCACCCCCCCTATGTTTTTGGTCCTGCTACGCCCAGGGGTTGTTCTTAATTTGTCAGTAATAGCTCTGCTATAAATTGCTGTCGGAGCAAATTATACTGAATAGTGAGGAGGTTATGTAAATTGATCAAACCTAGTCCTTCGAAATACGTGCTACTGCCCTTTAGAATGACAGGAATCAAAATCCCTCGTTGGAAATGAAAATTAGAGCCTTGGAGAAGGAATAAAGAAAAAGCACTCTCTTGGCCGCCCTTGAGGGCGACGATCGTCGGTATCCTCCTATCTATCTCGGTTCACCCGCCGTCTTATCTTTCGATATTGCTTATCTTTTCCTTTATTGGTTGTATTTGTCGAGGATGTTTGCGGACTTGAAGGCTTATGTCCAAATAACCCAAATACCTGCCTAGTGCCTCATACAGCTCAGTCTTTCGGGAACCGCGCAGCTTACAACTCGCAATTATGTTCGCCTCGCCCAACTTTAGTTGCCTGTATGGTATGTTGCCTATTTGCCCTACCATTGCTTAATCATATGTGTGGAATGGAGTCTCTTACTCAGCGAAATTGTCTTAAATTGACGCCTATTGTGTGTTGTCACACCTATAGCAGTAGTAGGTATATAACTCAGTTGCATACTTGAAGTAACACTATAGGTTGCAAAGTATAGGCCTTCCGCTGAAGCAGGAGCATTGAAAATTTTAATTCAGCTTGATTTCTATTTGATTTTTCTTGGTGAAAATGACCCTTAGAGGTGTTACTGTCATGAAGGAAGATGGTTCGTGTCTTATTTCTCTAGATTTTTGGTATCTATAGACGTGTGGACATCAGATTATCTAGATTTTTGACCCTGTTTTCCTACTCATTCCTGGCGTTCAGGGTCGATCCAAGGAGAAATGCGATTAGGTGTTTTATTTTCCCGAATATTACCATGGACACCAACGTGCCATTTGATTTCCTTGGGGGACCTGCCAGGCTGCCCCCCGCCGCCAGGAGAGAGTGGAAAATACCCTGACAAGAAACGTAAATAATGAAAACAATTGGTACTGCATGTGTACGAAGTCCTCCTATATCTGGAGAGGTACTCCCGCTCTCTAAACACGTTATATTGACACCAAAAAAGCACACTATGTTATCCCCTTAACAATGGTGTTTCCCGCACCTTTCGGTGTTAATTTGGTGCTCCACTGGTGCTTTGAGAACGGGAACATACCCCCAGGTTAGTTTGTTACACTCCCCCAGTTGACATTGGATCTGACGAAATTTCCAGACAAAAATTACTAAAAATCCTTATAATTCAAAGCATATTTTATATTTTAGATGAATCTCTCCATTTGTGATTTTTACTGGAAAACCAGGCGTTTCATACATCGGCCTCTGTTCCATGCAAATCCACTGGACTTTATGTATGTTGTTTGTTTTCAGGCAAGAGCACATTCGTAAACTTGGTGGACAGCAAAGCGTGGCTCGGTGGGAGCACAACCATCACCCCGGCACCTCCCGTGACCATGAGCCGCCATGTCGTGACATCGTCGCCCGCACACCTCCCCATGCTGCAACAGGCCACCACCCCACCCCCCGTACGCAGGAACGTCGGTGGTCGACGCCCCGCTAAAAGCAATGGGGTACGTTTTTTTGCTAGTTTTGTTGTTAGTTCCCTGACTGAATTTCGTAAGAAAGGTGTGCATGCTGACACCGTTACCGGAGTGACTTTCGGCAGCCCACATAGTTTTTGGCCCAAATCACTTGGTGATAACTCAGTTCTTCTTTGAAAAGAGAACAGAAGAACTATTGGTACGTGTACGAGGTGCAAACAGGGTAGTTTTATTTGGAAAATAGTAGCTTAAACAACCACTTTGGATAGGGTAGTTTTGACTAAAAAAAATACCTGAAAACAAAATGGTGAGGTGCCACACCCAGTGGAGCTTCCTGATAACTAGACTTCATCAAGGACCTGTGGCTGGATACGTTCTAGGTTTGTGGTGATAAGAGGTTCTCAAAGGATTAGGTACGTTCCTGAACCCGCCGCAAGGGAAACACATCGAAATTTTTGACACCTGTTTATCTCTGGTTTATTTTTGTCCCTAGTTGACTCTAAATTAATGGAAAGGTTTATCTTGTAATCTTGATGTACGTGACGCACCCAGATCGGGATCCTCACGTTGCTTCACTGATAACACTGTTTGTTTTCCATTTTACAGCAAATACGAAAATTCCCCTTTACATCAGATACCTTGCCGTCACTCGTTTAAATACTGGAAAGTTTTCAGATATATTGTGGGTAGTGTCGGTATCACTGTATAACAATTCTTGTTCTTATGGTTTGTTTTAATTTGTTACAGATCTCTCCCGAAGAAGAAGAACGACGAAGAGTTCGCCGAGAGCGAAATAAATTAGCAGCCGCTAGATGTAGAAAGCGAAGAGTCGATCACACCAACGAGTTATTGATGGTGAGCAATTTTTTTTAGGATCAGTGATTGGGAAATGGTGCACTTTATTCAGATTCAGAACACAATACGGAAAATCCGTGTCTGCGTCAGCGTAATATAACTGTATCTGCAGGAAGTATAGGTACCTACTAACAGATGCCGTTAAAAACCATTCTGGGGCGGGGTGCCACTTATGTTTTAAGCCTTTTTTGAGTAATGAATGCCCATTTTTATTTTTCCAGGAGACGGACGAACTGGAGCAAAAGAGGCAGAACCTACAGAAGCAAATTCAACAGTTCCAAATGGAAAAGGAGCAGCTGGAGTTCCTGCTGGAAGCGCACAATGCCAACTGTCGTCTGGGCATGGCCTCGCCCCCATCCCCTCCAGACCTCAAGCCGATTATTTACCAGGGCGAGCCTCGTGTGGTCGTGCAGGCGCAGCCCCAGTCTCATGGGCAGCCGCGCTGTGACGCCGCCGCTCTTAGCTCGCAACCCGCACAGCCTCGACGGCCGCAGCTCGGCGCTACGGCGGGCGGAACCAAACCTTCTCGGCCCAGTAGCCTGCCTGTGGGTAGCAAGCCACTCGAGATCGCAGGGGTGCCCATCACGACACCCTCAAGCGTCATCCCCTTCAACTTTGAGTCACTGATGGAGGGAGGGACGGGACTGACACCTGTCGGCCTCACGCCCAGCACTCGGGACGGCCTCAGCCCCATGGTGCCCTCGTGTTCTAGCCAGCAGCGCAGCAATGGCGCAGACATGGTGTCGCCAGACTCCAGCTTCCCGCCCAAGCTCGTGTCGTTGTGATGCCTCGAGCTCGCTGCCTAGAACACGCTAGTTCCACCGCACCGAGCCAGTTCTGCGTTGCTAATTCTTTTTAACATGTTTTGTGATAATTTCACGTGACGAAATATTTATATATACTTACATATTTGCTCAAAAGACTTAGTTTGCGTAGATTTTTGAGCTTGAAAACTTCTCAATTGCGAGTACGTACTGTATTCCTTGGTGACTACCCACTTGGGTATTTCTTACCAACCTATCTTTTTTCCAATGACAGTTTGTGCCATTTTTTCTCTTGCTAAGGTTGGCGTCATTGAAATATTTTGGATTGGTTTTATAACCACAGACGAAAAACGCTGATAGTTTATGATAAACTAAAACTCAAATAGTGACATGTATGATTTACTTAGTTGTAGTAAAGTCGACGTTAGATTACCTACTAGGTACTAGTTAACTCTTGTTCTCAAATCTTTTCCACTGAGTATTTTGGAGTCGATGTTTAGTGTGCAGTTTTTACAATAGGTGCTGAAGTAGGTTTTAAAAGAACGCGCATCGCTTTTTACGTATTGCAGGAATTGAACTGTCCAGTGTATTGGTTGTGCTAACAGTGATAAAAGCCTGTCGGCGACCAATCATGATTTATAATAAGAGCTGTTCTATTGTACATGTACCATAAGAAATGCCTATTTAAATATTCATTATATGAAAGTTTTATATTTCAGAATATAAAAATATGATTTTAGATCAGAGTATATATCTTTCTTCATGTCACCTGCATTTTAACGCAGCTATGTAATATTCTTACAAAGACGAGTTGATTTTTTTTTTTTTACGTTCAGAGAACATATGCGCCGATGAGTTGGTTGTTACATTTTTTTTTCTTTGGCCGAAGCCGAATATGAGTGGGCCGAAGCCAATACATCCATGTCGGAAGCGGAAAATTTTTCCGTTCCGCCGGGATTCGAACCCGGACCTCTCAGGACACAAAGCGGACCCCTTGACCACTCGGCCACTGAGAGGCACAATTGAAATGTTTTATTTACGTGGTTAACCCAACGGTTAACTTGGGACAATTTCGTCTTATATTTTACAATAACTGGCCGCAAAACCTTGTCCACAAACCAAATCCAGACAGTGCTGTAGTTATACGTTCTAACAAGGTGATGACTGATGGCTATGGTAGAATTCGAGGTTGATGCACGCATGAACCGAGTGCACCAAATGAAACACGTATCCAACAGGTAGGTACCAAAAGACAATTTATTTTCCATCCCAAATACTGATCGCGTTATACAATGTAATTCAAAAGTTTTGAAAGTAAATTAAGATTGTTATGGTTAGGGCAGAGCCTCGCATATTGACTTCGATCCACTAATAGGTTCCACATTGCCACTTGGGAAATATTGCAATCTATTCCTTTTCATTTAACAGTTTCCTCAGACAAATATTATTTAAAACCATTATGATACTATTTCGTGTTTTTACCTTGTCCGAAAGGCCAAATAGAAATCGATCGAAATGTTGAATCGGCGCTCCAATTTCCTCCTTCCACTTTAGGCAAACAGATAGGTTGCATCGAAATCGATATTTGCGTAAGCCCTGTGACATCCAAATCACAACACGTTTACTCACCAACACAAATTTTATGTCCACAAAAATGACACCTTTACGCTTCTACGAAGAGGCATTTAGCAATCGTGTGTAGTGACTGAAACGCTAACCTGTTGAAAACTCCAACCCTGGGCTCCAACCACATCTCCATAGCCAGGAAGAGACATAATTATGCCCTGAGCAGTGAACGGTCTCACCCTGGCTGTGGAGGGGGGGCCACAAGGCTGGAATTTTTGTTCAGATTCGCATTCCTGGCACTGTAGTCTTATCTATAGTTCCACATAAATCTCACTTTACGATTATTTTTCCACGGTCTGCATGGACGTCCAAGCATCTTTCTGCGCCCAAACAGAAAAAAAAAAAAAAAAATTATTGAGAACATATTATGTAACTGCTAATTCATTCTCAATAACCACTCAAAAATTCTGGAACTGATTTACAAAATATTCCAGTCGAACTGAACATTTTCTTCTATGACATTTTGAGTGTTAGAATCGTCACTTACAAAACAGTGAGAAAGCTAGAAAAATTCTGATACAGGACAGCTGTGGTTAGCGTGCCAAGAGAATCATCGTTAGGTACTTGTGCTTTCAAATGAAAGATCTTTTAAGGTAGAGGTGGGCAGAGATGGAATCACAGCTGCAAGTGATGAGTCAGTCGGCAGCTTTTGAGTCTATTCAATGAGTTTCTTAGCTTGGAAGAATTTCCGGAGGTAGAGAACTTGCCACGTCGCCAGTCCTAGGAGGCAGCACATGCTGAAAATGCTGAAGCCCAGCACTCGGGAATTCGTTGACTCTGAAAAAGAACAATAATATCTCTTAGTGGCCTAGAGGTCAGTCGAGAAGATGCTTATCTTCTAATCTCGGCACAGAAATTTGTCAGCAGCAGACAAACCTTCAAGTTAGGATATTCAGTGATGCTGGTTCGTTGGGTAACCTAAGTCCTGATCCGCCTGATCGTCTATTTCAACTCAACCTCGCTCAGCAGGTGTTCCACCTACAGGTACGTTTACCTCAGGTTTCTGACACTGTATGGAACTAACCCTTACACTCCTCTAGTAAACAGAGTCGAGGTCGGGTTTAAGATTTGACTGTTATGATTTTAGAAGTGTCCCGGCTAATAATAATAGCTGATGGTTGGGGGGGACAAGCCCAGCAACTAGACCGTTTTCAAGAACTATGCATTGTGCTCAGCTGGCAGCACTACCAAATGCCAGCTCCCCAGCCATCGAGTAAACGATGGGGACCTACAGTTTTAGGTGGGTTCCGAACCACCACAGCCTCGATTTACATTTCACGACATGCTGAACATATCAGAGGTGAATGCCGAGCAGAAAAACTTTTTGGTAGGATCGGGATCGAACCGGTATGACCCGGCTCTCACTGCTCCTCAAAAGTCGACCATTTAGTCCACTCGGCTATCGAGGCCATTAGTGTCCCGGCTAAGTAGCTCGAGTCGAATTTGCTGACATTTGCATTTGAATGTATTTTGTGCGTACCGTTGGTATTCCGCATTTCCTCCTCACGTTTCCTCATTATAGAGAAGTCCTTGACAATATCTTCAGACAGATCTTCTAATCTTTTCAGTTCAACTTCCATCGGCTTTAGCTTGGCTGCTTCGGCAATCTGAACAAAATTACAAATTACAATTAACCAAGCATTGTTCTCTCCTTTTTTTGCTTGAAAATCGTACCTACCATTGAGTGACTCTGAAAACAAAGCTTGTTAGTAGTAAAAAAAAAACTGCATGCTACTTATTACGACGTTCTTTTAACGCATGTCAGACTGCAAGGAAAAAGAAGCATTCTAGTTCAGTTCAGAGCAACACTAATTATTTGCAATCTAAAAGAAGACCGATTAGTCACGCAACACTTCAATTTACCATACTCTGGAGAAACAGTTGAAGAGTACATGAAACAAACATAATTTCATTACTTTTTCAATTGAGGAGGCCACAGTCTGATCTGACTTTACGTTCAAATTCTGGAATATGCTAGTTATATTTACCCCTTCATAGCTCTTGGCCTCCAGGCCACGCTTGATAGTTAAGGACACTTCTTGTGCTTGGCCTCTGATATTCTGTTGAACTTTTGATATAAAACAGATTTCAAATGCGTCGTATGTCTCTGTCACAAAGGAGAACTTGCCATTGTTGATATTATCTTTTTGGGACAGCACGTGTCCTTTGGAGTCTCGTACCTGAAACAATAACAGGGATAATCAACCTTTACCTATTACCAATGGTGTTGTAGGTCTTTGTCGTCAGTTTTACTTACCTACTGCTTTGAAAGTGTGGTCTCAAGGCACCATATAGGTATATTATGTCGGGCTACAGCGAAACCCAACCTATTCTTCAACGCCTATCAATGCATATACCTGCGCAGCAGGTTACTCGAGAGGGCTCATACACCAGATTACATCCACGTTACAATTATTAAAGAGCAAATTCAGCAGGGAATTAGTAGTTCGATACTTTAGAAGTTAACAAAACTTATATGAAGGTACATCTACTTAACGAATTTAAAGATGATCCCACTCCTTTACGTTTAACCTTCAACAGTCTTCACATAGTCCGGAGGTTATTTCCGTTCTCAAGGCATACGGATAGCATCAAACTCGCACGTATCGGTAGCAACCGGGTGCTTTGAAAATGGGAACAGACCTAGGCTAGATCTCACACCTACTAATTTTCTTCAACTTACAATGTAATCAACTTGCTGCGCTGGAGCTTCGGAGATGTCGTAATCGCCGGTGACTAGAACGTTTGCCTGTAGTTCTTCCCTTAGACATTTTATCGTGTTCGGGTGGAGGTGGAACATAATGCCATGCACAGCCTCCAGCACAGTGTACAAAATTAACAAGAGTGCACAGCAATTCATGGCTAACCTAAGTTTAGTTCACAAAAAGGGTCAAACGGACACAATTATAAGAAATCTTTTAGCGCTAAGTAATTTTTTGCGTTTGTTTCATATTTTGAATGAGGTGGAGACAGACGTGTACACGTGTCATCAGACGAAATTGACATAGAAGGCAGTGTATTGTTTCTGCTTCCACTGTGCTTGTTTACTTTTTGAAAACTTGGATTAAATTTTTTTGCCATGGGTGATGAAGTAAAAGATGCAAAAGAGACTTTGAAGGAAATGATGAATCCGCACACGGATTGTCTCGCTTGTCGTGTTGTTAGTTCTACAGTGCTCCTCTATAGTGGACTCTATTTGCTTCAACACAGAAATAATTTTGGTAAAGCGAACGGTTTTGTTCAGAGTTTATTGGGAGGAGGTAAGTACCTACCGTACTGAAAATGAGTCTAGTAACTGCACAACCTGAACTAATGAACCATCACAGCCTCAGTATACATTCATATTGGTTTAAATGTAAATAATTAATCAGAAAAGTACCTATATTGCGGCTTGAACACTTGTTCCAAGATATGAAAGGTAGGAGGGTACCTCCTTACACTTACTGGTTGTCATCCTTTGTTAAGGGCCCCCATACATTCGCTATTTGTTTACGTTGGGACCTCAAACTTTGTGAGAAAACTATTGGATATTTAAATATTCTGAAATATGTCTTTTTAACGTCATTACCTACTATTATCATTTATACTCTTTTATCTTACAGGGCTAATTCTTACCGCGTATATGAGAATGTTCGGCTTAGCACCTTTTGGTCCTGACTACATATGGAAATATTCATTGGATGAGAAGAAAGAAAAACCTTAAGTTTTTAAATAGTATAATGTTATCTACCTATATACGCAAAGTAGAATACCAGTCGGATAGCAGTGTTCCGCCAACTATTTTCTGGTAAGGCTGTAAGCATACCCAGCAGCTAGCTGCTTTTTCGATAAGATAAATTAATCTGCCGGTAGGTACCTATTGTGCTAGGAGTGCTAACCGGACCAAAAACTCCAACCCTGGGCGGGGAGCCCAGGTGGTAGGGGGACTGCCACTTCTCCGCAGCCAAGACGAGATATTTTACTTCTCCCAAGGAGGGACATGTTTTTACTCTGGAGGGCCGCAACAGGCCTCGCGAAAGTGATAGAGGGAGCCCAGGGTTCGAATTTTTGGTCTGGTTAGCGTTCCGGACAAAATACTGTATTTTCAAAAGATACCGTATGAACTGGCGGAAAACATATTTTTAAGGAAGCAAGTTTCCTCGAAAACGACGAAGAAAGAAAAATTGGCAGACAGGGCAAACCGAGGATGACGGTTGAGATGGGTGACCTACAATGCTTATCTTCCTACTTGTCCTAGCTTAGTATCAGTCTTGGGGTTGGCTGTGATATTCTGGACAGAGACGATGCTTTCATTGATGTTTGTCTGCAGTTGGCGCAAATCGTGAATGTACAGCAAACGGAGAACTTTGGCCGCCTTATTGAGTACAGGATCTCCCAGTGAAAATCCAGAGTCAGCTTCTTCAAAAGGGAAAGGTGTCCCCTGAAACAAAAATAGTAAGCCAACGCCTCACAAATACAAAACATTCATTTATTCTGGAAAAAATAGAACTGAATTGGGTTTGTTTTCTCACGTAATATGTACCTACCTAATATGTATACATGTAAAATATGTAACTTGTTTACCCTAGGATGGTCTACAGTTCTGGGTCAAGACTTAGCAGGATTTTCCCTAAAAGGAACAATGATGAAGATTTGTAAGGGACTCAGTTCAAATGGAGACAAGACAAAGGCACATACCTCACTTCCGACTATAGTTTAAACTGCAAGAAGGGACCTCCATGTATGAGTCCCGTACCTACTTACCTTTGATACAACTGAACTGGGATCCTTAATTGCCTTATCGGACAACCTGGTAGAGACCAGCTTGGCAACGGCCTTTAATGTCAGCAGATGATTTGGCTGTTGGTCTATTTGAAGTATGGAAGCTAGTTTGTTAACTCCTTGAATGAAATCTTGACTTTGAAAGTCCATGTTGTCGAGGGGATTTTCTGATGTAACCTTTGGGGCACTGGACTCTGCGGATGTGATGTCAGCGTTATACTTGGCTCTGTTGTCTCCGTACTCCAGACTTACACTAAATGTAAGCAGCCATTCCAGCTCTTCTTCCTTACTCCCATTCTCAACAGGGCATTCTAGATCTGACAGATATTTTTTGTAAGCTGCTTGCCATGTTGACGAGTCTGTACTCCTCAATGTAGATCTGTCTTCAACCTTATAATGACGGATTTTCTGATCTTCCAACCAAACTATTAGATTCCTGAAAGCTTTTCCATCTGCAAAAAGTGACCAAAATTGGTTAGCTGGTTAAAAATTACTTTTAAATGTGGACTATATATCCTTCTACATACCAGACAATGTAAACGACGTTGCATCTACGTGGTTTAGTGCCGATAGTTTCCTACGATACATATTCAGTTGCTTTTAAATAAAAATTTTCGAAATTTACAAATCACAAAACATTTAATAGCCAAAACAAATTTGGCTCTGGTTTGTTGGCAGCACTTCGACGAATGGAAGAAAACACTGCCTTCTGTAGAAAGTTTACGCGGGAACTTCTTTAAAAAAACTTCAAATAATATTTCAATATTTCCATCATAATATTTCAATTTTGAATTTTTTAAAAATTGAAGCATGCAAAACGACAAAAAGTAAAACTTCCAAATTCTTCCATTTGCTATGAAGGAAACGAATGAAATGAAAAATAATTTATTTTTTCCGGAAAAAACGGGAAAAAGAATTTTGGTGCCGGAAACCAAAAAAATTAATGAAACGTCAACGTGTTGATGTTGAATAGTTGAAAGATTTTCTATTTTCAGAGAGGGGAAGAGCCGGACGCGAATGCCTATTAGGGCCGTGACAGCTCGTCATTACGGGAGTCACGCACTCGGGGGCAAAGGGTGTTCACGACCTCATCAGCATCGTACGTAACGTATGCCACAAGTGCGGGCTGCCTGGCGCCGACAATACGTTGCGTGTGTGCCTTCCAATTCCCGCTGCTGCCGCACGTACTTCTTTAATTCATTACCTTCGACTCCGGGCTCTACTGTAAAATATACAGGGGTGCGTATTGAAACCTTCTTTGGTAAGAATTATAAGGTACCTATGTAAGGTGTCAGTCACTTTATCTAACAGATTAGGGTTAGTCATTCTCCTGCTTCAATCATTTCAACGTTTGATAACTACACTTTTGCGAAGGTTTTATGGTACCTACCAACACCAACTCATTCCCCGAAATAACAGGTCAGGTTATTTACGTGGCAATTTATTGGCCATAATATTGGGCCGCTGCGCCAATAAAGGTCAAAGATGAAATAGAACTATGTGACTTGTGAATGCCATCAACGCCTTCAGTTGGCTCTTGGCTTCATAATGTTCAGAAGGTCAAGTTCGTTTCAAGTTCGTCACCTCTCACTTTCATCCGATGGAAGAGAATTGCTGCCAAGACGAAGTGACTCTGACTATTGTACCTACTGTACTAAGAGTGACTACCTGTCCAAGCAGTTCCCTTAATTTTTATCGAACTTGTTAGATGTTTTTTGTTCTTTGTTGGGATAAAATAATTTTTGGACAGTTATTTAAAAACAAAATCTATTTCATATTGAATCCTACCTAAGTACCTACCTAATTTACCTGGTAGTAGAGATAAAAGCTAACAAGCTTGGTACTTTCTAATATACCTAACACCTGTAGGTATAGTAGGATTAGTAAAGAAGACCTTAACTGAAACCAGTCGGGTGCTATATATATTTTCATCCCCCTATCTATTTTATGAGGCGTTTTTGTCGCGTCAAATTTTAATTAAGTTTCTTCAACCTCAGACGTGGGGGAGAGGGCTATTTCACGCAATCAAAAAACTGAAGAGTAGGTAATAAAAGAGGAGAGATATATTGAGGGTTCCGAGCGCTGTAAGGGGTTGACACACTACAGTTTTCCCTCTCGCGTGACTCTTTGTCCGGTCGTAAATATTGATCGCTGAGCAAATTGCCTCAGTGGTCATAAGTATTATATTTAATGACCAATCGCTACATGAAAAAAACAAATAACAAATTGCCATTCGCCACCCTAATGTGCCGTTTTGGGTGTTGCGAGGTCAGAAACATTAGGATTGGCGTCTATCGACTATTGAGTGCGGTGAGTGCGAATACGGGAGGTTATAAGTTATATCTAATATGTAATATATCTAATATGTGTCTGACTTTTACATTTGGGCTAAAGATCAGTGTAGGTAATACCTACCTAAATCAGTTGCCCCAAGACCCAAGGAAGACGACTAGGTATCTCGACAAATTTTACATAAAGCAAGGAACGGTTTTAGCTTAGGGTTGGTGGTTGGTAGACAGCGAAGGCTGTTTTAATGTTTTCAAATGAAAAGTTTCTTTGGAAACTTCTGGATCTGCAGGTACTTATGTGTTCTGAAATATAATAGGTAGGCATGCATGTTAGATCACAATAGTTTTTGCCCACCCACTGTAGTAATTGAATTCGCTGAACTGAATGGTCAGATTTATTATTTAAAAAGACATTATTGGACTAGCCATGGGTTAGCCATGGGCACATCAGCATGCAGGCTCGTGTTTGGTTTTTGTTTCCATAGCAACGTGGCAACATGAGTTTGTTATGGGTGCGATGTCTTGCCTAAATTCATATTCTCATTTGTTCCTTGAGATTTAGATGAATTATCCCGCAGTTACTGAAACCAGTGTCCTAAATAGTTAAATAGCAGAAACTGCCATGCACTGCTCGAAGATACAACGCGATGGTAAGACTCCCGTGTATCCTGCGTAGCAGAGTGCTCCAGTGCACAACGCAGATATCACTTCTCCTTATTTATATTTTTCTTTTAATTCTATAGGATTCCGGTACAAAGAGACCCCGATGACATCCACCATTGTCTACCAGCATATGTCTAGTCACTACAGAAGAATTCTCAACGCCAAACCCGCTGTGGATACGTCGACTCCCCAGAGCTTCAAGATTCGGCAGACTCGCTCAGCGAAACCTCGAAGGCGCGGCACTTCTTCACCTACTACTGAGTTATCATCAGTCTGCAGGCACGATATTTTCCCAGTTCCAGCGAACTGCAGTGCTGAAGAACTTCAGCTGATTGACCGAATAGTGGCGGACGATAAATTTGGCCCTTCTGATGTTTGGTAAGTTTGAATGTGAAAAGCTGAGTGTTGTTTAGGTATAAATAGTGTTCCTGTCAGTGGACGGAGAAGTCTAAAATTTGTGAGAGAAGGTATTTAATTTCATACGGTGTAGTGCGATGTGTTTTTTTACTATTACCATTACCATTACCACGCAGTAGGTACCATTATGCTTACTTATTATAATTATTCATATTCCAGCAGGTTCCAATGGTCATCGAAGCGTCACAGTAATGGATCAGTTATGAATGGAAACACCCTAAATACCATAACGAACAAACTCCCGAAATCTCGGCAATCTCGCCCTCCCCTACAGATGAAGGTAGATATATTATATAGCTAACTATCTAGTGGTCATTAAGAAATCAAGCAAATCACCACCCTGTGTCTTTTGGACCGGGCCTACAATTTTTTCAGACGTCGAGTACATCTCAGAGAAACGGTACCCTGGATGCTCTGCTGCAGAATGTCTTGGTACCCAAAAGTACTTACCATGCCCCTGACCTAATCCTAATCTTACTAATATGTATCTGATGAAGATATCAAGTGCAAGCATCTCTCCTTTCCAGAAACATGGGTCGGGAGATTTATTAGAACGCCATCAAGACAAATTTGAGGCATTCCACATGGGCTTCTGGCCTCGAATCCTTAAATCCGACGTGGAGTCCAGATTGCGAGGGATGCGCGTTTATCACCCTCCAAGGCGGAAGACTGCTTTTGAGAAAGCACAGTGGGTAAGTACGAGATGTTTATAAGTTGACAGATTTGCTACACAGACTGTAGTCGAACACCATAGTTCCCAAAGCAGTTGAGTTAAATGGGTTCGCATGTACAATGAAAGTTTCTTATGAATTTACTCGAACCTAAAGAAAGAAAAAATGGTTGTTTTAATTTCTTCCTTCTTGATGTAAGTTTTCTAACCACCTATAGGTACCAAGCAAAAAAGCATGACTAATGAATACCGATGTCTTAGCAGGACAATGAATCGGAGCGAGAAGAAGAGCGTGCCTGCGGTTGCAGGGATGAGTGCAACTGCGTGGTTGGCACTACAGAACCTCTGGGGAAAGAGCCTAGTCAGGCTTCCAGCCGTGACTCTGCCTACAACGGAGGCACCTCCTCAACCCCTGATAGTCGAAGTCCAACCCCGTGTCAGCAGAAAATGCGCTCCAGCCACGTCAAACATGCTGCCACGCAAACTGAACCCAAAGCTCCTAAGCTTGTCCAGCCTCGAAAAAATTCGGGAATCAGGTAAAAACCGGTTAGATTATCTGCAGCGGAGTAAATGCGATAAAGCTAAGAGTCTCTACAGTGAAATAAACATATTCCAGTTCTTTGACAAATGACAACACTCCAGTCAGAGTCACCAGTCACTAAGTTTCGAGTGTTGAGTATCTTGGCTTATAGCGTTTTTTAATTATCCACACGCAGTGCAAAATCCGCTTCCGGGTGCAGTTAAGTGAATGGTATCTTCACGCATCAAAATAATAAATGAGTCTTGGCGCCATACTTACAGTCTGGGCTGTACTAACCACTCAGCTAACTCATTAGTCAAATTTAGTTTTACTAATGCGAAGCTTGTCATTTAACTACCTCACACACTAAAAGACAAATGGTGAAGTTCAGGCCCGTATCCAGAAAGCGGTCATGGGGGGGGGGGGGGGGGTGGTTTAGGGTCATGGGGGGGGGGGGGGTTTCGCCTATACTTTTTTGCTTCACGTTGGCATTACCATGTTAATTTTCCGCTCATGGGTGGGGGGGGGGGGGGGGCTTAAACCCCTAGACCCCCCCGTGGATACGGCTATGGTGAAGTTCATCCGACGAATCTCTAGAACTGATAAATTAAGTAGTGAGTTAGAGTTACGTCTTTATTATGTTTCGTAATGTCACCTTTATTTGTTAATTAATTAAAAAAAAAAAATCCTACAGTTTTCCCAAAAAGGTGTCATAAATAATGTTACAAATTGTTTTGAACGGACATTCTTAATGGCTGGTAAATTATAAGTTGGGTTTTGTTATTTCAGAGGAGAAGCAGATGAGTTCGCGTACACCAAATTCATCCATGACATCACGATGGATGTGGTGGAGGCTGGCCAATTCACTGACAAGTCCCTCACCCGAATCATTAAAAAACACGTCGCTGCCAATCTCACCATTCTTGATAAGGTACCAATAATAAGTAACGAACCGCCTCTCCGGCTAACTCCTCCTCGGCTTCGGCCAAAAAATGCACCTGTTTTGCCCCACAGGTGCTGTCACAAAAAAAAAAAAAAAAAAAAAAAAAAAAAGAGCAAAAATAATAAATAAAAGTAAAAATTGGTGTAGATGGTCTAAGATTGCTCCAGCTCAGGACTGGGAATACCGACCTACTGACGCCCGCAAGGGACAGAGAACATTTAGACTAGGAGCACTTTTAGGTCCAGACGCAGTCTGAGGTCTGTAAATTTTTGATGCCGTCAGTTTTGAATGTGTTTTATGTTTACAGGGCAGAATGCTTGAGGAAGTATCTAAATTACGGCAACAGCTGGGAATGCCATTGAGCAGCGACGATTGTCCAGACTGCGAATCTACAGTAACCACAAAAGCGTCCACTCAACTCCCCCGATCACTCAGCTATGAAAGCTCAGCAGCTGCTGCTGACTCCGACAGCTGGACCACCCACTACCGACAAATAACAAAAAGCAGACGTGCCTCGTTGTGGGTAGCATCATTGGATAAAAGTGAGGAAAACAATGTGTTGACAGTAGCAAGTGAAAAATCTGTGGCTGACACTGATCAAGAAGCGGACAATGACAGAGATTCGGATTCTAGTCGGGAGACTACCATAAAGGAAGTGGAGGTCACAGCTAAGGAGGCAGTTCGCTCCAGTAGCGGAGAATTCAGCATCAAAGAAGCATCCTGGAAGCTTGTTGAAGATAACAGTGATCAAGATTATCTAGATGAGTCCATTGAAGTTGGTTCATCACTGTGTGGAGACGACTTTAGTGAATAAGTTTGCTTTATGAAGTGGTGGTAAGTAAATAAATAATATATTACTATTTTCTTCCTTTGAATGTGTCCGCTGGTAATAGGTACCTACTACAACTTACTACTTCTCGTATTTTGGTTCAAAGGTTGACCATCAGGTTGAACGTTCTTTATAAATAGCACTCACAGAAAAACAGTCAAGACTTCTTTACGGCAATTTATTAGACAAAATTGTTGTAACTAAAGCTAACAGTATGCCCATTATTTAGTCCTCACAACCTTGTGAACATTAATTGCACTTTAAAGCAATGTCGTACATTCGCAAAAATCACAAAACAAATATACAATAAAATAAATGGATTTATCGGAACTTAAATTAAATGAGCAAAAGTACCTGGTTCCCTCTAAAGCAAACATCTTTTGAGTTTCGACGTCAGGTACACATATTCGATTGAAACCACGGACATAGGAACAATAGGTACATTGGCTATTCGCTGCAAGCCTTTGGAGAGCACAGCTAATTGATATGCTTGGTGGGGGAGTCATTTTGCTAGAGAAAAACAACAACGGAAATGATGGTAACGGTAACCAATCATAATCACGAGAATTGTTTATAAATATGTATCTACATTAATGCTATACCGCAGGTATAAATGGAAAATACTTAAATATACTTGTAGGGGATGGTATACCACAAGTAGGTATGATGGATAGGTACAGAGTAGAAGGTAACGAAGCCCCGAAGACGAACGACACGAGACACGAGGGTGGGCGACAGGGCTTGGATATAGACGGGACATCTCCGGGGCCAGGGCTGAGGTTGGCGCATTATCAGCTGATGTCACTGCTGTTACTGTTTTCACTCTCAGGCTCAGAAAGGGCAAGGTAGCGTCCGAGGTCAGGACGAGCGGGCGTAAGCAGGGCGGGCAGCAGCGTCACGTGCTCGATGGACGCGTCGGGCGTGACGTCCACATCAGTGCGCCGCGTCTCATTCACAGGCACCCAGACTACACCCCCTAACGCGGCATTGCGCGCCCCCAGGACGTCTGTATCGAGGCGGTCCCCCACCATGATGCATTCATTTGGTGACACGCCCAGCTGCTCGCAAGCTAGGAGGTAGATGGCTTTGCTGGGCTTTTCCCAGCATAGGTCTCCCGACACCAGAATACAGTGGAAGTACTCCTGCAGCTCGAGGCGGTGGATCTTTTCCCACTGGGAGCGGGAAGGGCCGTTGGTAATGAGAGCAAGTAGGTAGCGTGACTTGAGGCAGCGCAGCATAGGAAGCACTCCTTCGTCAGGGTGAAGGTGCTCGTACCTGAGCTCAACCCACTGCTGGGTTACCTCCTCTGGAAATCGCAGGCACAGACCAGATCAAGTCGAGGTCATTCAACCAACGAATGGATTAATTTAATGAAAAATGTAAGCGAAGTAATAAAACACAGACATATTTACCAATGTGTGAGAAATTTGACGAAATGGGGATACCTGTAACATTCTGAACAGCTCGCCTTCATTGTGAGAGAACAAAAAGCACTGATAATAATATATTACCTTCTGTGTAAAGTGGAGGCGCAAAGAGTGGCTATAACTACAGTTCAAACAACTCAGACAAGCCACAATCATTTAATATTCAGTATAAAAAATGAATTAGGTGGGTGAAATGTCCTAAAGGGAGCACTCCCAGTTTTCTTCTATTATCCGGTCCATCAGAACTTTAATAATACCAAAGCTTGTCGTTTAGGCAACAGGGTGGAAGTAAAATTGTTAGTGTTAACTCAAACATGTTATTCCTGCATACCTTGTACCTACGGACCACGTGTCACGTGCATATCCAATAATAAGCTGATCGCAGCTTTTCTTTTGGAAATAGCTTATGAGCTGAGCCTAAGCTTAGTTTCTGTCCACTTACCCGCAATATTCTGATACTTTGCCCCTAAGGATTGACTCCAAACAGTCTGCCTCCATTCATGCAGACCAACTTCCAAATTTTCCGGATACCTCCTGAAGTTTTTGAGAAACGTCTGGGTGATACATGAAGCATCTTTGGAGGGAACTCCATAATCCTCGACTAGAAGACATCGCACCTATTCAACAATTCAACAGAGCATAAGACTACAGAAGAGATAGATTTTTTTTCATGGATATTTGTGAAATATGCTAGATTTGCTGCTACAATAGGTACCTAATAGTACGGTTTAAAGTTGTACCCTCTATTTGTTTAAAAAGGACCCAATTGTGAGAAAACCGAGAAATGCTTTCGAACTTCTGCGTGCAGATTGTGTGACTCGGATTTTTCATCAGTGAGCCCCATATTTTGGTTTCACTCGGTCCTAAAGCAAACGGATGGGTACAAAATGCGCGGGAGTTTTTGCCAAGGCAATTTCTGTAAAGGTTAAATGAATTAAGAGGACATTCATTTGTCAGCCTATTTCGGCAGGCTGCCTAGCTACAAGTTTTCAGCACCAGTCGGCAAGAGTGCCCTTAAAAAGAGTACATGAGCGGAAAATGTGCACACCCATTTGCTGTAGAACTCAAGCCATTAAAGATAGAGACAAGAGAGGTGAAATGATTACCTCTGACCGTCTGATACATTTCTAACCGGGCACTAAGACTCTTACGAGAAACCCGTGTACCTGTAAGAAAACACAACCATTCATTTGTTTTCAAGTCCCTTCACTCTTCATTAACAACTGGGGAAAGTAAACGAGAACCGAGCCAAACGTTTGAAGGTTTTCGAAGTAAAATGTGATTTACTTTATATTCAAACATTATGTTATCGGTTTTCGCGTGTCGAGACCCCTACAGTTTGAGGAAGTTGGATTCTGAGGTGGTCTCCCTATACGACGCACGTCAAAAGGCTTCAGTAAATAGTCAGGTACAGGTTCGCTACACCATCTCATAGTCACACCGTCTCCAAACAATATCCCAAGAGGCTTTCCGTACCTACTAGACTCATTACTTCCTGTTTACGTTCCACTTTCCGATTTGTCCTAAAACAACTTAATCGAGACGGCAGAGAAATCGCAGTCGATAGCGAATTGACGTCGCTCAGCTTGGACGAAAATAACCGCTATGGCATGACAAAGCGATAGAAACGATTCTACGGCTCAGATTATGTCTTCACGATCACGATGGTGTATGGATAGAAGTTGACCCAGACAACTTGACTTTACGTGGCGAGGTCTCGGTGGCCCTCACCGCTACTGGTCCAACTGTTCACCAATGACTGCCTGTAGGTTTCCTCGCTGGGCTATACTGAACTATTCTCCTGCCAGCTTCCCACAAAGTTTATCCATGCCTTAACCTAACTCCTCCTTTGCCCCAGAGTCCAAGGGTAGACTCTTGAGTAGTTGGTACCAAAGTACGTGACCTATACCTACTTACTTCAGCAAGGCTGCAAGGTCTGTAAATACTAGTAGGTATACCGGTCCGGTCTCCGGATGATGTCACGCTAACCAATCTGAGTGCTGCACTGCTTGAAACCCAAGACTTATAGCGTTTATACGAGATTCTAATAATGAACATGAAAACGAGTTTTTAACCTCTGGAATTAAGAGACCTTATAAAACTAAAGGTTGCTTATCTGTGACTGTGACTGAATGATCTGCAACTTAAAAGAAAATTAACGATCACACGTCGTCGATATCGCATACTGACGTCGTAGTTAGTTGCACTATTGTTATCTCATATACGAACTGCAATCTGTCAACAGTTCCAAGTCCATATTTGAACGAAACCCTGCGGAGTCAAAAGGTTACAATACAGTGCGTACAACCGTCAATCGACCCAGTGGGACAGTTCTTTTCCTCAGGTCAAAAGTTCGATAACCTCGGAAGATAAACAGTTCATGCGATAGCCACCTCGAGCAAAGCACTTTTATCCTTACCTAAGTTCGACAATTCTCAGTTAAGTTCCAGTCAGTTTAAATAGAGTCCTCAGGATAAGCACCCAAGAGGACAGGTCTCTCAACTCAAAGTCAAGCGGTTCGAACCTACCCATTGCCATGCTAGAGGCAGGGCAGCCTTCACTCTAAAAATCTGAAATATCAAAAAATTGCAGAAACTCAGAAACATTACGATGTATCCGGACATAACAATACTAATGTTACAACCTATGTCTTCGCAGAGACAACAGCCCCACCCCCTTCATCATGGCCACTGCCCATGGCTGCACAAAAAGCTATCAGAGAAGTGGAAAACAGCATTCTTGAGACTTCGATTGCGAAATTTCATGACGTTCCACCTGGCGGGAGCCGTCAGATATCATGCAGCAGCATTTGTTACGGCTCGCTATGAGCCCCCCATCCCACTCAGACCCGTCGCTCCCATGCACTCTTCCTTTGAACATTTGGTACGACATTCAGAAAACCTTACCCTACCTTATCAATGGGATAGCACTTCCAGAGAGTAAAGACTGTATAGGAGATCCCTAACAAGGTGATTTCTCAAAGGCTTTCCACGCTTTGGCCCAACGTAGGGAAATGAAGTCCTAAGCCGAAGTATGGACAAATCCGCTGGCTCGCCGATATTCACCCATTTCGTTGAGCCAATTGGCCGGCCGATATCGGCCCAGTAGGTGGAGGCCTAAGAGAGTTGCTGTTCTTTAAATGACAGATAAAACTAGCAGAAATGAGGAATACCTTCTCCTCATTCTTATATAATGATCTCGAGTACCCATGCAACGACCAGGAAGTGCACACAGTTCCCCATAGACGAGAGTGTAACAACCTTCCACACAAATTTAAAAATACCGATAGTCCACATCAGACGCCGAAAATAGCTCTGACTCCTGTGAGTTTAATGATCGGTCCCGAGCAACAGCAGCAGTATCGTGTTCCGTTTTTCTACTCTAAATCCAGTGCTCCCTAGCCGATCAAGCTTTTAATACCTAAAACATCTATACTTGTACAAGTTTAACACGTATAATTAGTATAAAAAGACAGTCTGTCGTACATAAAGGGATTATCAGTAGAAAAGATCAATCGCCAAACAACTTTTTGCCAAGCTCCATAAAGCGATGGGTCCGGCACACGGCCAGAGCGTCATGGTCCTTCAGCACCTTCGCTACCCCCTTGTTGGCCTCCACGAGATTGCAAAGAAAGTCTTCATAGGCGGACTTGGTGTTGGCCGGAAGGGAGCCAGGCCGGACCTGCTTGAGCATGACCATGATGCCCTGAGCCCACCCGCTCTCCATCGCAAACTCCGACACCCATGGGATGAGCGCGAGGACAGCGCTCATAGTCTGCATGCCCAGGAACCAGAGCTCCATCAGCTCTCCCCAACTCCCCTTGTATTTTATGGACACACAGATACCCGTCGTGTCCACTGACTCGTCCACGCAGTATGCGTCCCAAAGGAAGCGAATAGCTGCTTGAATGAAACGACAGATGGCAAAGTCGTCCTTTTCGACCCGTTTTGCCTGTTGCTTCAGTAGAAGCAGACCCAGCACAGCAAGGTTGCCACTCAATACCAGGTTTTCTGGCATGTTACGGAGCTCCGGTAGCTTTGAGAAGATAAACTTGAGGAGTGTAGAGAACATAGAGCTCTCCTCCACCAGCTGCGCCTCGAGCACCGTCAGATTCATGAATATATTGCAGAGGCTGATCATTGCACTGCGCGAGTCTTTCATATCTTCCTGCTGCTTGGGAGTGTAGGTTGGTTCGGGGATATTTTTCATCTTCATTCGTTCCAATTTTGGGATTTTAGGAGGCTTGACGAGAACATAGGTCCAGTGATATGAAAGGGCCTCGTAAAAAATCTCCTCTTGCTTCACCTCCAACATGATTTTGCGAGGTTTTTCCTCAACCGTGAGATGGCAAAGGGCAGGGAACAAGAAGCGCAAAACGTCGACGCTTCCTATGGGGTCTGTGTCGACTTCCATGCCACCGCCCGCCTTGGCCGCCTCCTCGTTCAGTCGCTCGCGAATTCGCCTCTCCCTGTTTGCATAGAAGGTTTCATTCGCAATCTTGAGCATAAAGGGAAAGATTGCGTAAACAGCATTGCGAGATGCAGAAGTTTCTTGGGCAAGCCACGCGCCCAGAACGCGGACTAGAGCGATGGCGAACAGTTTTTCAGACAGTGGCAATCCCTTGTTCTTGTCGTACTCTTTGTTAAACATTGCGAGGGTGTTCAGGACGGCGGTGAAGGCGCCCTTCAGGGCCGTGTACAGGGATTGTTTCTCCTTCTGCTCAAGGTCCAAAGTGTCCTCCGCTACGTACGCGATGGACAGCTCAAGCGTGACAAAGCACGCGGTGATAAGCTCGGCCTGCGTCATCAGTTGCTTGACTGTCTTATTTTCCAGCTGCATGCGCACCTCGATAGAGCACAGCTGAACCAGTAACAGGAAAAACTGTCGCGGCTTTTCCTGGTCCGACAGAGCCCATTCGACACCACATACTTCTAGCATTACAGATGCCAGTTTAAGAGCGGGATCGCGCTGGCTCTTACCAATCTTGCTGGTGAGTGTGTCAGTTAACCCCTTGTAGATGCTCAGAGGCCATATTTCGTCGCCTACAGTCTGTGCCACGTCCCTTTTGCGACAGCTGGCTAGAAGCGAGTATAAGATACCGCTCAGTTCAAATTTCCTTTCACTGTTGTCAGTTTCATAATCAAGCGCAATTTTAGTTAAAATGGCGTTGAAAGGCTTTACATCGGTGTCCCACGCGAGTGGCCCAAACCGAGTTACAAGAGAGACCAAAATATTGAGAGCCTCGTCAGTTTGGAAGCTCTGCTGGGCGTAAATTTCGCACATTTTGGTCACCGCACCAACATCCAGCAGAGCCTTTTGACCCTCGGGTGTGCAGGCGATGTTCTGCAGGCACCTGTACGCTTCTCCAACGGCCATGAGATTATCGTCTAGGTCGTCATCGTCAGCCATGGACACAATTTCGAAGAAAACGGGGATGTTGGACAGGATCTCAGGGTGAATGGCAATTTCTGGTTCAGAGCAGAAGCTGGAGATGACAGTGAGGGCCACTGACTTGTACACCATGGCTGGGCAGTCAGCAGGCACGTCCGGACTGAGGAGAAGCCGTTTCAGAAAATTGAAGCCAATAGCTTCCAGCAGTAACCTCTTGCTTGCTGTGTTGCATTCGGAACTTTTCACCAACTTGGTGACCATAAACAGACCGGCGAACTTTTCCGTGTCACTTTTGGCCGCCTTGAGAATAGCCACACACTTTTTCACTGACTCAGGAATCACGTCAGCCATAATTAAACTATTTTCAAGTCACGTTATCCGTTGGTATAGTGTACTGTCAATGCTAAAGAGCAATCCATATATCAGTACGGCACTGACGCGGTAGCAACGAGGTTGGTGACACGCAGTGTGTGTGAGGGGCGAGAGAACTCAAAATCGAGGATTATTTTTAGTTTGGGAAGGGCCCAAGCCAGACAACGTAAGTAAACCGCATCGCCACACTCAAGCTCGACACGATCTAGCCATCAACTTATTATTAACTCCAGAATACACAGTTTATTTTGAAGAAATGTTGCCACCATTGCGCAGACGACGATTTTAAACGTCAAGCTGACCTTGAAAACGAACAGCAAAATAACGGAGCCTACTGCTGGTGTTAAACGTAAATTTACATACCTTATCACAAGCTTCTTTATCTCCACGTCTCGTTGGAATCAAAGTATTGTCCAAATCGAAAAAAATAGCGTTTATAGGATGTGCGGAAAGTAGTCTGCTAGAGGGAGCCATATTGCGTGCTATCACCTTGGCTGCAGAGCGGGATCTGCCGCTAGCGCCACGCGCGCCAACACGCAGAAGCGCCACCGCCACCGTTACGTCACCCGCAACTTTCCACTCAGGGATTTTCCATTTTTTTCACCCAGAGCTTTTCAAGGTTCAGGGGCCAGTTAGAAAAACAGCATGTTATTTTTATAAGGAAATAATAAACCTTAAAAAAAATTATTGCGTGTAGGTATGAAGGTAATAATTATTTCCCAGGTAGAGCACCTAAACACCGTTCGACCGGTAGCACATTAGCACAACCTACTTTGGCAAGTTACACAATCGCCCTGCGGCAGTCTGTCTTTGCGAAAACAGATTAGATAGGTAGCTGCCCAGATTAATAAGGGAGAGGTTCTAGGTTCATTGCAGCTGAAATACCTACATGAGTAGGTAAGTACCTACCTAGGTATAAGTAAGGTAGGTAAGTAATTTCCCTCCGCCGGCACTGGCATCTTATCTACCTTTCTACTTACCTCCCAGTTGCAGCCCGTGAAAATACTTCTCGAGTCTTATCACACACTTCCTTATCAGCTGCGTGAACACCATCATCCTTTCCAGAGCCATGCGTTTCGTTCAATTTATAAACCGAAGCGGAGTTCAGCGACTGGGTGTTCAGCAGAAAATTGGCGGAGACATAGTGGATCTGAATGCGTGCGATCAAGGCTTACCTGACACTCTTCTCCAGTTCCTTGCCGGGGGAAAACAACTCTTAGAGAAGGCGAAAGCGTAAGTTTGGTACTTCCTCGGAAAGATGTGTCGTTAAGAAATGTAGATACATTGCACTGTCACTTTTAAATAAGTAGGGCGTCGTTCCGCTAACCACGGTGTTTCAATGCCTCAAGGTCAAGGTCTGCGTCAGCGGAGCCACTACAAAGTAAAGGAAACATTCTCTAAAATTTTAAGAATTTGTGATGAGCCTACCTACGCCGTTTTCAACTTTTCAGGTTGGCATCGGAAGCAAAATGCATCGTTCCGCTGTCAGAAGTTCGGCTGTTGGCACCTATAACTCGCCCAGACAAAGTGGCGTGCGTGGGACTCAACTACAGGGGACACTGCGAGGAGCAAAACCTCCCTCTACCTGTCGAACCCATGATTTTTTCCAAGTTCAGCAGCGTCATAACGGGGCCTTACGATGACATCAAGTACCCTGTCGTATCCAAGGTAGAGACTACAGACTAAAATGAGAGGGAAAAATTAGTTTCGCTGCTAAGTGTCGTTACGTAAGTCTCTAGTTAAGTATCACAAAGTTAGTGTGGAGACCCTCAATTTTGTTTGCGGAGGTAACAGGTTAATAAGTAGGATTACAAGTTGGCTCTTCATCCATACTATGAGGAATGAGCTCCGTAAAATACACACGCGTAAAGATATTCCCAGACGTTTGGGTTGTGATCTGGACTGCGTATTCAGGGAGTGGTAGTACCTATTCACTGTCTCTCAGAATCCGCTGTTTGTGAGACCAGCTTGTGCCATTCAAAGAAAAACATATGAAACGTCTTTAGAACTCACAACATAGTGGGGAATATGAATGTGCAGGAGGTGGACTGGGAGGTGGAGTTGGCCGTGATTGTTGGGACAGGAGGATACAACATCCCCGCAGGCAGCGCAATGGACCACGTCTTCGGCTACACGGTCGCGCAGGACGTGTCTGCACGTGACTGGCAAAAGAAGCGTAACGGCGGCCAGTTCCTCCTCGGGAAAACCATGGACTCGTTCTGCCCCATGGGCCCTGCCGTCGTTACTTCGGACTCCATTGCAGATGTTTACAACCTCGGTATCAGTACCAAAGTCAACGGTGTCCTCAAGCAGAGCGGCAACACCGGCGAGCTCATTCACAGAATCGACGCAATCATTAGTCGCATTTCAAGGTAAATAACTAGGGAAGTTTCAGAAAGGAAAACTCATTCAGCCCGTAGGTAGGTTTGAGAGTGTATTGCTTTACAAATTCTGATAGAAAGAGTGCGCAGTCATCTATAGCAAGGGTTTCCATCTTGTCTGGTTTAAGAGTGCTGAGAACCTTACAACTATTTTTAAAGAAAGTAAAGTGTGTAATAAAGGAAAAAAAGAATTGTGCTAATCAAAAAAGCATAATGTCTAGTAAGAGTTTGACTTTTAGTCAACTCATGTCCTCCGACGTTATTAAATATCCTGCTCTACACCTATTATTGTTTCTTACGTGTGTTTCAGCTGCGTAACGCTGCTACCAGGGGACGTTATATTAACGGGAACCCCGGGAGGAGTAGGCATGCACCGCAGTCCGCCTGAATTCTTAAAACCCGGAGACGTCGTCACCAGCGAGATTCAAGATATCGGAGTGATCGAAAACAAAGTTACAGTCAGTTGAGACCCCTTAAATCGGCAGGGAAATGCCAAGCGTTGGAATTAAAGATATCCTCTTCAGAATAGTCATCGTTTAGTTTATTTCATACTAAAATTGCTAATCTTACGAAAATAAATTTTAGTAAATGAAATATGGTAACTGATAACAGCTAGGAAAAGTGATAAATGAAAATACGTAACGTAAGGGCACAAGCATGATAAATGTGTCTAAGTAAAGAGTGGTGCAGCTAGTCTCTAAGCGGACTTTTCGAAAATAGTTTGTGGCTGGATGCTTCGGATAAAATAATACGGGTTTTCGCATTTAGAAAAAGAATGTTTTTGCAAGGGGCAAATTTGAACCGAATTTCAAAAAAGTCTAATCGAATTAGCCCCTGAGAAAAAATACATAGCTGATTTCAACTATACTGCGTATTACATAAATTTTCAAAATTCCGCTAAGATTACGCTCACACTCAATTGAACTGTTAAGTACATCCACTGCAAAAAAAGGAGGCATGTGCACAAAAAACTGACGCAGATTCACATATTTGAGGAACAATATCAACAAAAGAACGAAGAAAAATTGAGCATAGCTGAAAGTCAGAATACTAAGCTCTTCGTCATTGAAACACGGTTGTTAAACTCTTACTCTTTAGCGTCTCCGATACCGTCGGCATTGATGGCGAACATTGCTTCGGCCTCCGGCAGGCAGGGAGAGTCGTATATCTTGCAGATCCGTGTCTCGCCCCTTCCTTTGCGGAGATACAGGCGCGTAGTGCTTGAGTGGGCCATGATGTTCCCCCCAATTGGCTTCTTCGGATCAGCAGCGAACAGAGATGCGCCATCCACTTGTGCCACTACTTGATTTGTTAAAACGATAGCAACGCCAAACTGGAACAGAAGCATTCCTGTTAGTCCCAACACCACTTCCACACAGTGAGGAATGCATATCCGTATTGGACAAGATTTTGCTTCCTTTTTGCGAAGTATTATTATCTTGATGAAAATGATATGTAAAACCCATTTGATTTATAGATAACTAGAAAGTTTTACGCAGTACATACTTCGTCAGCGAGACGCAGTAACATCCTCAGAAAGCGCGCCAAATGCATCTGGCGGGCAGACAATTCCCCTCGCCCAGAGTAGTCCGTTCGGTACAGGGCTGTCGCGCTGTCCACAACTAGAAGCGCGTATCTAAAACATTAAAGAAAATTAACAGGAGACCTAGAATAGAGGGTTCAACTCATTTGGACTCGGTCATTTTTTATCCTTTTAGGCACAAAACATTTATCATTTACGTCTCCTCAACAAATGAGGGATTGTATCCTGATGTTCCCTGGTTTGAGCCAAAGCTTCCTAACCTAGATTCACACATCATGGCTGATGCCATGACAAGGAGCTGCATCTGGTGATCCGTGTTGTACGCTCGAGCATAAGCCACGTTGTCCAGAACATCGCTAGAAGACATTTTATACCGCTGCGCGACAGCAACCAAGCGCTCAGGCCGGAATGTTCCTTCTGTGTCAATATACAAGCATTTCCCCTCCCCACCATTTTGATCGATTGGCAACTGCAACAATAAAAAAATAGCCAGTTATAAACATTGTGCGGTGCGTCCTACCTCCTAAAGTTAAAAAATCATTTTTTTTCGTGATTTACCATCAAAACCCACGTACATTTGGTTTCTCCTCTTACACTCTTAGGAGGAGAGCTTTACCTGACAGGTGACTGCAAGTGTGTGACACAGTTGTGTTTTTCCAGTTCTGAACTCCCCAAATATTTCTGTAATGGAGCCCGTTTCAACGCCGCCTCCCAAGAGCTTATCCAGCTCTTTCGACCCAGTCGTCAACTGGATCAGTTCGGATCTTTTTTGGTGAAACTCAGTAGCTGTTGTAAACCCCATCGGAATCAACTTGTAGGCTTCGGCCTGCAGTAAAACAAGAAAATAAATAAAAAGAAGTTTAGTTATTAGATTCCTTACTAATGCGCTTATAATAGGGGTACACGTTACTCCCCAAGAGATTCCGCCAATCCACTAGGTTCTTGATTATTGGGATGACGATTAAAGAATCTGAGCGGTTCACCTACAAGCGCTGAGACTCACAGGTCAGGAAACATGAAAACCTACATCATGTCCAATAGGGTAACTACAGGAAACAGAATGGTCCTGCATACGCGGATATCAACTTGATACTTACGATTAATTTGTCAGCTTTAACGTCACTAATGCTTTTGATAGCCATCAAGTTTTTCTTTGGTGCAAAAGCAATGGATTCGACAGTATTGTAACCAGCATCTTGCAACTTCTTTAGGTCGGCAGCAGTGATGCCGTGTCCTTCTAGCTTTGATATCAAGGTATGTCCCACTTCTTCCGCGGCATCCGAATCGTCAACGGCCACAGTCGTAGACAAAGACGACACAGCCATTGTAGGTTAACTAAAGAGTAGAGCTTTTCTTGCCGAAAACGAGATTTTTAGGATAAAAATGGCGGTTGACTCTTGCCTTTCTGTTGTCACTATTTCTCGCGCGGAAAGTTTTGTTTACCTTTCTTTTGCTGCCACGTAAAAATAGTGGCAGTAGATTATTTTTTTTTGTCGTAAACATTAAACATTTAAATGGAGTTGAGAGACATTCTATTTATCTTTTTCTATTTTACTATTTTAGGTGATAGCCATGGAGAACAGTGTTAAAGTGGAATTTTTTCGTCCTGATTCGGACTCAAAGATGATCAGCCATACCTGCACAGGCATTAACCTTAAAACTTTGATTGCGGCGGTATATTCTGTAAAAGCCGAAACAAACGCGTACCTGACCGACATCGTCGAAAAAGAGGGAATTAACCCAAGTAAGTTGAGGTCGAGGTGTGAGATCGAAAATCTCGGTGACCTCTGCTACTTATTCGTACCAAACTCCTCTGCCAGTAGCTTGGTTTCTAGAGAAGTAAGTAGTTGCATGGTCAGCGACTTAAGTAGGTACCTTACCTTACCTATGTTTTGTGACGAAACATACATACATAGATACTCGAACCTACTGTATTGCACATCGGGAACCCCACTGACTATCTTCTTACTATTTAATTGGTGGTTTCAGGTCAGTCATCTGTGGGAGATAACGAGGAAGATGATGAAGAAGACGACCCCCCTGACGGTGACAAGAGTGCTGCTGAAGGAAAGAGAAAGAACGCTAATAAGGGATCCGGCAGAAAGCGTCGAAAGTGGTAATTCTCGAATTCTTATTATTATCATCTATTGTAGGTATCATCTTTCGCCAGATACTTGATAGAGATTTGACTATTACCCTCGAGCTCCCTCTGCTGAGCCATATTTTGGAAAATCTCATACAAGGGGCCATAGTAACAAGTTAAATAAAATTATTTTATTTCAAAGATATCTGCCAGGCTCATAGACAAGATTAATAAAAAAAAAAACTTAGTGAAAAGCAAGATTGACGCCGCTAGATAAGAAAAAGGTAGTTATACATATAATCTCTAGATCACCGAAAAAAACGTGTTTAGTTACCTACGTAACTGTCTACGTACCTACAGATTGCAACATCACTGATACAAATCATTTTAACTAAACAGAATACTTCCGGCTTCGTTTATTCATGACTGATTGACGGCACCATGATGGTAATCAAGCACCGACTCTAGCATATGCACCTCCATTGAAAATTTTATAAATAGATCTATTGTAACACCGAACGTATAAAATATTTCCCGCAGCTTATAGATGAATGGTGCACTTAGGTCAATCATCCTATACTGAATGGTCTCCGGTAAATCCAAAGCAACGCAGTTATAGAAGTTCTTTTTGAATTCGACATAAATACTATTTTAACAGCGAACATAGCGTAACTAGTAAGGACCGCAGTCCCTATAATACACTTCTCTCTGATAGTAAAAAGGTGACTTAATTGGGTTTGAGTAGTTTTAGCACAGTATGAAGGGCCCGCTTATCGCGAAGAGCCTTGTAGGTCTCTTGGCTCTCCCAGCTGCCTACCGTTTCTTCAGAACTGAGGTGGGCAACATCCTCGCTGAGCGGCGGAGGCTGAGCAATTTGCACGGGCAGAGCTCGAGGTTCCTCAGGAGCCAGCCAGGTCCTGTTCAGAAGACGATCTGGAAACAAATAAATTTCTGTCACTACCCTAGTTATAGTTACGGATAAGGTGTACTCATCGCACTTCTGCCGATACTTGCTTCCGATTGTCGCACGACACTGCGACTACTTCGGAATGTACTTCTTACTTGTTACCAATGAGGCAATAACAGATTTCTTGGCTCGTTGACTGGCGGATGGGGTTCGAATTTTTCATTTTCCACAATGATTCCCCTATAGCGGCGGCTCACTCTGCCGCTTGGTGCACCTGGTTACGGGTCGCACTGACTGGAGGATATTTTTTTATATATGGAACAGCCGCCCGAAGGGCGGCTGCTGCTTAAACCCCTGTGATTCACCTCTAGCGGCGGCTCACTCTGCCGCTTGGTGCACCGAGAAGTGCGATGAGTATACCTTCACCATAGTTACTCCAATTTTAGAAAAATAACACATTGTTGGTTGTGGTTATGTATCTACCTTTTCTAGGTACACATGCATACGAATGTGGTATAAGATAGGGTATCCGTTTCCATTTTACTGGATCGTGGCACTGTAAGATCTATTGCGCCGTCCCCAGCCGTTGTCTGTAGTGATCAATCTCGAAGAAAGCATTATCCCTCTGGAGCTCCTCCACGTCATTACCATTATAACTCTCTGGGATAATTTAATCAATCTTAGCACGTATTCAAGCCGGGACCAATCCCGAGAGGAGCCAGTTATCTCAGGCGTTTGTTCAATAAGTGTTGTTCAGAGACCTTGCGGGGACATATGGGTCCGCACTGTTGCGTTATCCCCTACCATAGATCACAGGAAAGTCATAGAAAAAAATTCGGTCCGCCGGAGTTTAGCCCTGTCACTAGTCTGGCATTTAAAAACCAGCACTGGAGTAGTTTTGTTGAAACATGTACCATTGAAACTGTAAGCATCATTGCACAGTCAGCGTTAAGTAGTTTGGCTACTTCCTAGGGTCTGGACTCTGATTGAGCCAAAAGGTCTTTATTTAATTGACCATATCTCAATTACGGAGTAATAACTGTTGCCACTATGAGAAGCACGTTTGGCCACTTATACAAGTAGATCATGTACTGAGTCGGTCTAAAATTAACTGACAGCTGTGCATGTTTAATGTTGCTTAGGTTACGTCGAATCCTGACCCACACCGGAGCCAATCAATTCCGTAGTGGACTTAGGAATAAGCAGTTCCCATGTAGTCTCCTTTTGTTCCCCTGGGTTACTGGCATCAGATTGTGCAAATGTCATGCTGAAGTGAAGCCAATCATCCCTAATAAACCTATATAAGATGCAGAAGTCACAGAGATAGGGAAACCACTCTTTTGCCAAATTTTGTGATCCCTCGGGGGAGCGTTCGCAAGCACTTTATTATGTTTTTGTCCCCCCCACCAAACCCTCGTCAGGTGTGAAAATACGGGTACCTACCATCATCCAGTCTAACAGAGCCGTTTCCAATGTGATGGTCCCTGGATGTCACCCTTCCTGGACGATCCGGATTATAGATGAAAATATAGAACAGAGAGAGGGTAATGGCAGCCAGGCTGACAGAGAACACATAGGCGACCACAGTGAGCACGCGCACTAGCTTCTTCTTGTGCTTTGGCTCGTACATTTTGTCTTTGGACTCGCTACCCGCCAACTTAATGTCGGGCCTCCCTGAGCCGCTCATCGTGATCACATGACCTCCCCACTGTTTACTTCTGCGTTAAAACACACGCCGTGTCAGAGCGTGGGTGCACATTGTTCAGCGATCGGTGGAGGCCGCTATTATCCATACCAGCTTATGACCCCATTTATTTTTATTTCTGTGCCCACTATTGTACCTTCTGATTCTGGCTTTTAACTGAATAGGTACCTACCGAATTTTTTGTTAAACTCTTCAGATTCGATTTCAGATTGGGATGTACAGTAGGTGTCTGTTTATCTCGACTTCTTCAGCAAAAAATAATTTGGACCCCACCTACCTACCGGCACGTTTCCTTTCGAACTGCTCTTGGACTGTCTTACGCTAAGGAAGTTCTAACTGAAATATCTTGTAGCTAACTACCTGCTTACTTATATTTGTTACGTAAAATCCCATTAGAAACCTAATTCACATCGAGGTATTCTCAAGACAAATTATTATCACTGGGCTATTGTAAGACATCAAGTGACACTAAAACGCCTATAAAAAATTTAATGAGGTGCTATGTCAAAAAGCCCAACTTCCTGCTTTTGGGGTGTTAAGAAATCGTACAGTGAACGAGGGTCAGGCTCCACCCAATCTCGAAAATTCGCGACCCCCACCGAGTCCCACGTGAACAAAGTACCTATGCAAATTCACCAGAACACACTTTTCTCGATTGTTGAAAAAGAAATCGGACACCTTTCAGCCGGAGCAGTTTATTTACGCGACTAGGAGCCGAGACAAAGATCGATAGCTGGTCCAGAGGCCGCAGGGTCGAGGCTTATTCCAGCAGATTGGGGGCCTTGCTTTAGGTCACGTTTGCTGAGTTTTGAGGTGTCATTCCTGCGAGAAACGCTGAACCACTCCAGCCAATAGCGGCGCGCCTTGCACGCAAGTGCCCTTCTCCCCATAAGCCCCTTCTCAACGGTCATTACTTGCTCATTCACTGTTTTATGGAAATTTTACCTCAAGTCTGTTTCATTCGTTTTATATTTTGGTTATGTGTCTCAGTAGCTGAATGATTTATCTGATGCGCTGAATATTTCGAGTCTCATGCAGCTCATTCCTAACTACAACAAGGCCTGATAAGAGAGACAACAAAAAAAGAAATTTTAAATTTTTTTTCAAGACATCCTTCCCATGAACTGGCTATGGCGTGGGGCGGGGCAACGATTGCCAATTACAATTTTGTTTTCACATAGGGATTTACTTGAGAACATGGGTCTGAAATAGAATTTTAATGTTCACTTGCATTGTTATTTCAGATTCCAGCGCAGAGTCGAAATCATTTCCCGCATACCTGAAGAAGCTGACTATTCCGAGATTTGCTGAAGAGCGAGTGAGGTTAGCTGTATCATCCAGCAGGTGTATTCCCGCTCTCGTGACACCTTGCTAAGGTATTTGTTATTTGCGCTCAGTGAGCCGTTGAAGTAACGTACTTATGTCTAAGTGGCGGAATAGTTAGGTCGATAGTATCAAAAAAGCCACGTGGGTCTAATAATTCCCTAAAATTATTTTTAATGGCCATGTGGAATTCGAGAGAACTAGGTCAATTACATTTACCTACTTCAAATCGAATAATTTCTTATTCAATTTGATAAAATGAGCTCGTGGCGCCACCCATCGCAAAATAAGCCAACTATGAAGCTGCAAAAGTGCCACGACCTTCCCTATCCCTTCTATTTAATTTGGAGTAAGCGGCTTCGGCTTTCTTGCGTAACACACCTCGTGCATTTGGGTTAACGACAGTCAGGCTGCAGATAACCAAGTTACGTGCCTTCCCCTGGAGACGCCATTGTGCAACCACATCAATCCGCGAACTCAACGTCAGTGCTCCACGAGATCTAAACTGGGATTATTTTTCCCATTTTATGGTCTTTTATTTTGCATGAGGAAATTCACAGGCGTCTCGGTGTAAATAAGACGTGAGCAGAATCCTTCCAGCGGCAGCGGTTGGGCAAACATAAGCTGAAGATTGTTGATATGCCTGATATTTGGATCTATACTGTACTGCTGCATACCCTGAGCTGTACTGAAGCGAAGAAAAAGTACGCTCCCTTTTTTCCGAAGTTTTTAATGAGGAACTTCGTATATTTGTAAGAGCAAGAAATAGAATGAAAACTGACAATGGAGGCGGCGCAAGGCTTAATCCGATCACAACCTAGTTTCAAAATACGTGACTAACTTTCTACAATACTTAATGACTAATGGTACTTACGAACTTCTGAGCTGCGTGGCGGCAGGTACCTACTGGCACTGCTGGCGAGGAAAACTTTCAGACTTAGTGCCTCCATTTTATTTCAAATTTTCCACTTTTTTAAGCACCCCACCTAACAGGTGACTTACTTTACGTATTTACCTACCTGACGGCCCAGGTGGTAATCAGCCTTTTGGTAATGTCTTCCCATTTCTTACCATAACTTTGGCCTTCATAGGTAGCACCACCAAACTTTGGCACGAGATTGTTGAACCTTTGCTTTCGGACTATAGAGGTGGTTCAGCTCTGTCAGTATACTGGAGGGAAATTTTAATCTACGAAGTAGGAGTAAAAAAATACAATGATAAAGGGTGACTAAAGTATGTAACCCTTTGGCACTGCAAAATCAGAGGGAAATGAGGAATAAAAGGAGTGCTTACCTATTATTCAGAGGCTTTTGTGGTCTGAATTTCTGTTGCCTTTTCATGTTTCGCTTTAAAATGAATAGATTTTGTTTTCTTTCTTCTCCCAAGATTACCTATTATATTGCAGGAAATAGGCACACGAGGTAAAGCATTGTAATGGAGAGCAGTTTTCAATTTTTCTGATCCTGAATCATTATCTGGTGCATATAAGATCGTTCTATGTGGGAGGGGAAATTGGTTCAGTAAATCGTAAATCCACTGCCATATTGCTGAATTGCTGAATCGGATATTTCGCTCTGTAATGATGACTCACGTTCAGCTAATGGAAGAACTCTTCGTATGTTGAAGCAAAGAAGTTTTATGAAAGAAGATTTATGAGAGACACCCGCTGGTGGGTATGCAGCTTAACGTTTTCCAATAACTCTTATTATGTTACTTGAGTGTCCGCACGTTTCTGTGCACACTTTCCTCCTTTTTTTCGTGGGTTGTTATTTGTATCTAGTTAATCACCATATGTGCTGACTGAAGCCTGAGGCTAAACATGAAATTTGATGCAAGAATGCATCCATCGATGCTGTATCTGTATCTATACATACTTGGGAATATGGTACAAGCTAGCTTGATACTAAAGGTAGAGCGAGGAGCTCTCTGACGAATGAGCTTCAGGTGGGTGGTTGTAGGGTGAGGGTTGCTGTGGCGGCACTTGACAGCTGACTGGAGTGTTTATGTCAGCACCGGTAACGACTGTGCTCTTGTCACTCCTGCCTCCCCAGGCCCCACAGTGTGTCGCTTTCTGTACCAGCTATCAGATGGGTTTACGTTTCGTTGTAACACAGTAGGTTACATGGTCGGCAACAGATTCTGTACCTTCCTGCTATTCGGGTTGCTATTTGTCCAGTTTCTGCATCCATGTACTTGCTCTACTAATTTCATATGTTTATCACAACTGCCATTTCGGCTTACCTCACATGCCTCTTGTCCGCCCTTTTCTCCACCCGACTATGAATTCAAGAATAGTTGAATGCGTCTCTCGCTGTCCGAGCTGTCTATCAAGCCATAGTTTCCTGAGTGTGTGTTTCAGACCCAACACAATTAACCTTTGGCGTCGGTACACTTGTCTGACTTCAGAGTGCTCTTCTGGCTTCACCCAACACCCTTAGCGGCTTCGACTACTCAAACTGTTGCGGTAGAAAATGCTGTGTTCAGCTCTCCCCAAAGTACTCCCATGCTGTTTTTCCTACTAACCCAGTAACAAGAGACGGCAATATGTAAAGGAAAATTTATTATTCCAACTTTGCCTATGCGTGCTGTGAAACTCCCGCTTTCCTGGCCAGAAGAAAGAGGATTCAATATCATCTTTGAGAAAAGGGATGCAGGAGGCTGCAGGAGCCCTTGGCGGCTGGGGTGGAGTGTTTTGTGTCAGCAATGACTGTGTACTCTTGAGTCTTAACTCTGTGACCCTTCAGCGCCCGCCTCCACCCCCTCTTCAAGGACCGACCCTCTTCCGAAGTTGCTGCCCTATTATCTCCATCGCGTTCTCTGAACTAAGAGCAGTGCTCTTATATTCTTGTCGGATGGGGGGCTCAATGTTTCCCCTTGGTCGTAGTCTTGGGGCCGTCTTCGTATAGACGTTTTCGTAGACTTAGACTCTATTGAAGTTTATGGTCACCTAAAGTACTTCACCCTTTGTCAAAGTCGGACTTTAGCCTAAGTTCGGTTAAACAGCAATTTCGTGGTGGAAACGAACTACCTAAAATGGTCAGTGGCGTGACTGAGTTGTGAGACGTGGGTGTGTCAAAATTCAAAAGTGGTTTGATTGGTGAAATGATCATTCAAGGGGCTCGCTGAAGGATCGTGTAAGCAGCTGATTTTTGTTTATGTGATGAAGCCATATCTTGCGGTCAAGAAATACATCTTGTCATCGCTGCAAACCATTCATCATTTTAGTGTTCATTTTTCCTGTTGGACTGACCTACATGTGTCCTTTTTGCTTGTTGTATTTATTTTGCCCTGTGTTCAACTCTTTTTAATGTTTTTATGGTGCTGTTCACAGATATTTCGTCATAATCCGTATGTAGATACGTAGTAGATGCATCCAAAACACATGTTATTTCCCCTTGATCTTGGCTCATTTGCTGAAAGGAAATAATTTTCAGAATGTGCCCTCTAATCTCGAAGTTGTGTCAGTTTTATTGATTAATTTATTGTGGTTTGCCAAATGCTTTTAAAAGACTGGTATAGGTACTGTATTTGACATACCTGGTGGAGACAAGACAGGCATGGTTGTTGAGACGTCATGGAGAGTATGAGGAGCTGGCTGCATGGTACGCGCTGCATGCGATGGCATAGGGTTCCATAGGAAGATGTAATACAGGGACAGCATGATCGCAGCCATAGACACAGAGGAGAGGTATGCCATAACCTGGAGAAGGCGGGTATATTATGTCAGCGTGCCACAAACTATTGCGAGTCAGTATAGAGGTACAGAGGTTGACCAACGTAATGTAAACTGTTCTAAAGCGGAGACGTTTTAAAAATTTATTTTCAGGAAAGTGGTCGTTGACCCAAAAATGTTGAGAACCTATGATTAAGGTACTGACGTACCTACAGAAAACTCACCGTAAGCACACGGATAATTTTCTTGGTCGCTTCCTTGGTCTCTTTGTTTGGACTCATTGAGCCGCCACTCTCCGCGTCAGCGGACTTGTTGATGTCCCCGTTACCAGTTGACATGATGGTAACTTAGAACACTTGGTCACTCACGCTACGACCCCATATGAATGAGACAGGCTGGGCCTGGGATGTTGTTGTGGTGACACGGCGCCGCTGACTGCGGAACTCCGCGAAACTTAGGAGGCTGTCTTATCGGACGCGCACTACACCTTCCTTTACAAGCAATATATCGATACCTTACTGAAGTGTTACTGGAAAATACGAGCTGTGTATTTTCCTTCACCCTCGCGTACTTTACAGTTACCTACTTGGGTTGATTTGTACTGGTCTCCAAAAATTTATGAGGTGGGTATGGAAGCTACGAAAATTCCTCCGATATTTCTGCACTTGATTCCTGCCCCATATAGTGTATCTACATACGAGAGGTGGTCCCCGTGGTCATCAAACCGAGATCCTGCTAGTACTAATCCCAGCAGTAGGGATATCAGCAATTTTCTGTTGGTAGCATGAATATCATACCAGATATTCGGCCAACAATCAGTTTCCTTAATTATCGGACCAGTGGAGTGAGATACCTAGCCTAGACGATTGGAGAGATCACTAGAATTCATTTCCTTTACTGTTTGGAAAGCTTGACCTCACAGCTCGCTGTTTATTTGCTTTCTTGTGTGGTGACATCTTACAACAGCATCTGCAAAGACATCACGTAAACAAACACACAATCCCACCATGGACTTACTCATCCAGCTCTCATTCTCGGTCAGATTTGGTTCGAATCCTGGTACCAGAACAATTTCTTTGATTGTATTACTGCAGTAGATACTTATTATTATTAGTGAAGGTAAGTATGCTCCTTTTATACTCTGGTTCAAATGTATAATCGGCTTTGCATTTGCATTTAAGGAATCATCCACCTCTAATTTTCAGTGGGTGTCCCAAAAACTGTTTGCACACTTATCTAACGTCTAAAGGCAACACTCATTGACACCGATCAGGACAAGGGGAAGGGAGCAGAGGCAAGTGTGCAGGACTCTTCCCGTGTTAGCTCCACTGGATGGCTGCAGCATGACGCAGCAACCCCCGTCCATCTGGTAGCAACTTTTCTTTCGTTTTGTCAGCTCACATTTTTTCAACTTCTCGAGGTGACAGTTGAAGCAGTGAATACCTTGGCAGCAGAGTGGATTGGAGGTTGGACATGCTTCGCAGATGCTTTTCGTTCTCGATGGCGGACAGCGGGATAAAGTTCTCCGAAGCCCCATTTTATATAATTGGTTTTCTGAAACATTTTTCACTAGAATATTACGGGTTATTATTCAGATTTCGTTGAATTTTCTGTAAAGAAACAGAATACTGTGAGAGGGAGGATAACAAGCTTAGCGAAAGAGGGTGCTGCTGTGTTTACTTTATTTTGATGGATTGTGATGGATGGAAGAAAAAGTACCTATATACCTAAGCCTACCTACCTATATTCGAAGATGAACTTCTTGATATCATCGAATTTTCCTCGGCTCCTACATTGGGTATAAAAACCAGTAGGTACCTACAGGGAGTATATTAGGTATATAGGTACATAGGTACTTATACCTACTCATCTGATTATTATGTCGGCACTTCCACGCTATTTTCTTGGCGCGGCCTGAGCCCTATATACGTAGATTTTATAGGCTTTAAAACTCTGCTGTAGCTCTTAGCCATGAAATAGGGACGGGATGTGGGCTAACGTTCATTGACATGTTTATATCCTGCCAATCACTCTTACTACGTTTACGATGTTTATGATACAAAAAACATGTGTCATAGACGACGTGATAGACTGCGTATTTAATTGCTTCCCGCGCTCTCTTTCTTGTCAAGACGTATCATAGAAAGCGCTATGTCCAGTTAATAAGGTTATTTAGGTTAATTCAAATTAAAAATTATAGGTAGGTACTTCAGACTTGACAGAAACTGTTTATGAGTTGTTGAAAAACATCGAGCCGTTACAAAAAAATCTGTTCCCCATTTTCTCTATATTTTCTAATAATTAGTTACTTACCAAAAATACCACCGATAAAAATACAAAGTTCCGTTATGCAATTTTATAAGATTATAAGTAAAAAATAAGTTTGTTCCAGAATCTCAAGAATGAAGTTGTTCTAAAAGCGCGCCATTTTGTCGTGGCACTAGATTTTAGCTATCGTGGCAATATAATTGGAAAAAATGGGAAACAAGCATTTGGAAAGAAACGCGAACATGTCGTTTTGATTGAAGACATAAAATTTGTGTTATTTCTGTGAGATAAAAAGAAATCCGTAGTCATGGCGGATGCTGCGGCCCGTCAGTTGCAGTACGAGTACAAAGCGGTAAGTTCAGTTCATTGCATTATAATGTAACGTTCCTTTACAACGGCATAGGGTCCAAGTTAGGTTATTTTTTTAGTCTACTACAAAATTTGGCTTTATTTCAGAACTCGAATTTAGTTTTGCAAGCTGATGTTCGGCTCATTGAGAGGAGGAGCCGAGATGAAGCCACAGGAGAAGTCATGTCCCTTGTGGGGAAACTCGATGGGACAAAAATGGGGGACCGCTTCCAAAGATCAAAACCTGTCAAAGCTGAGGAACGGAAAGTTAAGTAAGTGTATTAGTTTTAAGAAAATAGATCTGAAATTGGGAAAACATGAATTGAATCTTGTTCCTGTTTTATGAAAAAAAAAGTTGCATACAGGTACCTACCTACCTACCTACTTACTTGGCCAACCACTGACAACCCTTGCATGCCAGCATAAATCCTTACAATGGTGTAGCGGCACACTTCGTATAATAAAGTTTTCCAACCTAAAATAAATATTGGCCCACGCGTTCCTTATGCATGTATCTAAACTAAGTTACTTAACTAAATTGTTTTTTTAGGCGTCAGAAGAGAGACGAGGCACAGTATGATTTTGCTCGCATGAAAGGTGCGACACTTCTTTCGGAAGGTGTGGATGAAATGGTCGGGATTATTTATCGACCAAAAACTCAAGAGACTCGTCAGACGTATGAAGTTTTATTAAGTTTTATACAAGAAGCTTTAGGTGACCAACCTCGAGACATTCTTTGTGGCGCTGCTGACGAAGTACTTCAGGTAAGGGCCTATTCTCAGATTAGGTACTAGGTTATATGATCACCATTAAACTAGCCGAGTGAAGTCAGCTAGACTCTCAAGCCACTACCGAATTTCATTGATTATTCGACAGTAAGTTTGCAGTTTATCACTGCGAAATCCAAGGAAAATTGGTGTCATGGCTCTGGTAGAGCCAAATTACTTACCCCCAAAATACCCGATCCGTTTACGGATTTGACAGCTCCGCTCGAATATTCAATAGAATAATTGACTGGCCAGTGTGGGTCGAAGAGGTGTAAGTATGTTTTATTTTTACTGTTGCGAGGTTGCTAACAATCCAACTCACTTAATTGCAGGTTCTCAAAAATGACCGACTCAAAGAGCGAGAGAAGAAAAAAGAAACCGAATTACTGCTAGGAAGCGTTGCTGATGAGCGTTTTGCGCTTCTGGTTAATTTGGGTAAGAAAATCACCGATTTTGGAGCAGAAGAAAAAGTGAAAGACGCACCTGACGAGGGCAATATTGATGAGACCTACGGTATCAATGTTCAGTTTGAGGAATCAGAAGAGGAAAGTGATGAAGATGTGTACGGTGAAGTCCGGGAGGAGGACGATGTTGAGGAGGAGGGTGAAGAGTCTAAGATTGATTCTGCGATTCGCGCTGAAAATGTAAGTTTGAATTTAAGATACTTACCAGCAAGGATTAAAAAATAAAGCGTCCCCAGTACAAAAAGATACAACCAATATGTAGGTACCTATGTACTTGGTGGAACGAATTCTGTATTCCAGTTACAACCCCCTACCCAGTCTCGAGCTGAGTAGTTTTCTAACCTGAGTTGAAGGTGCTTCAGGCATGGGTGACTGGGCTCACTCTCATTTTGTGTACCTACCCTTCTTACAGCTGGGGGTAACTTCTGAAGAGATGAAGAAAGAAAAATCTCTGCACCCACTGGATATTGACGCATACTGGCTGCAGCGAAGGCTGAGCAAGATCTACGAGGACGCGATGGTGTCGCAGGCCAAGGCGGCCGAGGTACTGACTGTACTCAGGGACGCAACGGATGACCGGGAGGCCGAGAACCAGCTCGTATTGCTCTTGGGCTACGACTGTTTTGACTTCATCAAGCTCCTCAAAAAACACAGGCAGATGAGTAAGTAGTCTCTGTAGTCTCTGACGGTCTCCTACCATACAGAGTTATAAGGTGAAACCGCAGTGAAATTCATTGCCTAAAAAATCAAAGTTGAAGACGTTTTAACGTTCAAAACTGTGCACTCTACATGAGTTTGGGAACTTATGGATGTCCTTGAATTACCTTGATGATGAAGTAAAAGAAGGCTCTTACTTTTTAAAGTCTCACCAGGTCTGATACGGTTTTCAGTTTCATATTGTACGTTATTGGCGTCATCACAAAGTGAGCAGGAGCGTCAGGAAATCCAAGACAAGATGAAGGAAGATCCTGCACTTGCGCGGATCCTCAGACAGCTGGAGACGGGCAAAGGGGAAGAGGAGGTGCGGGTGGAGGGATCGCGCGCCGCTCGCCGCAAGGAGAGGGCGCGCGAGGCCGCAGGCGAGGGAACACTTCCTGGGTCTCGCCAAGCTCTGGACCTAGAGGACCTTGTCTTCGCCGCTGGCTCTCATTTCATGGCCAACAAGCGATGCCAGCTACCCGATGGCTCCTTCCGTAAACAGCGCAAAGGTTACGAAGAAGTTCACGTACCTGCCCTAAAGCCCAAACCGTTTGGGGATGAGGAAACACTTGTTACTATTGACAAACTCCCGAAATACATCCAGCCGGCTTTTGAGGGGTTCAAGACTTTGAATCGGATTCAGAGTCGTTTGCACAAAGCGGCGTTAGAGTCCGATGAGAACCTTTTGTTATGTGCACCCACTGGCGCTGGTAAGACGAATGTGGCTCTGCTGTGCATGATGCGGGAGATCGGGAAACACATCAACGCCGATGGAACTATTAACGGGGACGAGTTCAAGATCATCTACGTCGCTCCCATGCGGTCCCTCGTACAGGAGATGGTGGGCAGCTTTGGGAAGCGCCTTGCTTCCTACAACCTTCAGGTAATTAATAGGATGGGAGACTTAGGAAGAACAGAAGACATTAATTTGAAACTGTCTGATTTTTCTTCACACAATGTTGCAAGTTCCACTTTTCGTATGGTGCAATTTGCCTTTAATATCCAACTGCTAAGATTGGAGACTTAAGTTGATTATTTTGCTGTTGTTATGTCATAATTGATTCAATTTCCTTTGGCAGGTGTCAGAGTTGACCGGTGATCACCAGTTGACGCGGGAGCAGATCCAGGCGACTCACGTCATTGTTTGCACACCCGAAAAGTGGGACATCATAACTCGGAAGGGAGGTGAAAAAACCTTCACCCAGCTAGTCAGGCTGGTTATCCTCGACGAGGTTTGTTTATTTTAATTTCATAATGTTAGAATTCTTTCTTAGATGATTATGTTTGACTTGACCCAAACCGCTCACAGCATGGGCCAGCTAGCTACAATAGTAGGCAGTATAATTTCTTGAAAAAAATCTCTCGATTATTAATTCCCCGGGTGGTTGACAATTGTTGTACCTATCTCATAACTCTGGTTAATTTTTTCCCAATCTTATTGTTTACTAGGTGCATTTGCTGCATGACGAGCGGGGCCCCGTCCTGGAGGCGCTGGTAGCACGTACCATTCGGCATGTGGAAACAACACAGGAGGATGTCCGCTTGGTGGGTTTGTCTGCCACATTGCCCAACTACCAGGACGTCGCCTCCTTCCTCCGCGTCAAAGCGGACACGGGACTTTTCTACTTCGACAACAGCTTCCGGCCCGTGGCTCTGGAACAGCAGTATATCGGTGTAACGGAGAAAAAAGCCCTCAAACGGTTCCAGGTCATGAACGACATCGTGTACGAAAAGGTAGGGGTTTTTTCAGTTCGTTTTTAGGGTGATGTTTATTGAAATCATCAGAAACAAGTCTAATCTGTTAAGATTTTTCTGAAACCACTTTACTGTTAAATTGCAGCACTAAATTATCGTTTCTTCCTTGGCAAGAGGCCATTAAAAAATTGTAAGCGTGACATTGTTTTGAATGGTCACTCTTAGAAGTATTTTTTTCAAAATCCTACCTGATGTCTTGTGATTATTTGTTAGGTGATGGAGCACGCTGGTAAGAATCAAGTGTTGGTGTTCGTGCACTCTCGGAAGGAGACAGGGAAGACTGCGCGCGCTGTGAGAGACATGTGCCTCGAGAAGGACACGCTGGGGCAGTTCCTTCGTGAAGGTTCCGCCAGTATGGAGGTCCTCCGCTCCGAGGCAGAGCAAGTGAAGAACCTCGAACTGAAAGACCTCCTCCCGTATGGGTTCGCCATCCATCACGCCGGCATGACGCGCGTCGATCGTACGCTCGTAGAGGATCTTTTCGCTGATCGCCATATCCAGGTAAATGACTTGCAGTCGTCTGTTTGTTAAGACTGTTAGTAGAATGCTGGTTTGTTGACGTTTCCTAATGACACTTTTATAAGGGAACTGTTTGGTATTTATTAGTTCCGATATATATTATATTTTTAGCGTTATAATCTGGTTTAGTGTTTTGTGATTTTCGGATGATTTTTTTAACAAGTTTTTTCCTCGTAGGTTCTGGTGTCTACCGCCACATTGGCGTGGGGTGTGAATCTCCCGGCGCACACCGTTATCATCAAAGGAACCCAAATCTACAACCCTGAGAAGGGGCGATGGGTGGAGTTGGGGGCTCTGGACGTGCTGCAGATGTTGGGGCGAGCCGGTCGTCCTCAGTATGACAGCAAGGGAGAGGGTATTCTTATTACCAACCATAGTGAGCTGCAGTACTACCTGTCACTTCTTAACCAGCAGCTGCCTATTGAATCACAGATGGTCAGCAAACTGCCCGATATGCTTAATGCTGAACTCGTGTTGGGAACCATTCAGAACGTTCGCGATGCGGTCACCTGGTTGGGGTACACCTATCTCTATATCAGGTTAGAATCGCATTTTAAGTGCTGGAAACTGATACGATCTGTGAATCCCTCGAACCCCATACCTCCGCAGGAGAGGGGACTCGAGGACGTGCTTAGCACCAGAAGGGGGCACAATAAGCCTATAGGTTTCAGTGCACTTATCCCCCCCACAACAAAAAAAAAGTTAAAAGATTGACTGTACTATTGATGTGAGATTTTCCTTTTTCAAGCCAATGGGTGGCACAGGCGAAGAACCTTCCCCATCACTGTAATTTAAACCTTCCACCCAATTGTAGCCGTCTTAGTACCTTTGGAAGTTCCCTGACGCAATGTCGCTGAAGTTTGGAATTGAAAGTACTTACCAGAGGAAACTTACTACTCTACTGGGAGTTACTTAATGACTTATTTGAATTTCAGAATGTTGCGTTCTCCGACCCTGTACGGAGTGTCTCATGACCGTCTGAAGGAAGACCCTTTACTGGAACAATTTCGTGCTGACCTGATCCACACGGCCGCCCTCCAGTTAGATCGCAGCGGCCTCATCAAGTATGAGCGCAAGAGTGGCCACCTCCAGGTATATTTACTTCTAGTATCAACTTTTATGTTGTTAAAGATCTTCTTCTTTCTTTTTTTTAAAAAATTGCTAAAATCATATTTACTGAAAATGTTTTTTATAGTTTAGAGGAATTTCTAAATTTGTAATTTAACTGGACAACCAGGCGTTTTATACTTTAGTTCCACCTATTTTTGGTGGGACAAGGTCAACAAAAAAAAAAAGTGTGCTGGGATTTCATAAGTCCAGTTTAACGCTTCCATAAATTTGTGAACAGTCTCAATCTTACCATACAATTCCAAACATTGTTACAGCCCACTGAACTGGGGCGGATCAGCAGTCACTTCTACTGTACCCACGAAACGATGGCGACTTTCAATCAGTTACTGAAGCCGACATTGAGCGAAATTGAACTGTTCCGTGTGTTCTCCCTATCTGGCGAGTTCAAGAACATCGCGGTGCGCGAAGAAGAGAAGCTGGAGCTGCACAAACTCATGGAACGGGTCCCTATCCCCATCAAGGAGAGCATTGAGGAGCCAAGCGCTAAGGTAACGCTCAATGTTTTTTAAGATGAGGGTAGTGGTGCAGTGCTGAGGGTAGGTAAATATGAAGCGCCATTAATTTTGCATTGCCCAGCGTTCAAATCGAAACCGATTTCAGGTGAACGTGTTGCTTCAAGCGTACATATCACAGCTGAAGCTGGAAGGGTTCGCGCTCATGTCGGACATGATGTACGTGACGCAGTCTGCGGCGCGGCTCCTGCGAGCCATCTTCGAGATTGTGCTCTACCGCGGATGGGCGCAACTCGCCGACAAGTGTCTCGCCCTGTGCAAGATGGTAGACCGCCGTATGTGGCAGTCCATGTCCCCGCTGCGTCAGTTCCGCAAGATGCCCGAGGAGATTGTCAAGAAAATAGAGAAGAAAAACTTCCCGTGGGAGCGGCTGTACGATTTGGGCCCCAACGAGATTGGCGAGCTGATTCGTGTTCCCAAGTTGGGTAAAACCGTTCACAAGTACGTGCACCAGTTCCCTAAGCTTGAGCTGAGCACTCATATACAACCCATCACCAGGTCAACGCTTCGAGTGGAGCTCACCATCACCCCGGACTTCCAGTGGGATAACAAGCTGCATGGTGCTTCTGAGGCGTTCTGGATCCTGGTCGAAGACGTGGACTCGGAAGTGATCCTCCATCACGAGTACTTTCTCCTCAAAGCCAAGTTTGCAACGGACGAACACCTGGTCAAATTCTTCGTACCAGTGTTTGAGCCTTTGCCACCTCAGTATTTCCTGCGCATTGTTTCTGACCGGTGGATTGGTGCGGAAACGCAGCTGCCTGTCTCATTCCGGCATCTCATTCTGCCTGAAAAGAACCTTCCCCCTACAGAGCTATTAGATCTCCAACCTCTTCCTGTAACTGCACTGAGAAACCCTACGTTTGAGGCGATTTACAGTAAAAAGTTCCCCCAGTTCAATCCCATCCAAACCCAAGTGTTCAACGCTGTGTACAACACCGACGACAATGTGTTTGTCGGCGCTCCCACGGGGTCAGGAAAGACCACCATTGCAGAGTTTGCTATCTTGCGCCTGCTGTCCCAGAACCCAGAGGGGCGTTGCGTGTACCTGGTGGCCAAGGAACCCCTTGCGGAACTCGTGTTTGTTGAATGGCAGCAAACTTTCTCCGCTTTGCTGGGGAAGAAAGTGGTGCTGCTTACTGGAGAGACTGGCACAGATTTGAAGCTGCTGACCAAGGGCCAGATCATCGTGTGCACTGCAGAGAAGTGGGACTTCCTATCGCGCCGCTGGAAACAGCGGAAACATGTGCAGAATGTTCAACTCTTCATCGCTGACGAGCTGCAGCTTCTGGGTGGCGAAGATGGTCCTGTTCTGGAGGTAATACCAAATTTTAAATGTCTTCTTTATTTTGAGTTCCTTTACAGATTGATTCTCATGCTCATGTCTTGCGGCCTGTGATTCCCCTGAGGGCTTCAAATAACACTTATCTTCTTATTTAGGTGGTGTGCTCTCGCATGCGGTACATCTCCTCTCAGCTGGAGCGGCAGATCCGAATCGTAGCGCTGTCTGCCTCCCTGGCGGACGCACGAGACGTTTCCCAGTGGCTGGGCTGCTCATCTAATGCCACGTTCAACTTCCACCCGAGTGTGCGCCCCGTCCCGCTGGAGCTTCACGTCCAAGGGTTCAATGTCACCCATAACGGGTCTCGCCTCATCGCCATGGCCAAACCCGTCTACAATGCCATTCTCAAGCACAGCCCCCACAAACCGGTCATTGTGTTTGTCCCGTCCCGTAAACAAGCGCGTCTCACTGCCATCGATCTTCTCACGTTCACAGCCTCTGAGGGACAGCCTAACAGATTCTTTCATGCTGAGGAAGAAGATATCAGACCATTCCTTGACAGGATGTCGGACAAGGTATTCTCAGCATTCAGGAAATATTTTTTGCTATCCGGAAACAAACGTAGTTCTAGTGAGATGAGTGATTGTACGTTCTCTCTTTTTCCAAAACTTTTTAAGATAGGAAACTGAATTTTTGGAGATAGTATTCTCCTATCCTACAGCTTTTCCGAATACAAAATGGGGGAGAACTAATTAGGCACCTTAAGAAGGATTACCACTTATTTCTTATATGAATTGACAGACACTGAAGGAGACACTTACGCAAGGTGTAGCTTACATCCACGAGGGGTTGTCTGCCTCGGATCACCGCCTTGTAGAGCAGCTGTTCGACTCGGGAGCGGTGCAGGTGGCGGTGGTGTCGCGGAACCTGGCGTGGGCTGTCAACATCAACTCCCACCTCGTAGTCATTATGGACACCCAGTTCTACAACGGGAAGATCCATGCCTACGAAGATTTCCCAGTGACGGACGTCCTTCAGATGGTGGGCCGAGCGAACCGCCCGCTGGACGATGACGATGCCAAATGCGTACTCATGTGTCAGTCATCCAAAAAAGATTTCTTCAAGAAGTTTTTGAATGAGCCTCTACCTGTTGAGGTACGCTTTTGTGTTTCGTTGTGGCAGAGGATTTTATTAAATACTAAGATTTAATTTCTGAGAAATACTCGTCTGTAAAACAATTATTATTACTGCGAGCGTATGGAGGGCTCAAATAATTCTTTTTTTCTACAGAGTCATCTGGATCATCGGCTGCACGATCACTTCAACGCGGAAATCGTGACGAAGACGATAGAAAATAAGCAAGACGCTGTGGATTACCTCACATGGACGTTCTTATATCGACGACTCACTCAGAACCCGAACTACTACAACCTTCAGGGCGTCACCCATCGCCATTTGTCCGACCATCTATCCGAGTTGGTGGAAACGACCCTAGCTGATCTCGAGCAGAGCAAGTGTATCAGTATAGAAGACGATATGGACACTCTGCCTCTCAATCTCGGCATGATCGCCGCTTATTACTACATCAACTACACTACTATTGGTAATTTGTTTTGCTTGATTGGCTGTGCCACTGATGTAAGTACATACTCTCCGAAGTTTCTAGGCCGTCTAGTGACAGAGAAAGACTTTGGAAATCTGAAGAAGTGATTAGGAGTTGATTGAGTAGATTTTTCAGCAGTCCCTTCCCGAATCGCACGAGGTTATAAGCTTTGTTTGAAATTTTAGTGGATGCCATCTTCAGACGGGGTTGGCTTTGAATTCTTCATCTCTTTTCCAGCTTGATTGAAACCTCAGGTGTTTCTTATGTTTAACGACACTCCCTAAATATTTACAGAACTGTTCAGCCTGTCTCTGAACAACAAGACAAAGATTCGAGGTCTCCTGGAAATCATCGCATCGTCGGCAGAATACGAGGAGGTGCCCGTCAGGCACCATGAAGACTCGCTGCTGAGGAACTTGGCGCAGAAGCTGCCGAACAAGTTGGCGAGTGACGCCAGACTGAGTGATCCACATACCAAAACCAACCTGCTGCTGCAGGCCCATCTGTCGAGGCTGCAGCTCAGTGCTGAACTGCAAGCCGACACGGATCTCGTCCTCAGCAAAGCCATTCGCCTCATTCAGGTACTCTCTTGTGAGGTTTAACTTCCACCAGAGTGGGGTTTTCTGACTTACTCTTGCTTTGGCATGACTGTGCTCTCGACATGTATTATGATAATTTTAACTAGAAGGGACGAATGTAGACAAGACCTGGCTTGAGACGATTTTCATTTAGTTAAATTATTTAGCTAATATTTTACATCCGGCATGTTTAATAAATGTTTTTTATTTTCCAGTGTGTCAATGAGGTAGAATAGTAGATATTGTGCCTTGTCCAGGTAAATTGTTCAAATCCCCACGATTAACGATATGAATTGGTTTGATTTTTTTCTCAGGCGTGTGTGGACGTACTAAGCTCAAACGGGTGGCTCGCGCCCGCAGTGGCGGCCATGGAGCTGGCGCAGATGGTGACGCAGGCCATGTGGAGCAAAGATTCTTACCTCAAGCAGCTGCCCCACTTCACTCCCGAGATGATCAAGCGCTGTGCTGACAAGAACGTGGAGACAGTGTTCGACATTATGGAACTGGAGGACGAGGACAGGTCCAAGCTCCTTCAGCTGTCCGAAGCGGAAATGGTCGATGTTGCTAGGTTCTGCAACCGTTACCCGAATATCGAGCTAAACTACGAAGTATGTATAATCCCACCGGATACGGAAAGATCGCACGTGACGTATTTTGTCAGGAAAAAAAAATAATGCGACCTCCTAGTCATCTTGTTTTCAGATTGGACGTTGTGAGGTGAAAACATTTTGGCTTTAAACCTGTAGTATTTGGTTGAGGCCGTATTGCCTATGGCATTTCTACACAATCGTGAAGTTACAAAAAAAACCCTGACTTCCGACTTTATGGACTTTTTTGTGACATTTAATTTAATGTGTCTTTTGATTGGAAGGCTGAACTCTAAATACCAGCTGAAGATGAGCAGGTCAGGAGGACATTAGGTCAAAGTTTAGGTCATTGGGGCATATACAAGAAAAGTATCTTAGGTTAGGTTTCAAATGGGATCTGCTCTGACTTAATTTGTGTCTGTGGTAACAGTTATTATTTATTACCTTTAGGTGCAAGAGAAAGATCGCATCCGGACGGGTGGGACAGTGAACGTACAGGTGACGCTAGAGCGTGAGGATGAGCTCGCAGGACCCGTCATCGCGCCCTTCTTCCCTCAGAAGCGCGAGGAAGGGTGGTGGGTCGTCATCGGCGATCCCAAGACCAACTCCCTGCTCAGTATCAAGCGACTCACTCTGCAGCAAAAAGCCAAGGTAGGACCATTTGCTATTGCTGGTAGGCGTGCAGTAGCGAGTTTTTCTAGGTGTGAGTCGACGGCCGGAAATATTGTGGTACTATTAAGAGGACGCTATACCTGACGGTGCATTTTTTGCCGCCCATAAGATTAACATTGCGAGCGGCGATTCATTTTCAAGGTTTACCCTTGGTTGGAAAGACACAAAATTTTGCCTGTACCTAGCCCTAACAATGTTCTAGGGAGTGTTCGAAGCAGATTTCCCAATTTCTCACTGGTTTCTTTTATTGCAACTGTTTTGCAAATGCTAGCATCGCATACCTCAAGAAAAGTGCTGTATCTCGAAAACCAGTAAAAAAATGGGAAATCTGCTTCGAACACTCCCTAGAACATTGTTAGGGCTAGGTACAGGCAAAATTTTGTGTCTTTCCAACCAAGGGTAAACCTTGAAAATGAATTGAAAATGAATCCCCGCTCGCGATGTTAATCTTATGGGCGGCAAAAAATGCACCGTCAGGTATAGCGGACCCTTAAACTTAACCCAAGTCTAGTATTTGTGTTAATTTCTGGAGAAGGTACGGCTACAACGTGATCTTGTGGGAAAACACTAGACTCGCACGACTGAGATACTGGGTTTGAATTCTGTTGCCAACAGTTTTCTGTTGGTAGCATTAGTGTCACGCCAAATATTCATTTAGAAAAGCTCACTGAAACTGTATTCTAACCAGCTGCTTTTCCTGTTCACATTTCTAAAATTTGACTATTTTGTTTTTGTAGGTGAAGTTGGACTTCGTAGCTCCTAGTCCCGGGCATTACAATTACACACTGTACTTCATGAGCGACGCGTACCTTGGCTGTGACCAGGAGTACAAACTCACCATCGATGTGGGTGATTACGACACCTCCAGTGGCTCTGAAAGTGATTAGCTGTAAGTCATGTCATTCTATTAGCACAAACCTCAGTACAAAGTATCTGCTGATGTGTGAAGTCCTGCCGATCCTGAGGCATCTAGACCAGTGAGATCAATGTAGGGTCTGCCAGATGGTACTTTCCTCACAGGTGATGAAGGAGCCTGTTCTGGTGAGCCACTTGACTTTGGAAGAACTAGAGATTTGAAAAGACACCTTGCTTGTAGTCAACTCTTTGATAGATTGAAAGCTCCTAAACGAAAACAAATGTGTTTAGTCAGAAGTGAATAGTTTTCGAAGATACAGACGTCAGTCATTGGTGGACCCTATATACTGTTCTAGCTATCTCGGTGCAGCCCAGACTTGTGTTTAGTATCCCTTGATCCGCACCCAAAGGTTGGCATTTTTACTGGGGAAAGAAAAGTATAGATTTTAATTTATAAGAATTCCAGAGTTGACAAACACTTTTTTAATAATAAAAAATGGAGAAAATGACTTCCTTTTTATACCCGTTTGATGTTGCTAGTGCTAAGAATAATTCGCTCCTTGTTTACTATGCAAATCAAATGGAGCAGTGAATATTTCAAAAAACTTTCTCTTTTAGACCACGAGATATTGTGGTTTTACCCAAAGCATTTATTATTGGACTGATTCAGATGGCAGTTGGTACTTGGTCGGTTTCGCTTTCGAGAGAGGAACGACTCGTTGGTCAACGTGATTAACTTCTCTTAGTTGCCTAACAGGCAATTGATATAGTGGCTAAATTAAAGTGGCGCCCGTGTGGTGGTTTCTGGTAACCTGAGCTGGCGCGGCGCCTCCCCCGACCTGGATAGTGTGGGTAATGCGACACCTGACGTCAGTGTTCCGCTGTGCGCCCTCGCGCCTGCCCAAGGGGTGTCACATTCAAGGCATCACTTCCATTCTTTATGAAATGAAATGATACATCCAGCCGACAGAGTGGAAAACTATGCTTGCCTCCATGTTCAGGGTCAACATAGAATTTCAAGGTTCGGCCATGGAGACTTGGATGAAATGTCTTCTCACTTTTCTTTGAGTCTGCTTCCTTCCTCTAGCCTGTGGCCTTGTCCGCCCAAATGCCCTTGACCAAGTTGTGAGCTTCGAAAATTCCTCGGTAACCTGCTACACTCTACGTGGTCTACAGCAGTCTGAACAATGCAAAAATTCTGACCGGAGCAGGAAATCTGTGAAAAAACTGCTGTCTGTTATTTTTTGGCTTGTTCTTGACGTTATTTTGACTGTATGAGTAGGAAAACTTGAACCCGCTCAGCAATCTTACTTTTTCGAAAATGTTTCTTGACGTTTATGAGAACCATAATTATGTAACACCCACCCAATAAGAAAATAATAATATTTGCATCGTTCAGCTTGTACTCTTGACCCGTGACTATCATCCGTAGGAAATGTCCGACTTTCCTCAAGAGCAGATCTATCTGGACAATGATAACTGAGTACGATTAGGATTTAAATACGATCTTGGGGCGGTTACTGGTTCCATTGCAGCGCTTTGCGCTTCTAGCAACATCAGAAGAACATGGTAGATGGTTTCCTTTAATTCCCAAAGGTCTTCTTCATACTGCTTCTTGGCCCCTAGCCCTCAGTTTCATCCCCAGATTTTGCGTAGTATTATTCCCGTATGTACACGCGGGGTCAAGGAGTTAAGCTTACATAACGTCTACTGTCAGTCAACCAGTGCTGACTGAGCCACGCGTTGTGTGAGTGATTCACTCAGCCTTGGCGCCAGCATTTTGCTTACTACAGCGCCAGACGGAGGACACATAGCCCGATACCACTATTGACCATTATACCATTCTTGTTACTGCATTCTTCTTGTGGGATTGGAATATAATGGATGCAAAGGGGGCAAATTATACGTGACTTCCAAGGTCGTCGGTCGTACCTTGCCTTCTTCTCTCGGTCTTACCCCTTGCGTCCGAGGGATCCTCGCCCAACGACCCCAACGTCCCTGAGTTTCTTAGAAATCTTCAGTACCAGATTGTGACCTAGACCTGCTGCAACTGTTTGTAGAAATAGGTAGAGGTAACATCGAATTTCACCACTGGGATGACTTCAGTTGTCGAGGCTTCTATACTTCCTATACATTTTCTATACTTCCTACATTTTCACACAATTTCTAAGTTGCCAAGTCGTCATGGGGACTTTTAACACGTGTGGCCATGGTGTTACATTCCTTTGGTGGTGGAGCCTTGTGGTGACTAATGGTTGGGCGAGTTGAACGCTCCCAGGCGGCCAAAAGCTTGCATAAACAGAGAGAAGTTGGAGTAGGTAAACATGTCTCCTAACTTGATGGCCACTCAAACTAAAACAAACAGGCCCTTACTAAATATTTTCTCTGGAAACAGTTCCCTAAATACCCACAACATTTTGCGCCATTTCACCCCGTCACGAGTACCTATGTGGGCTTGCTTTCTATCGTGTTCATGTTGAGCTGCTTGACCATTTCTAGAATGTCCAATGTACTCAGCCTCTGTGAAGTACACCAGAGGGACCTACAGTTTTTGGTGCCTGGGTTCCGATTAGATACAAAACTCCGACTGTGACTGAGATCGAACCGGTGGGCACCAGTTTTAAACTTCTAATTGGCATTCACCTCTGAGCTCACTTGAGGTGATAACAACGTGTAAGCGTTTTTCACCATATTTCGCCACCATTGTCTGGCTCTGTAATGCAGACTATAGAGAACACAGAATAATTATTGTACAGCTATAGAAGCTTCTGGCTATTGTGGGTAACGGTTCAAGGCCGTTCAAGTTCAGAAATTGAACAGTCTCAAGCTCATGCCAAGATGCTTATTACCTTGGAAGAAAGAGGTGAATGTAGAAGAGCAGTGAGCAGGCCGGACAGGCATGAAGGAAGGAATATGTGCCGACCGGCGTCGAGTTATAAATAGAAACGAGTTCTCATTTTTTATGAGTACCCGATCGAAAAAACTCGTTCTGTCTATATAAAGAAACTTGCCTGTAAGGTGAAAGATAAAAATACTATGAATGCATGGGTTCGGTACATGCCCGATAGGCCTTTGCTCCTAGCCCTGCACCTCGGCTTTTCTACATTTTAATGAGTTTTCTTAATCTTTAGCTAAACTCCACTTGAACTTTTTGACCTTTCTTTTCAATGGACCATTGCATCCTTCATTTCATGAGATTAAGCAATTGCTTCAGCCGTTTATCAGAAATCGATGGCACGCCAATGAGTTAAAATTAAAGAACTACCCACTTCATGTTTGTGTTGCAGTGGCTGTACTGGCTGTAGTTTTTCGACTACTTTCAGCTCATTCAACAAATTACTTATGTACCTACGTATCCCACAGTGTGTGCCGAGGGGTTAACCACTCTTTGGGAATCTTTGGAAATCTTTATGAATCTCTGGGAATCTTGGAATTTTTGGAGTGGTTACCCCTTCGTGGTTTATCTTTCCATGAATATCGTTGGGAATCTTTATGGAATCTCAAGGAATCTCCGGAGTGGTTACCCCCTCGGTGTGTGTTTACTAATTAATTGGAAATATTTAGTCTGGCTATGCACACGTGCAGTCGGTGCTGCACAAAGGCTTGTAAGGAGCTATTTTCTACCTGCTCGTGTATTTACTTTTAATTTCATGATGGCAGACGCCTCGTGTGTGTGCCCTCCTGCCACAACTCGTCATGATAACCTTCCCATGTCCTCTGTTCTGTTTCTATGCGCTCTGATATTAAGAGGTGAGGTACCTATACTGATGGTGAGACTGATAACACACTCCGCCAGACATTCTAAAGTCGCAGTCATTAGCTTAGGCCCGATGCTGATGAATGTTTCATAATCCGATGGATTTAGTGGGGTTATTTCCTTTTTTTTTTAATGAGTAGGTTCCTTTTATTTTGGGATCGTCAGGAGGTACCAGTCAATGAAACCCTCTGCTAGAAGCAGGCACTTGCGAACGGCACTGCGGCCCTACGATCAAACCTGAACTGACCTCTGCGTTTAGGGAGCGACTAGGCGTTGATCAGCCAATAAGCCATTTGGCCTTGGGTTAGAACCTACCCCTGTGCCTGAAGGTAGAGTTAGGGGTGGGTACGGTGGTCCTCAGTTAATTCTAACCGGAGGTTTGTGCAATGTTTATATAGATTTTGACGCTGACACTTCGTACCTCCGGCAATGTTGAGAAACAGTATGTTATTCCCGAGGGGGTAACCACTCCAGATATTCCTTGAGATTCCACTGAGATTCCATAAAGATTTCCAAAGATTCCGAACTATATTCATAGAAAGATGAACCCCGAAGGGGTAACCACTCCAAATAATTCCAAGATTCCCTGAGATTTCATAAAGATTTCCAATGATTCCCAACGAGTGGTTAACCCCTCGGTTATTCCTTATACGTATTGTGACTCTACTCCGTAAAGTACAAACCCCTTATTTATTCACAAATAAAGGGTCCGACAACAGTCGCACTAAACTTTCTCGCCCCATGTGATTTTTTTTTTTTTTGGATTTCTTTGAGATTTTTTTGCGGGCGTAATTTTTAAGCAATCCAAAATCGGTTGAAAATGACCCAAGAGCATCTATCTGAGATCACTCCCACCAAGTTTCATGGCTGTCATTCTATTACTGTAGTCCCAAATGCGTTCCGACCATTCAAAAACGTGGTTTCTCATTCTCAACTCATTTTCGACACTTTTTTGACTACAACGGCCGTAATTTTGAAGATAACAAAATTCTGTTCGACAAATGTTTAAGTTACATGGTTCTACACAAATTCACCAAATTTCATGACAATCGGTCAATAAATGTGAATGGCGCCGAAACGATCGAACTTTGGTCCAGAACGGCCGTAATTTTCAACCAATTCAATTTTAGTTGAAAATGACCTCGAAGCATCTATTTGTCAACACACTTACCAATTTTCAGTGTTATAGATTGAAAAGTGTACCGTCGGCGCTTGTCCGACTAACCAAAAACACGATTTTTGAATTATTTTGGTGGTTTTTTGACAATAGTGGCCGCAATTTTTGACCAATCAAAAAATCCTTGAAAATGTGTCTCGGCAGTAATTTTAGACAGGTCCGTACCAAATTTCATCAAAATTGGATGAACGGTATAGGCGCTAGAGCACTGCACGGACTGACGGACTGACGGACTGACGGACGGACTGACGGACTGACGGACGGACAGACTTTTTCCAGAAACCACTTTTTTGGACTCAGGGGACCCCCAGGATCATGGGAAACCCAAAATCTCAATTTCGAAATTTTGCACGAAAACAATACTTTCTCGCCATATATGGCTAGCGAGAAAGTAAAAAAATGAATGCCGGGTGGATGTATTGTTGGTGCATTCTTCTGTTCATTAATGCCCTTTGAGGGGGTAATGAGGTCGGTGGTGACTGCCCTGCAGGGAATGGCGCAATGTTCGCAATGTTGAATGGCTCCTGATGCTGCTGGTGCCTGCTGATTGCTGACCCCCATAGTTGGCCTCTTGCCAAGCTCGTCCACGAACCACCAACGTCGCAAGATTTTCGATTTTTTGTCTCAGGCCATTGACTTGTTATCGTACGACAGTGCGACAGTACCTTATCATCTATCACCATGCCACATTGGCTGCCGGGTGCTGCTCCCATGGACGGAACGCGTATACGCACCTCACTTTTTTGGTCTGCCTATTGCCCATTGCCCATTGACCACCTCTATTTCCAGTGCTGGAGAGTTGGGTCTCCTCGCAGTCGCAGCAATCACTTTCGCAAATCGGAAAGACTTCAAGAAAAAACTTTCAAGTGAGATCTTGTATTGTTGCCGGACGAAAAGGAGACCAAAATCTGAGACGGCAGCGGAGGGGTGGGTACCCCCTCTACTCACCACCAGTGCCGATCAGGCTGAGCTAAGCATCGGCTATAAATAGAATTTGCCTGTATTTCGTGTGACGTAGCCTAGTGTGGCTCGCAGCTCAGCCCTCATTGCTACTGGTGCCAGGTTGAGGGGGCACCCACCCCTCCGCTGCTGTCTTGGATTTTGGTCTCCTTTTCGTCCGGCGACAATAATGGTTTATGTTTATTTCCGATCTGCAGTCTTCTTTCCTTTGATATAAGTCCTTCTAATCCTCTTGCAAGATTGATAGGGGTTGCTTCCATAAAGTTTTACCTACACTACGGCCAGAGGTCAACTTTTTATATCGATCTATATCTTAATCTTTATGGAAGAAAAAACTTTCAAAACAAATATCTAAGTAGCTTGTAATGAAAATTTGAGAGGGGTCAAGGGGTCAAGGTGATAACATGGAAAGCAGAGCTAACGAGAGACACTATCTCATGCTACATCTACATGCTAATGCTAATGCTGGCATTGCATAAGGAACGTCAGCTTAGGAAGCGGTCCTGTCACTCTTTCTCTGGCTGTTCGGGATACCTACTGCCAGTATAGGCTACTGACAACTTGTGACCAGTGCCAATAACTACCCAAGTGCCTCTCGCAGTGGCTGAGTAGTGTGTCCTGAGAGGTCTGGGTTCGAATCCTGGTGAAAGTTTATTTTTTTGGATTTAGTAGCTTCGGCCCGGTCCTCTCCGGACTCGGCCAAAGTGTTACACACAGCTGGGCCTGGGGCCTAACGATCCTGCATGTGTGTTTTGGTGGATCTGGTCATATAGGCATGACTTGAATATTCTCCATTTCTTAAATACGTATAGGGGGAGAAATTCCTCTTCTGAAGTAGTCCTTCCCTAGGTTGGTACATGGAAAAATTTGGGGAGCAGCAAGTTCCCGACCACCCTCATGTGCTCATGTGTATAGTGACTTGAGAATAATTTTGGCACTGATGATTCACGTGGATAGTCATAACATGTGAGATTGGTAGGCCAAAAGGACAAACGGCTCTTATTGTCACATAGGGTGAAAAGTCTACATGTATGAACTATTACTGTAAATTTAAATAAAATATTGGCGTTTGTGCTGAGGCGTTTTGTGATTGGCTAGAAAGAGATGTGATGATCCGAATGCTTATCGTGATTGGCTGGCTGCCTGTGCACGTGAAGTCCACGTTGTTGCCTGGCGTCTTGGGGGCACCGCAAGTTGTTCTGGTCTCCTCTATTGTGTAGGCTTTATTGTCATAGCTGTCTTCTAACATTTTAGGCTTCTTTTAGAGAGTAGTGCAAGTCGTCTGTTAAGAGCCCGTCTTGCACGTAGTCCCCATTGTTTGGGCACATTCAAGAAATGTTAGACGGTAGGTATATAGGTTTGGATATACCGAGGCGCATTGCCTAGAACATTCGATATTTTAGGTCGTTAGTTTTGGCCAGGCCATGCAGAACTCACTAGAGCTTAGGCTGCGTCGCGCCATGCCCAGTACCTAAACCCTTTCGTTAAATTCCAATTAGTTCATGTTCAAACCCGAATTTAACCGAGGTTTAACTGTTAACTGGGTATGTTGGGACGCACCCTAAGAATCTAAGCCTTTGATAAACGATGTGAAAAAATGGTTCAGCAAAATATCGCCAGAAAAAATAGGTAGATAAGCAAGGAATAAATCTTACCCAAGTACCTACCTACTTATTAAATTAGCCACTTTACTATTGGTTGGTGGTTGGTGTATCTTGATACCTTGTAGTACCTACATATATTGACCCCAATAAGTAATCTTTCAAGTGCATGGTCTAATAATGACTCTTCCTTCCCTACAGCGAAGTTTGGCGTTTTTACTCAAATACCCAAGATCCATGTGAACATGCTTGAACTCACTGTGCTGTGAACTCACTTGAGGCTGGCACCTGTGTTAATAAGATATACAGGTTGATATAGGTAGGTAAGTAGGTATACTGAAATTATACAGTCTGTCCTTGTAATATGCCTATACCTTACGTATAAAAAATGTCCGGCATACGTCTATTGTTTCCTTGCTAATCCTAGGTATCTAACTGCCTTATCCAGAATTAGTTATCACTATCAGAATGATAAACCTTCGGCACTGCAGGCGAAAACCACTTGAGTGTCTTGCAGGAAACTTTCCTAAGAAAGTGGAAGTTTACCTAAGCTAAACATGTTGAGGTTAGAATGAGCGACAGGGATTGAGATGAGGACAAGCTCGGGCGCGATGTCAGTCTGGCGCAGACCGCCACAGTGCCGGTACTTTCCCAAGCTTCCAAGCTCTTCCCCCGAACGTTTGACACAAGGTACCAAAAGTACCACCACAAGAAATACGGTACCTACTTAGGGGATGAATAATCACTCCAACTTGAACTGGTCGACATCATGCTTCCGAGGAACGCCTGAACTTCGCCGCTAAGGATACTACCCATCAGCGCAGCTTCTGGTGAGTTTCCTTTTTATGTCTGCTTAATCTTTATAACTTTAGGTAACGTGGCTTCTTATTTTTCTTCATAGAGCTTGATTTTTTCTGTAAAAGGTAAAAGGAAAAGACCGTTTCTGTTTCAAGTTTGAGTTGTCACGTTTTTGCCTGATTTTCTTCGTCAGCATTTATGCATGTGTTCACTTCCTGTTCATGGTAATAATAATGCCTGTACCAATGCCTTTCGCACCTGTCAGCAGTGTCAGCTGAAAGCAGGTACTTGGCTTTTCTTATCCCTGTGGAAAAAAATAAAAATTTTAAAACCTTTGCGAAATAAAAATTGAAATTGTTTGGGGTTGTCGGGATTCAAGACGTGTCTACTTATTTTAAATTGCAGTGGTCGGCCATGAGTCCATGACCCATTTTTCTGAGATTCGATGTTCTAAAAGCTCTGTGTAACGGAGTAGGATCAGTCTTGACAGGAGCGACTAAAATAATTCCTCCTTCAGAGAATGTGGACACCGATTCTTTCTGTGGTATACTCTGGTCTAATCTAATATGTGCTAAATTTTATTCAAAATTGTTGTGAGGAGTGTGAGGCTGCAATTGGTTGCACGTAAACTTTTGTAGCTAAGTACCAAGAAACATTCAAATTTTGGTACCTACTGCAAACTTAATTAAAAATAAAAAGTCGTTAGCGTGCATACGCATGCTGTTGGGAGGAAATATTGTTCGTCGTTTATCGATACATATCCCGGCAATCGAGAGCAATCTTTGAACTTTGCTTCTTCGCTATATAGCTGTACGCTGTACATAATAAAATATCATGGTGACTTCCCTTCATGATTTGTCCACATATCCTCATGCCCCTTCAGACGGCCTGACCTGAAATGCATGGCTGACTGATTGCCCTATGACATGAGATAAAGTATTTTTCATTGAGAGCGCCTCTCACAGTTTCCGAGCGGAACAACGAACTGATTCGCGTCCTGAGAGACCTGGGATCGAATCCCGGCATAAGCAGACCTTCTGGGCTTCGGACAAAACATCTGCGGTGTAACGCCCCAAGTGCCCATCACCCATTTATAGAAGTTTTCCACTTCCTTCTTCCTAACTGCAGGTGTAGGTGACTACTAATACATATGCTAGGGTGCCAGTGACATACCAGATTTTACACCTTCTTGGACGCCCTAAAGCCCACAGATGAACACGAGCTGCACTATGTCGTAAATTTGACGAACAGGTCGAGCAAGTCCCGTGACACCTTCCTCTGCATAGTTTGAGGAGACCGTGGGCGTCCCATACAGTTTCTTTCATTTCTTTCACCGTACCTACTGTGGGACTAGTGCCTGCTGTGACTCGTTATAGTCGTTATACACACAGCCCACACTGCTATTGTTCGACTCATGAGGGCTAAGTAGTCCTGGACATCGTCTTGGCCCTGGACTTCGCAGAAATGTGACTGAAATCTAGGTTCAGTCTTCGTCTTGCTACTCGAGGAACCCATCACATAAAGTGAGACGGTCTTGTGGTACCTACCAATTATCTGTCCCCTGAGTACGGATGTTGATGGGTATAGATACAAGAAGGTGGGGTAGTATAGGTGGGCAGAGTAGCCTCCTCGTAGGAACGTGACCTTATAAAGAAGTAAATCCGAAAGGTATTTCTTTGGGGTGACTATGGCATTTTAAAAGCCCCAAGTGAAGTATTGTCATTGATTATAGAGGGGAACGCCTGCGTGACGGCTTCTAGTCTTCTTCTCCGATCTAAAATACCCACGGGGACCTCAGAGTCATCTTGATCCTTTATCCCATCGTTAGTTCTAGAACGGTCCCTGGTTTCTTATCCGCATTTTGGTCTCTGTAGGAGGCAGGAGTTCCAAGATTTTCACAGAAATGCATATGGATATTTTTGCTACAATAAATTAACGCGTAGGTATAGGTAAGTACATCTCAAGTTGTGGTTCGACCATGCATGCATATCAGCACAGAGATATCTGCTAGGATCGAATCAAAAGCTGTATTTATAGGTAGTTCCGTTGCATTATTATCTGCCTCCTAGTCAGTTTTATCTTTTACCTACGTAAACCGGCGACAAAGTGGCTTAGGTACTAAACGCCAAAGGATGTCATTAAGATGCAGCCCCTTTCTTTAATGAAGAGTTGCCTGTAATTGTGGAGTAGAAGCCTAAACGGTGGAGGCGTAGTTCAATCCGTGTATAATTTGATCATTTTGAATAGGTATGGAGATAGGAGTCCTCTATAGGAGAGAGAGGGGGGGCAGTTAACATTCCAGTGGAGGAGCCTGTGGGATCCTAGGCCAGGATCCAGATTTTAGGCCCTCACCGACCACTGAACATAAATCTTCCCGTGACATCACTTGCGTTCATTTTATTACCACTCGTTAGGTCTCTTGCTTCTTTGTGGTTGTGCTTGATTAGTTGATTGCATTCTAAGGATATGTAGGTATTGATAGCTGTCACATTGTCCCTGTTGAGTTGTCATGTGTCTTTCCCGGCTGAGGGATGACTTTCATAACCAGGCAATCACACTGCAATTAAAAGTAGTGGAAAAGGTGCGACAATCCAGCACACTTGACGTGTACAGAAGCATGATAGTAGCCAATAAAACTCTACAAAGCAACCATTTAGGATGAGAGAGTTAGTGAGATTGAAATAAACATAGGGGAGGGATGGTGTGACGAGGATGAATGGATGGCAGACGTGAGGAGTCTGGCCGGATGTCAACTGTCAAGGTCACTGGAGAGTGCATGGAGACTGGAGAGGGCTGCTGGAGATAAAGCTTCTTTCATGCTGACCTTAATGGCATTCACTTCAACTAATTATTATTGTATGCAGCTATTGCTTCAGCTTGGCAGGAACTCAGCTATCAACTTCGCAAGTCCAGGCCGAACTACCCCTTTGCCCACGGTAAGGGTATTGGTCTTTCCTATAAGGTGAGGGAACAGGTCAGTCACGTCAAGTGCCCCTGGCGCCACTGCTCCGGCATTGCACAAATAATGATCGACTATTAGAGTTGCTGACGAACATATCTGTATCTGAAGTCAGGCTTATTTGCTAGAGCCTACAGGGAGTGGAAAGAAATACAAGTAAGAATGTAATTGCCTTTGGCTTATCGCTATCGCATGATTATTCTTTTGTCCACCGACTCGACGTTTTCCCCTGAGGCTTGGCAGGAAGGGCTGGGCCCACCCGTGTGCTCATACCGTATGACAACAGTCCGGCTGGAACCTCTGGAAAGCCCCATTTGAATTCATCAAGTTCATTGAATCAGTGAACAATGACCGAGAGGGGCGAGGCTTGCTTTGTGCAGTGCATCCCTACGTGGTGGGTATATACGGGTACCTACGCATGGTGCTGTTGAGAAATTACACGTCCTGCGATTCCTCAGCAAGGGTTTGTTCTTGTTCAGTTTGAAAGAGGTGAGAGAGCGATTCCTTGGCTCTGATCAAACTATTACAGCCAGTAACATAGACACATATCGATATCATAGGCTTCGCGCTTCGCTATAAGCCTGTTGCTTCTCCAATATTGATTTATCTCATGATAAAATCAAAGGTGTTATATTTACCTCATGTCTGCTGTCGATAATGTCGTGTACCTATCTACTAACTACTAAGACAGGTATAAACTGCCAAATCTTATTCCTATAGCTGTAGTTCCTTTTCTGCGTTCTTCTGTCCTCCATCAAGCTATACAATACTCCGTACTGCAAGTGTATATATGGGTTCCACATTATCTAACATTATCTACCCATGCACGAAATACCAATAGGTCATCTTTCCTTTTGGCTTCCCTGCTCGATATATGCACCAGTACCATGCAAGTGTGAATCAGAGTTGGGATGCACTCCAAGAATTCCCATCTGCAGCGAGTTGGTTTTACTGCATTTACGTCATAAGTCAGACACTGAGGCGTCATACATTAGGGTTTCTTGCCCATATCGCAAGCCCCTCAGCCACAGCCCCACAACCATACTCCGTTGAGCGCTCTCACGTTCTTTGACTCTGCTTATAAAATTAGAAGGAATTTCGAAGAGCCTGATATCTTCGTCAGGGCCCTGTTGTGTCCCTCTGTCGATAGCTCCCATAGCTAGACTGTATCGAACCCCGAATCTTGACTACTGAGAGCATTAGTTTGTATTCTGGGTAGGGGTCACTCCATTGACCAGTTCTGTTGAAAGGTGCCAGTCGAAGAAAATATGCCAGATCGACTTCTTCAGATGTAAACATCTACATTGTACGAAGCCTGAAGAGGTAGGTAACGGAAGCAGTTTCCATGGAACATTTGAAGGCCGACTTTAATTGCATGGTACGTTTTCCAAGAGGAATCGGAAGTGTTGTCCAGTAGGAAGATGACCTGGTGGAAAGCAGTGTGGCCTTCCTTGGCCTCGATGGATGCAAGTTACTCGTTTCAGGCATCAGCTCCACCCATAGATGTTTATGTGGCTGGAATCTATATAACGTCCTGAAGAGATACCTATATACATCGAGAGTTGTATATCACATGCCACCGAGAAAGGGTTCTTTTGTTCATCAACATTTAGTTTGTATACCTAGGGATTACGATGCAGTAGACTGCATCCACCGTATAAGTACCTATACCTAGGTACCTACCTGCCTTTCCAAGCTATACACTTTGGGAGGTACTGAATTATTATTCTGTCGTCCATTTTGTCCACGAGTGGTTTTCTTACTTTTCTTGAGGCTGTACTCATTAGTGGCGACCATGCGGAAAGTGCCATAAGCTTAAACGCTTTGTAAGTCTTCCTCCTTACACGCAGTTTCAGAGGTATACAGATAATGTAAATGTGTACAAAGATACAACGTCTACACTTATATACCTACGTAATTATTTATCTGATGGCGCTTCCATATGCACTGAGGGAGAAATCTGAATGGTAACTACCACTCTTACAGACCACAACCATCCCATTAAGTCAGTACATAATCTTCCTCTTCATTGGGGAGGCCCAGGGGACCGAAGGGACCATAAAACGGGTTCCATCTTGAATTCGGCTGACATGTTTACGATAAGACTTATCAATATTTATGGTTCTAATGACTTTCTCAAACAAGTTACTCGTGGTTATATCGGCTATTCGCGGTTTTTTGCGAGAAATCGTTGACCCCGCTAATATGAGGAGACTTGTCACTGCTGAGGAGCGAGGACCGTCCGTCTCAGTCGCCTTCGATATTTCATCCTGGTGGGCCGCTTAATACCAATCCCTGAAGAATATTTTAAAAGCATGAACCACAACAGGAGCAGTCCCTCTCCCCCTAACAGTGCCCTTCCTGCAGTCTCCAGCTGCTGCAGTAAACAAATACCTCCCAGCTGTTCATCAGTTTTCTTAATAAGTTTCATAAGAAGTGCTTGAAGCAGGATCGATGATCTTTTTGTGACAGTGCGACTTCTGTATCAACTTTCGTTCAGCTTGTCTAAAGAATGTCCGTAGGAGTGGCAATAACAATGGTGGTTTATGGTGAGTTTTTAAGAACTTCAAAAGGACTCTTAGGTATAGCCCGTGCTAATGTGGAATTTTGCCAGTGTTGCCAAACCAAAGGGGTGTTATTATTATAGGTATACCAATAGAAATACTAAAGAAGATAGATTTAGAGAAAATAACTGAAAATGTGACTGGGGCTTTTGCCAAGCCTTTTCCGCATTCAGATCTCAAAATATCAGAATATTTTTCCGTAGGTTGCAGTGGCGTAACTAAGCATTTTCGAAGGGGGGGCGGCTTCGCCTCACCGGGCCCCCCACCCCACCCGGGCCCCCCCCCCCCACCCCTGCAATATATATATTTATATATAGTTGCCTTGGCTAGACCTCTTTGACGTCCCCTTCAGGCGCCCCACCCCAAAAAAAATACCAAGTAACCGAGCGAGCGAAGCGAGCGAGAAAAAATTTTGAGATCTAAATAGTTAGCTGGGATAAATCGTTTATTTATTTATGCACTTGCCTTTTCTAAACCGTGCCAATCGCTTACGGCGGGCCGCCCTGACCCCCGAAAAAGGAAACCATTAATCGAGCGAGCGAAGCGAGCGAGAAGAAAATTTGAGCTCCAAATAGTTAGCAGGGATAAAACATTTATTCATTTGCCTTTTCTAAATCATGCCAACCGCTTACGGCTGGCCGCCCTGAACCCCGACAAACGAAGTCAGGATTATCGAATGGCGAGCGAAGCGAGCGAAAGGAAAATTTTATCAAAACAGCTAGGAAAATATGACTTCTTGATTTAAATCTAACATAGGAGCCTTCGGGCTCACAGGCCCCGGCCCCCTCGGGCCCCCGGCCCTCTGAGCCCCCCGTCCGCCTGGAGCTCCTCCGGGCCCCCCGGGCCCCCGGGCCCGGGGCGGACCGCCCCCCCCAATTTACGCTACAGGTAGGTTGTAAGTATTATTTATTTGTTTTCCCCATAGGATGTCTTGCTTTGTTTACAGTCTGGCTCTCTGACCTGAATTCTCAGAATTCTGTGGGAAAGCTCCAATGGGCCCTAAGGCCAATACTTCGCAGTTCGCCCTCGCTCAGCAGCTGAGCGCAGGGTCGCGTCACTTTGAAGAAAAAATAAAGACAATGATGTGTCTGTTTATTTTTAACTTAAAATTTTAGTGAGAGAGGATAAAAATAACCCAAAGCCATGGACGTAATCTGGGGGGGGGGGGCAAGGGGGCACGCGCCCCCCCTGAAATGTTTCAGGGGGGGCGCTGCCCCCCCTGAAATCTGTCTCCTCGGATGAAGTGAATTTGAAATAAAGGGTCCAACAATGGTCGCACTTGACTTTCTCGCAATTTTTACGCCAGCGGCATTGAAAATTTTGATTTTTTTTAAGTCAATTTTTTTTTGGCGAGAATTTTACCTTCTTCTGAAAAACATTTTGCAACACGCTGGACAACAATTCTAGACACCTGTGTACCGAATTTCAAACATAATATCCGTCAAACAGTGAAGTGTCATTCGACGCGCAAAGTACATGTTTCCTATTTTGCATGTCACGGTCTTAATTTTCACGTAATTGAAAATTTATTGAAAATCACCTCGAAGCATCTATCTGAGACCACTTTCACCAATTTTCAAGAAAATCCGTCGATTAGCGTTGTTGCAAATGTGACCCAACCAATCACAAACGTGACTTCCATTTTTGGAAAATTTTCCTACGATAATGTCAATATTGGCCATAATTATTACGTTAGATAAATTTGGTCCGTTAAAACTTCAAACAAGGTTTATACCTCCCTACCAATTTCTATTGAAATCGGTTGTACAGTGCCACCGGAGTGATGACGTACCAACACGTTTTGGCCAAAACCGTGCCAAGTTATTAGCCCACCTCCAAATGGTTGTAACTGACCTAAAAACATCTATTCAAAAAAACTTTTACAAGTTTTCAAAGTTCCAACTTGATATACATAGCCTCCAGCCCTTCCTAACTGTCAAAAAACACGATTTTTTTGCCTTTTTTTGACAATAGCAGGCGCAATTTTTGAGTTATCAAAATTTATCTAAAAACATGTCTACATTAGGATTAGGTACCTATATACCGAATTTGAGCAAAATCGGATGAACCCTACCGACTATTGGCTTGCTTGAACCTTGCCCCCCCTGAAAAAAAATGAGATTACGCGCCTGCCCAAAGCCATCCCATACCCACGTCCCCCTCCTCGATGGTATTTAGGATGATATTATGTAAATCGTGTTCAGAGATTTTAATTAATGTGTGGTGCAGGCGTTACTCCCCGAAACTTCTTAATAGAAACGCCCTTGTCATGAACTTGAAAGTCATCGGTGTTAGTAGAGAAATTTTTTAATTTAAGGGGAAATACACCCATTTGATTCGCAATGCTAAGTACTTCACACCCTATTCCGAAGTTACAGGGCGAGTGAAAAGTGTTTATAGGGGGATGTAAACCTGAGACTCTTTGTCGTGAGGTAGTGTTGTATTTTTGCATGAAATGGAGTAATAAGCCCACAGGAGCGATTTTAAACAGTCAACTACCAGTCCACATGTTTTTTTGACAGATCGCGAAAACACAACACTACCTCACGCGAAATATTTTTTTGTAACGTTTCGGATTAAAACAGTATGATTTTATCGTCACATTTAGTAGAAAAGCTTGATAAATGTTTGTAATATTTACCGCCGCCATGTTACATGTTGACAATTTTTATTTCACTTACGGAAGTTCGTAATTGCAACACCATTTCTCTACTTTTTCTCCTGTAAAAGCTAAACATAGTGTCCTACTTTCACTCGTTCGTTTCGCGTTCAAATAGCACACTATGTTTAGCTTTTAGAGTAGACACAACCGATACGATATTGCAATTACCAGTCTCCGGTGGTACTAAAATGTAAACATTACTTTTGTCGAATATTTACTTTCGCACAGTGGTTTTGGCGGAGTTCGTCGAGAATGTATGGTGGCCCTTAATGAACAGGCACGTTTACTGTGAGTTCAGGCTCCTTTTTGTATAACAGAACTATTGTACGGTGCACCACCTTCATAGCTCATCTGCCTCATGCGGTCCATACCTATACACCTACTTTGGAATGCCTGCGTACCAGATGGGTATGAAGTTACTAGGTAAGAATCGTGGGTTGGGTCAAGCCTGCGGGAGAAAATTGTAGTAAATGGCTGAATAAGGTATATCTTGAATGGCACCTGATGAAGTTCGTTATATTCAATCGACCCTAAATGAAAACTAATAGAATTATTATAAGGCAGAGTGCGAAGGGATTAACCACTCGTTGGGAATCTCGTTGGGAATCATAGGAAATCTTTATGAAATCTCAGGGAATCTTGAATTTTTTTTGGAGTGGTTACCCTTTCGGGGTTCATCTTTCTATGAATATCGTTGGAAATCTTTATGGAATCTAAGGGAATCTCAAGGAATCCCTTGAGTGGTTACCTCCTCGGCAGAGTGCAAAGTTTTCAACTGAGAGTGATTAGGAGTGTCAGTAGGTACTGGTCCTCGGGTGTCACTGGACCGCAGACGATGTTGTCGCGTGCAGTTGAAAAAAAAAAGTCTGTCTTACATGGAACCGCATTCTAATCAAACATAGCCTGTCCAGACTGTGGCTGTCTGACCCGTGTCTCGGCAGAGATGAGGAGCAGGGACAGGTTGAGGCTCACAGGCTCACATTTCATCAAGATCCATATCCCCCGCAGCCTTTGATTTAAGGTTTACAGATTCCAGACAAGCATACAATAGATCTGTGTTTTAGAGATTAGGTACTAGCCTCAAAATTAAATAGTAGTTAGTTACCCGCCCAAGAGAAATAATTTTCAACTTTGGTTACCTGTATAACCTATCCTAACATCAACATTTCGAGTCCGTCCATTTAGAAATGAGAAATCATTCCTCTATCATGCACCTATCCTATTTTTGCTTTTACTGCATCTTTCGTGCTTCGTGTCTATAAGGGCGGATTTCAGGGAAATTTTGTTCATTCTTCAACATTTTTCGACGAGGAATATTAATGTGATGTGACAGCACAGCCACCCTAATTAGCGTGACTGCAGCAGTGTATGCCACAGTTCGGCCGATCAGAGACATTCTGATGCAAGAAGAGTTGTTCACGCAGACCGAGCGTGGCCCATCTAAATATATCCCTGCACGAACGCCGCCGTGGCGGAACGTTGGCTGCCGTTTCACGGTCGCCAGCTATGTTATCAATGGTCAGCTGTTGAAACTATTTGAGGAGCCCTGACTGACTGACTGCTGAGTGACTGCTGACTCCTCGCGCGAGCTCCATCAGAAAAACCTTCGACTGTCTATCAACCAGTATATGGAAGATTTTCATTATGTCTATATTTAATGAAGCGGAAGTAAACAGTCGAGACTTGACATAAGACGGTATAGCTACCGTCTCGATAACAATTTGAAAACGTTTGATTGAACTGAACTTTGCTGCAAAAAAGATTACGACAAAAATCCCCATAACAGCCTTAGGAGGACCAGAACATCGTGGGATACAGGGTACATGCAGGGTCCCACCTTCTCCTCTGCAGCTATATGTAGAAGAGAACAGTAGGGTTTTCCCCCTAGCCGGTGATCGCCAGGTGCCCAGGCCCAGAATCGGACAAATATTTACCTCAGGAAACAGGCCCCAGAAAGCGGTCATGGGGGGGGGGGGGGGGGGGTTTCGCCTATATTTTTTTGCTTCACGTTGGCATTAACATGTTAATTTTCCGCTCATGGGGGGGGGGGGGGGGGTTAACCCCCTAAACCCCCCCCCCCCCGTGGATACGGCTATGGCAGGAAAAGTCGGGACTAAACCCTGGGTCCTCTTCCTTCATTATTGCGTCAAAAACCGCGGTCCACCAAAAGTAACAAAAACCAGCTACCGTGGTAGTACTGCGAGACAGTACCTATAATAAAGAAAACACTGCACCGGGTGGGGTGCCGTCAAGGAAGAGTTTGCGTCGAAATATTTTGACCTAACCTAACCTACAAGGTAATACTCTTGGAGGACCTCCACAAAGCAAAAGTTCTCTCTGAGAACGACTCAACCTTATAAGAGTGCCTTAGTCACCCGGCACCCTGTCCGCTTTCTTCCTCCTACCGAGCGACGGACGACCCTTGTCCGTCCTTACTCAAACAGAGGACAGAAAAAGGAAAAGTGGCGCCTCTGAAAACGTGAGTTAAAATTTTCCAGACCCAACATTCATTGATAGCTGACCTTTGTCTGCGGGCTTTTGATAGTGTCAGCAGGGCATATAGGTCAGCTTCCTCTCCCAGAATATCCATACCATTCTGCGGCAGTTATGTCCTGGACTTTTCTTATTATTAAATATTCGAAGTTCGAATTTACGAATTTCTCGATTTCACAATTTCACGTACGGTAAGAGCGAGAAATAAGTTGATGATTACATCTCTGCATGCGTGAAACACATTGCCTATTTCAACTTTTTTGAAGGAACAGGAATTTTCCACAGACTAACAGATAAGCAGCACTATACCGACTCTGAAACCAAATTTAAAAGATTCTGGTTTGAGCGGTAATGAGGAAGGAGTGAGAGGGGGAGTGGATGAGAAGTTAGTAGATAGGTATAACACCCACAATAGTGCCTCTCAGTGGCCGAGTGGTCATGGGGTCCGCTTTGTGTCCTGAG